>JANAVB010009599.1:6593371-7128371 GCA_029216955.1 Iris pallida
ATTATTATTGATTACACTTAAAATATTGTACTGCCTGTAGAGAAATTATGGTATAGTCATATATATAAAATATGTATAAACACCAGGATATATATATATATATATATATATATATATTTTAATATATATATATATATATATATATATATATATATATATATATATATATATATATATATATATATTGATTTGCATATATATTAATAAATTATAAATATAATTACAAATCAATATAAAAAATATATATATATATATATATATATATATATATTATATATATATATTTATATATATATATATATATATATATATATGTATATGTGTATTTATATATAAATATATATTATATATATGTATATGTGTATTATATATAAATATATATATTATATATATGTATATGTATATGTGTATTTATATATAAATATATATTATATATATGTATATGTGTATTTTTTTTTATATGTATATGTGTATATATATGTATATATATATATATATATATATATATATATATATATATATATATATATATATATATATATATATATATATATATATATATATATATATAGGTATTTATGATATGTATATATGTATACATGTTTTTAAGTAGATGCAGTGCCGATTGTGGAATATTGTAATTCGTTATTGTTATTATTATTATTGTTTTATTATCAATACTATTGAGATTATTATTATATAATATTATTTTATTATTATTATTATTGATTACACTTAAAATATTGTACTGCCTGTAGAGAAATTATGGTATAGTCATATATATAAAATATGTATAAACACCAGGAGATATATATATATATATATATATATATATATATATATATATATATATATATATATATATTGATTTTCATATATATTAATAAATTATAAATATAATTACAAATCAATATATATATATATATATATATATATATATATATATATATATATATATATATATATATATATATATATATATATATATATATATATATATATATATATATATTGATTTTCATATATATTAATAAATTATAAATATAATTACAAATCAATATATATATATATATATATATATATATATATATATATATATATATATATATATATATATATATATATATATATATATATATATATATATATATTTATATTTATATTTATATTTATATATATATATTATATATATATATATATATATATATATATATATATATATATATATATATATATATATATATTTTATATATATATATATATATATATATATATATATATATATATATATATATATATATATATATATATATATATATATATATATATATATATATATATATACATAAATATATATACACATATACATATAAAAAAAAATACACATATACAACATTTATATATATTATATACATAAATATATATACACATATACATATAAAAAAAATACACATATACAACATTTATATATATTATATATATATATATATATATATATATATATATATATATATATATATATATATATATATATATATATATATATATATATACATACATAGGTATTTATGATATGTATATATGTATATGTGTGTATGTGTAGGTATATATAAATATGTATATTGTATATGTGTATACGCGTATTTATATATATATATATATATATATATATATATATATATATATATATATATATATATATATATATATATATATATATATATATATATATATATAATGAAATAAAAAAAATATATAGATATATATATAATGTGTGTATATATATGTGTATATATATATACCTAAATTTGTATTGATGGAAATATATGTAAAAATGTGCTTATTATATTTAAGAATATATATTCATATAATATATATAATTGTGTATTGGAATTATGTAAAATATATACTTGGCTTGATACAATATATATTTGGCATTATACATATGTATACTTATAAGATATATACTTATCTATAATATATGTATTAAAGCCCCAAACCAGCCCAGTCTCGGGTCAGTGGCCCACAGGCCCTTGTTTGAATCCAAACAGCAGTGACCCAGTGACCCACGTATGATTTCACCCCCAACCCGAACTGAACAGACCCAAGCGAAAGAGCTCGTATCCACAGCCGAAAAAAGGGAAACCGCGTGTATATGTACTACATATAGGTCGGGATAGATTGAAATCTCGCAAAAAAACCTAAAACCCTAGAGCCACGCCCCATCCCCCGTCACCTGGGGGGCCACCCGCCGCCGACGCCACCGCCGTGCGCGGCCGGGGTTGGCCAAGAACGCGTGCGCACGGCCTAGGTTGTTCAGAAGCAACAGCGACAGTGGGTCAACGGCGCAACTTCGCGAGGGCGTTTCTCCATCCACGTTCGATCGTTTTGCATGCCGCTTCCTCTGGTATGTAGACAACCTAACCTGCTTCAAAACTCTTCAAGTAGAATTAATAAAACTGCCGTAGACCATCCCGAAAGTCGATGTGAAGATCGACGAAAATCTGTCGAAACATGATACGTGAACCAGTCCAAACACTCTAGTTCGCGGCCAGTTTTCGCCCAAACCATGCATGATTTCGAAAATCTATCTGAAGGCATTTATTGACAACATGTAGGACATAAAAACTCTACTTTTAGTTTTAAATTTAGTCCTTTAAGCAATGACAGAAATCGGCTTGAAAATCATAAAAAACATGTTTTAAAAATTGTAAAATATTAAAAAATCACTCGATACGACATGCGTCCCGCCAATTCGGACGACGTGGTCATGAACCGAAAGCATAGAAAGGTGCGTAACGGCTTCGTGGACGTGTGGGCTTTGACGGAATTCAAATTGGTCGCCTGTGCGCGACGAATTTGATGCGTATCCGTCGAAATAATTCACCGTATCGGCCTCTGTGCAAGTTTCTCAATTACTTTGTGCACGTTCGCCAGATCGAGACGAAACTTATGCCAGCAGAATCGTATCATTTTTCTGGTCCTGTATGCCAAGTTTGGTCCGATTCTGAGACAGTTGATTGGATCGCCGTTTTGCCTCTGTATCCAGAATTGGACTTAAGGACAGGCAATCTTAGATAATTTGAGTATTCTAAGAACATTGGTAATGCCTGTTTCAGCTTTCGGAGACAGTTGTGAGACTTGGACCTTCTGACTTGTGGATTGGCGATATATTGTTGGTTCTCCGTGCAACCTCCAGGCAAGATACCTTGCCTCCCTCTACAGTTTATTATATGCATATTCTTATTGTTTTCTAGTTTTACTAGTTGATTATTTATATTTAATTTGTATATCATGCCTGCTAGTATATATAGCCTTGTTTATAATTAGCTTTTTGTTCATATTGGATATACGTAAATATAGTTCTTGTTCATAGTTAATTTTGTAGTTCATATTGGATTAGTTCTCTCGTGTTTCATGATTTGGGTCGTGTCGTGTCATCACTTGTACTTGGACTGAGTCGTGTCGTGTCATAGGATGAATAAGTCATAACGGAACTGCTGTACCTTGAAATTCTTGAAGCTAACCTGCGAGTCCATACCAGGGACGAGGGTTAGTAGTTAAGCTAACATGCGAGTCCACACCAGGGGAGAGGGTTAGTAGTTAAGCTAACCTGCGAGTCCATATTAGGGGCGAGGGTTAGTAGTTATCTGTCCACACCTGCGAGTCCACACTAGGGACGAGGGTGATGCTAGCCTGCGAGTCCACACCAGGGACGAGGGTTAGTAGTATATGGTTCACACCTGCGAGTCCACACTAGGGACGAGGGTGATGCTTGCCTACGAGTCCACACTAGGGATGAGGGCTAGTAGTTGTTCAAACCTGCGAGTCCATACTAGGGGCGAGGGTTTGAGTATTCGATTGTTATCCATTGACATCGTGATATTGTGTTCTCTTGTTCGTCTCCAGCAGTTCGTTTAGGCGTAGTGATTCTTCCAGTCGTGTATAGGCGTATTTTCGTGCTGATTGGTCTTTTTCTATTATTTCCTGTATTTTCTTTAGTGCATGATAAACTGCTAGATAGGCATGTGAAAACACAAGTGTAGGCAACTCTAGAGGGGGGTGAATAGAGTTTGTGTCGATAATCACCAAATAAAAATTAACTCTATATCACCTCCACAAAATAACTATTAAGATAGTAAATAAATCAAAAGGAAATGCGGAAGTAAATAAAGATCAGAAGAGCATACGCAAACACAGCAGTTTTAACCTGGTTTCCCTCGTGGAGGACTAGTCCAGGCCTGAGAACTCTAGCTCAGGATTCAAATCCACTATTATGAAATAGTAGTTTACAACCCGTGCCTTTTCTTCAGAAGAGCACGTCAACTTCTTACAGAGGATCGCAGTGGCGATTTGCTTGGAATTTTCCAAGCGACTTGGAATTGTCCAAGTGACTTTTCTTTTCAACTCTTGCACAAAAACTTCTAGCTGAATCGCACTTGAGTACCTTGGGGCTTAGGAAGTTTTGTGGCTAGTAGATTGGAAGAGTAAGGCTCTTGACTATATAAGCTATGTAAGAGAAGAAGAATAAAAGAGTGGATGGTCTCAAATGAGAGAAACCAAGGCCTATTTATAGGGTTCGGGACAAGCAGAATTCGGCCAGAATTCGGTATGGATAATTCAAATTTTTGGCCGTTGGACAGCTGGTAGCAAGCAGGCCCTAAAAATCAGTTCCTGAAAATCAGGGGACAGAGTTCGGCCCGAACTCTGTGTGGAGGCAGAGTTCGGCCCGAACTCTGTCTCCAGAAGACAGAATGGGTCCATTGGCTTTTGGGCTTTGTGGAGCTTGGGCTTGGTTCAGGAATTGGTCTGTTTGTATGGTAGAGTTTGGAGAGATATGTCTAGGGGTTGAGATGACTCAGTGCGACTCAACGTACACATTCTCCTAGACTCAATAAATTGAAGATTACAGACATGGAACAAACAGGAAAACCAAGAACCCTTTGATGAAGCCTTTCTTCTGATATTTGAACAGTCCTGAAGACGTCTTTTTCCTTGACAGCAGTCGTCCGAAGATAAACAGATCTGGAAATCTGAATACCTTTCGGGGGCTTCGCCTCCGAACCCCCGACGGGGGGCGCTGCCCCCTCGACCCCTGTCCGCTGACCGGGCAGCAGAACCCCCGATGCGAGGCCCCGGATAGGTCGCTAGGCTGTTCGGAGAAATCCCTTTATATGACGCCGTCTTTGGTCCAACATTAATTCTTTATTGCCTATGTCCTGTTTGATCATGTTAGATCATGCTTACTGCATGTCTACAAATACATGTTAGGCCAGCAAAATATGTTGCAGTACGATACAAGCATAGCAATACAATATAGGACAATTAGGACATTGCTAAGTTTAAGTAACAACATGATACCATGTTAGGCCAACAAAATATGTTGCAGTACGATACAAGCATAGCAATATAATATAGGACAATTAGGACAATGCTAAGTTTAAGTAGCAACATGATAGTGAGTATATGAATATTAGTGACATCATTATGTTAAACTTAACTGATTAGCCATATTCAAAAACACAATATAATTATTGGGCCAACAATCTCCCCCTTTTTGATTATGGCAAATCGGTTAAGTTTAAGACAGATACGATAGATGCATATATCACTAATAAACACATACTACGATAAGATAGTGTGCTAACTTAAACTTATTTCTCCCCCTTTGACATGATCAAAAATAAGCTCCCCCGTAATAAGAGATAAAATGAACTCAAGCATAAGGAGGAAGGCATAGACAATCATGATCAAGATATACTAAATGAGGAACAATGGGAGAAGTGTGTAAAGACAAGTATAGAAACTACATACCAAATGTAGAGTGCCATACAGAAAGTAACTTGTCAAAACACAAATAGTTGGTAAAACTAAAAGAATTTGAAAATAATCAATAGATACTTTACCAACATGAAATCCAAGAAAGATATCCAAAAACATAGTATCCAAGAAAGACATCCAAAAACTTTTGGACGAGAAAAAAAATTCAGTCAAAAACCATAAGGATTAGATAATTGCAAATAATAGATATCAAAGAAGAAAGAAACCAATTGAGATATTGAAATAGACAAACTTGATATCAATTGAAATATATAAACTTGAAACAATGATCAATAAAACTATGATAGTCATAATTGTCCACAGATAAATAGTGAAACAAAATAAATGAATGATCAATGTAAAATAGAAGCAATTGATATAAAAAGATCTCATTATTTGCAAATCTATTTGCTTATCCAAAATTCATGCATTTGAACTCAATTACCTTATCATGCTATATGAAAACCCTTTGAAATAAACATGAAGGTAAAGGAGAAACAATGTTTGAGAAGGAGAAATTCCGTCGAATTGAATGCTCCCCCTCAAACTATGACCAATAAATAAATCATAAATTTTGGGTAAGTTCTCAACAAGGAAAGTCAAATCAATTAAGCATACAAGGAAAAACCAAATCAAAGAAAGCACAATAGTCATCACGATAAGATACGAAAGTTAATATAAACGAGATGACTCATATAAAAGACAGAGATAAAATGATGAAAATAATTGCATAAACTCTCATAAACCTTTCAAAAAATAACAGTATCATGACCTCAATCACTAAGATATAAATAATGATAAAAATATGGGTCAATGATGAACTAGGTATACGACATATTAAAGGGTATAAATGAATTGAACCAATTTATTTGCTCCCCCTTAAAATATGCGTATCTAGTTCTAAAGCACTTATAGCATAAATAAAATGATAACTACAAGATCTAGGGGTAAATCAACTATTGATTTCTCCCCCTTGCTCAATGCATATAAGGCTATAAAGACGACATAAAACAAATAATGTCATCTTTAGGAGAGATATCCAATAAAATAGTCACTAAAGATGAACGATCAAAATAATATCTCAATTTAGCACATGTAATCAAAAGACGACATACACTAACCTATATAGAAGAATATCATATTGAAATATGATAGATCAATGCATGTTATCTTTTGAGAAGAAGATCATCATGAAAAGAGATAAGGTCCATTAGCAAAATATCATTATGAAAAGGAATAATAAGGTCCATTAGAAAAATATCATCATGAAAAGGAATAATAAGGTCCATTAGAAAAATATAATCATGAAAAGGAATAATAAGGTCCATTAAAAACAATCATGATGAGAATCACAATATAGCTCAAAAGATAAAAATACAACTAAAGAAAAATGTCATCATGAATAAAGTCAATTAAATCAATCATGAAGAAAGTCAATTAAATCAATCATGAGGAAAGTCAAAATATAGCTCAAAAATAATAAAGCTCAAATATCATGTCCATGATTATCTAATTAAGAAATGATCAACCAACTTATTGCTTTACAAGGACTATGCATATTTTACCACATATGTACCCATCAACGGGTAATAATCCAACCTTGCTAATACTAAATGAGAAACCAATGAAGTTCAAATAGCAAAGAGCATATGTGATAATCCATGAGTAGTCAAAGTAGAGTAATAAATTAACTTGATAACCACATAATTAGATAATATAGGACTACTCAATCATTAGGATCATTTATAAAGTAAACCATTAAATAATTATGATCCGTCATAAATCCCATCTAAAACCCATATAAACAAACCAATGGAAAATATAGAAAAGAGTCAATCTTATTTAAATTATTACAGATTTAATCTAAGGAGATGTAATCTGATGGTATAATAAAATCATGACTACAAAAAGATGAGAGAAGTTTAAAAGATGCTTATCAATGACTAGTATGGAAGGAAGTTAAAGTGATGAATCACAAATCTCAACGAAAACAAGATTAAAATAAAGAAATTTGTTAAACTAATTTTAGAGACCAAACATATGCATCTAAAGTAGAATACAAATCTCATCAAGAAAATTCATAAATCTTGTTTTTGTAATCTAGCATATCACATATAGATTGAAATTCAAGAAGATAGCTAGATGAGTGAAAGTGAATAAAAATTATGTAGCTTAACAATATATCGCAAATAAGCAAGCTAGCTACATAACTAATTAAGATTAATGAGATAGGCCATTAACATGATAAATGTGCTCATTAAATCTTAAGTCACTAACACCAAAAAAAAAATGCTTAAGCATAGAGTTCATCATAAGGGCAATACATTTTGAATGATCAAAATGATTATATACTCTTTGCTAAGCAAGGATAAGAGTATAAGATAGCAAGCAAATGAATTAGACTCTTATCAAGTAAAAGACAAAAGAGATGTTCATGAAAACACAGTAGAGCAAATCTCTTTGCCAAATATTGAGATTAACCCAAGATAATGAAATAATAGATTGATCTAGAGAATGCAAAATTATAACCATTATGAAAGTGTATTCTCTAGAAATAGAAAATCTCAAAGTAGAAAATCAACCCATAATAGCTAAGGACATGAGAAGTATGATATATCAATTACATGTATTCTCATGTGCTACAAAACATCATTGGGCAATAATAATAAAATATTTATAGCTCAAATATAAGGCTTGATATGATGAAGTATTCTGGAACTTAGGGGTGGATCCAGAACTAGATAATGGTTGCATATAGACCTTAATAAATCTTCAGTCTATAAAGTATTGATCACTTTGGGTTAGCTGTAGGGGCCGGTTCCCAGCTAGCGGTAGTCCGAATGCTAGTGCACCGTGTCGCTTCAGGCTATTTACACCTGTAGGACAGAAGGACCCTTTCGACTTGTTCCCAAAATGTTCTTAACTTTTAAGAACTTAGATTTAAAAGAATATACGCAGTATCATCAAACACCATCAATATCCAAAAATTCTATGTATAAGAAAGGTAAATACCCAAATAACAATCAAAGAATGATCATAAAAATTTGCTAAGAGTATTTTCAAAACAAATATATTCATAATACACTTTATGAAAATAAATATATAGAAGATTCATATTCAAAATAAGTATGATGATCTCAACAAGTAAGGTAAAGCACAAAACCAAGCAATTCTTAAAAGAACTTCCATAAAAGTCATGAACAAGACACTAATAAATATTTCTCTCAACATTCCAACTTAAAGGCATTTGAATAAATAAATATCAACATTTGGAATCAATAATGGCCATTGGATCTAAAATTTGATCAACGGCTGAGGTTGTTTCCGGTTCTGGAACAACCAGGCCGAATTCGGCCCGAACTCTGGTAAGGGCAGAGTTCGGCCCGAATTCCGGATTCTGGTGACAGATCTGGAATCAGGCTGAAAATGGGTTAAGCGAAAAAGATCAAAATAAGAGTGAAAGACATGTATCCATAAAGTCAACAAATAAAAGCCAATAAGATATCATTAAAAGAAGACTTTAAGCTAATTGATTCAAGTGGAGATAACACAAATTTAGTCGAAAGAATCAATAGCTAAATTATAAGGTAAGCACAAGTATGAATAAATATTCTTCAAAATAATATGAAACTTGAGCTTATCTCATATACCGACATAAAGATATTTATACAAAAATAGATGTCAATATAATAAATACATGATCTACATGTAAATGAAGAATTAATGAATATAGTCATGTATCCATCATGAATGATTGAAAAACTATCACAAATTCAAAAGCACGTATAAATAGACTTTATTAGGCAAGAACATAATTGATTCTCAAGAGGATAATCAAAATAAAATATGAGAATCGATAATGAATGTATTATGCAAGCACAAGATAAAAAGTAGTATAAGGGTATACTTGTCAAGTGATAAGAAGCTTGTGCTAAACACATATATTCACAAAAATCAATTAAATACAAATCGGCAAGAAGTAACTATCTCAAAAATATTAAAAATGGAGAGTCAAACTTTAAAACAAAATTCAAGAATCAAGCTCCAATGAACTAGAGTGATATGCATGCTTTATAAAGACAAAGAATAGCGAGCATGCATATGTAAATGTGTCACACTACTAGAAAATGAGTGATAAACTACATAGTGTGAACTAATCATTTAAAGCTGTGTAACTAGTCATGCTAGATAAAAGAAAAAGAAAATCAACTAAGCATGCTAGTATTATATCTCACATTATAATAAGCAACTAAAGGATATCAATGTGAGCTAGTAGCAAGACATAAAGAAAAAACATGCTAGATTCTACAAATATAAACCATTTAGAGAGAATCGTTTAACATGTTACAAAAGTGGCTCTAGTGGCCACACTTGTGTTGGTGCAATTGCTTGGAAGATGACCTTTGAGATTTGCAACCACCAACACGCTCCTTGGTGCTATATCCCGATACAAGAAGCTCCACCTACAACATTAGGCGAAGACTTTGGTATCCAAATAAACTTGGATCCACATTTGTTAGCTTTAGGGACCCACATACTATTTACTCTAGCATTGGTAGAAAACCTCCTACGAATAGGACAAGTTACACTCATGTGTCCAATGCGAGAGCAATAGAAGCACCTAATACTAGTGTGTGCACATGTATCAGAATGAGCATGATTATGAGCATGTGACATACTAGAATGATGAATATCTCTAGAGTGAGTATGCATGGATTTGGTCTTAAGAGTATCATGCAAATCATTATGCACATAAGTAAGAGAATCACTATGCATGGATTTGGTCTTAAGAATATCATGTTCTAATAGCAAATCATTATGCAAACAAGTAAGAGAATCAAATCTAGCATTTAAAGCATAATTCTCTTTTTCAAATAAAGCAATTCTAGAAATAAAATCATCATTTTGTTTCTTTAAAGAGTCAATAGAAGAATCATGCAAATGATTTAGCTCATGTGCTTGCTTCTTAAGATCTTCTATTGATGAGGAAAGAGATTTGATTTTCAAAATTAAAGAATCATTCAAACTCTTTAAAGAAACACAAGATGAGTTTTGAGAGTCAAGTCTAGATAATAAATCATTGATTTCATTTCTCAAAAACTCATTAGCTTCTTCTAAATGAATAACCTTTTCTACAAGTTCTTCATTTGTAGAATGAAAAGCCTTAGCAAACTTTAAGGAATGGTTAGCCATGGCTTTCCACTTAGAACACTTATTGCATTTAGAAGAAACATGATTGTCTATGCTACTAGAAAAAAAACCCTCTTCATCGGAGGAGGAAGAATATGATGCCATACACAAATAAACAAGGATCTACTCTAAGGATGTTAAGCCTAACAATAGAGACCTTGCTCTGATACCAATTGAAAACACAAGTGTAGGCAACTCTAGAGGGGGGTGAATAGAGTTGTGTCGATAATCACCAAATAAAAATTAACTCTATATCACCTCCACAAAATAACTATTAAGATAGTAAATAAATCAGAAGGAAATGCGGAAGTAAATAAAGATCAGAAGAGCATACGCAAACACAGCAGTTTTAACCTGGTTTCCCTCGTGGAGGACTAGTCCAGGCCTGAGAACTCTAGCTCAGGATTCAAATCCACTATTTGTGAAATAGTAGTTTACAACCCGTGCCTTTTCTTCAGAAGAGCACGTCAACTTCTTACAGAGGATCGCAGTGGCGATTTGCTTGGAATTTTCCAAGCGACTTGGAATTGTCCAAGTGACTTTTCTTTTCAACTCTTGCACAAAAACTTCTAGCTGAATCGCACTTGAGTACCTTGGGGCTTAGGAAGTTTTGTGGCTAGTAGATTGGAAGAGTAAGGCTCTTGACTATATAGGCTATGTAAGAGAAGAAGAATAGAAGAGTGGATGGTCTCAAATGAGAGAAACCAAGGCCTATTTATAGGGTTCGGGACAAGCAGAATTCGGCCAGAATTCGGTATGGATAATTCAAATTTTTGGCCGTTGGACAGCTGGTAGCAAGCAGGCCCTAAAAATCAGTTCCTGAAAATCAGGGGACAGAGTTCGGCCCGAACTCTGTGTGGAGGCAGAGTTCGGCCCGAACTCTGTCTCCAGAAGACAGAATAGGTCCATTGGCTTTTGGGCTTTGTGGAGCTTGGGCTTGGTTCAGGAATTGGTCTGTTTGTATGGTAGAGTTTGGAGAGATATGTCTAGGGGTTGAGATGACTCAGTGCGACTCAACGTACACATTCTCCTAGACTCAATAAATTGAAGATTACAGACATGGAACAAACAGGAAAACCAAGAACCCTTTGATGAAGCCTTTCTTCTGATATTTGAGCAGTCCTGAAGACGTCTTTTTCCTTGACAGCAGTCGTCCGAAGATAAACAGATCTGGAAATCTGAATACCTTTCGGGGGCTTCGCCCCCGAACCCTCGACGGGGGGCGCTGCCCCCTCGACCCCTGTCCGCTGACCGGGCAGCGGAACCCCCGATGCGAGGCCCCGGATAGGTCGCTAGACTGTTCGGAGAAATCCCTTATATGACGCCGTCTTTGGTCCAACATTAATTCTTCATTGCCTATGTCCTGTTTGATCATGTTAGATCATGCTTACTGCATGTCTACAAATACATGTTAGGCCAGCAAAATATGTTGCAGTACGATACAAGCATAGCAATACAATATAGGACAATTAGGACATTGCTAAGTTTAAGTAACAACATGATACCATGTTAGGCCAACAAAATATGTTGCAGTACGA
Organism: Iris pallida; assembly: GCA_029216955.1. NCBI lineage: Eukaryota > Viridiplantae > Streptophyta > Magnoliopsida > Asparagales > Iridaceae > Iris > Iris pallida. Next base: position 6,605,920 of record JANAVB010009599.1, read on the forward strand.
TACAAGCATAGCAATATAATATAAGACAATTAGGACAATGCTAAGTTTAAGTAGCAACATGATAGTGAGTATATGAATATTAGTGACATCATTATGTTAAACTTAACTGATTAGCCATATTCAAAAACACAATATAATCATTAGGCCAACAGCATGTTTTATGTATCTTGCTATGTCCCCTGAGGACCTGATGATCTCTTCAGGTTAGTTATTGTGTGGAGTTAGTTAGCAGCTTTGGATGGCAGACGTGATGATACGCTTGCGGGATTCAGGGATCGTTATTGTGTTTATTATCCGTTCGTGCTTTTCTTCATTATCATGAGATATCCTGTTTCTTGATTCAGTTTAGACTCTTGTTATTTTTTTAGAGTCTTATCGGACATATATGCTAGTGGGCTGCAGACCACGACCCATAGTGTTCATTCATGTTTATTCTTCTTATTGTGGATTGAGATATAGAATTGTTTGCCATAATTTGGCAGTTTATCCTAGCCGTGACAGCGTTTACGTATTCGAGTCGGGCTGGAGTCCGCTTCATGCGTAGCTGGCTTGCTCACGCTCTCGCGTCCGAAAAGCGGGTGCGAGTCGTGACAATGACCAATGGCCAACAATCTCCCCCATTTTGATAATTGACAAACCTTGACCGATACAACATCTTGATCTTGATTTGACAAAAATATCAAAATATTTTTGTTCGTTCGGTATTGTCTCCTCTTGGTAAAAGTTAAACTAAAAAAGATGTTCGATCCTTTTCTTCCCCATTGTCACTTAGCAAATTAATTGCAAAGAGAGAAGCTTTCCTGCAATTCATGCATAAGAAACAAACTTTGAAGAAACGCAAAGACAATATAAAGAAAGTAAACAAATTTTACAGACAGTTTATGAATGAATCAGTAGCTAAAAGTTAATGCTAAGCATAATTGCATTCCAAAAGAGACTAAAAATACATAATAATAAGAGTTTGAAAACATCAACTCAACATCTAGATCATATATCCAAACTATTTGAGATACTGTTTCGAGGATAAGGAAGAAGAAATGCAAGTAGGGGCCATTCGGGATCTATTTAAAACCCGACACCAACCAAGTTCGGGCAGAACTCTGTTGAGGTAATTTTTGACAGAATTCAAAATGTCACTTTGTATTTATTATTTCTTTTCAATTATTTAATTCCAAGATTAGTAATTTTAAATTTTAATTAATATAATTAAAATTATTTTATGAATTAAATTTCATTATGCAGCGACTGTCTCAGATTAGCTGTAGGGGTACTGTTCTAGCTAACGGAAGTTCATAGGAAGCACTTAAGTATTGTTTCACTTTAGCCGTAGCCGTGGTGACAGACAGACCCTTTATAGGCTTATCTCAAAAATAGTTTTTGCATAATGAAAAATAATTAATAAGATAAAATTAATTAATATTATTGACATCTAAAATTTCTAATTCTTGACGTAAATAATTGAATCGATCTTCCGCTAAAGATTTTATAAAGATGTCAGCCAATTGTTTCTCTGTGTCTAATAAGATGACATCTAGACAAATACTGTAGCATGTAGATCACGTCCTCAATAAGAAAAGCAAAATAATAATAGCTCAATAATTATCAAGATAAGAAAATCAAGATAAGAAAACTTCTAATTTGTAAACCTATGAAAATGGGAGAACCAAGAAGAATCATATTCTCCAATAAATACACTATAAAACAAAATATCATGACCAAATCAATAAGATATTTTAAATAAAATAATATATGACCATGACGAACTAGGTATACCATATATTAAGGGTATATACGAATTAAAATAATTAATTTGATTTCCTTTAAAATATGTGTATCTGGATCAGAAATATTTATATGCATAAGATAGATAAAATCGATAATCACAAAATCTAAGGGATATCCGAGATATGCATCTTTCTTCCCTTTGATCAATGCATATAAAGTTTCAAACTCAAAACAAATATCATCTTTAGGCAAGTAAAAGAAATATTCAATAAATAAATGCTTAAAGATGAACAAATAAAATATATTTTCAATTAAAAAATATAAGAAAATTTTCAAATAGATTCAAGATGGTAAAGGATTTTTGAAAACTGTCTTAATAATAGCATCCGAGTAACTGATAGATTCAAAATAACAGAGAGAAATCAAAAAGAAATTTATTATGAGAAGTTGTCTTTAATAAATGTTTGAATGCGTCTGTTTAGTCCTCAAACTGACAGCTGATGATTCAAATTTTTGTTTCATGGAGACAGCTTTAATAAAAGAATCCATAAATCATAAATAGCAAATTTTGAAAAAAAATAGGACTAGATAAATGTCCAAATAAATAGCATTCATGAAATATGGCATGTTAGGAGAATAATTAATTTGAAATAATTAACTGCTACCCCTTTACATGGCTATATCTAAAATTAATAGTATTAATAGATAAAGAAATATTTCCAGAAGTAGGAAACTAACTCATCAAAATATTAGATCTTCTTATCAAAGTTTATTTCTTCCCTTTTAAAACTTTAGTGCGATGTTCATCTAATTACCGTAGGGTCAAAGAAAAGAAACGCTTCACGAAAGAGAAATTCAATTTGGTTGACTTCTCCCTCGCAAAAAATTACTGCTATAGGCAGTTATTAACTTGAATAAGAAAAGAATAATAAAATCTTAATAAAACAAATGCTAAAGAACACATCAGAAGACCATAATATTCAATGAGTAGTCACAAGAATAAATCAAGTCTTAATATAGAATAGTGTGAAAGAAATATGAATATATCAAAATATGACAAACATTAACCTATAGAAGATCAATGTATGTTACCTTTTGTGAAAATATAAAAAAATGAAAGTCCAAACCGAAATCCATATCTTTTTCTTAGAATTGAGATCAATTCAAGATTATATACAAAATATTTTGACGATATAAGTGTATCCAATAGAATCGAAAGATTTCAAACAACAACAAAAATTCAAATCATTTGTAGCTATAAGCATATATCAATTACACAAAAGGCATTTAGAAATCATTGGGTAATAATAAAATATAAAATATTTATAAATCAAAATATAGGACTTAGATATGCTGATGTATTCTGGAACCTAGGGGACCGGGGTCAGTACCTTGGATCCAGAACTAGACAATAGTTGCAAGTAGACTATAAACCCCCTAAATTTCTACTACATTTAAAAAAAAAAACTAATTTGGTATTTAATGTTGGTGCTCTTGCTCATTGACATGAAGAGAGCTTGCTCTCAACATGCCTAGTAAAGTTTAGTCCCACATTGGAAAAGTACCATGAGTTATCTCAACTATACTTGTATGTGTTGTTGGGATATGCACATGGGGTGGTGACCCTAAGGAGGGAACCATGTGGGTGATTTTACTAGGAGGTAAGGATAAGGCTCCAAGAAAAGCATTCATGCTTTTTGTTCTTGGGAAATTAATTTCCATTGGGGCTAAGCCCCGTATGGACTTAGCGACTCGGACTCGGACTCGGACTCAGGCTCATGGGCTCATGAGGCGTAATGTGGCATTTTGTTGGCGTACTTTACACTTAGCACGTCAGCATCGTCGCTAGGCGCATAGTGCGCTAAAGTTGCGCTAGTTGCACGAGCCACTTACGCAGCCACGTTGTACGGTCATGTTGTACACCCACGTTGTGTGCCCATATTGTGCGGCCCAGTTGCGCTGCCCTGGTGCGCGCCCAGGTTGCGCCCAGGTTGCGTCCAGGTTGCGCTGGGTTGCGTAGGGTACACGAGTGCGCGATTGCGCGGGATGCGAGCGTGCTCGGGTGCGCTGGGTTACGCGGGTGCTCGGTTGCACGGGTGCGCGGGCACGCTGGTTGCGCCAGTTGTGCCAGCTTACGCTGGTTGCGCCGGTTGTGCCGCGTGCGCAGCGTGCGCAGTGCACAGCACGCACAGTGCACACAGTACGTGTAGTGTGCGTGATGGCGCGCGCATAACTCATTCAATGGCGCAACTCGCACAATTCGTGGCTGTCCACGTTCTGACTGATTCGTAACGTGCGATAACTGATCCTGGAATTGTGGATCTGATATTAAAATGTGGCACATATTACGGATCTGATCAGTTACAAGCAGTGGCTATTTAAACAGAGCCTCGATCTCGAGATATACTTATAGACTTCAAAAAATCATGAAGAGAGAAGAGAGTGTTGTTCAAGCCATTGAAGTTGCTCCGCAACCAGTACCACCTTGCGTAAATCTTTGTCCTGTCCTTGTCTTTTCGAGCAGTCCGTCGTAGAGCTGATTACCAGAGCGTTCTAGAGTTCTTTTTGAACTTGCTGGTTCCTGAAAGCTGACCGTGTGGGCGGATTTAGCTTTGAGCACTGGTATTTTTTATACCCCAGCAGGCCACCACCTTCCATCTATCGCCTGTCATCTTTGCTACTGCTTTTAGTATTTCGATTAGTACCTTCTGTTTAGAAGTACTACTATCGTTTGCTACGTTTACGAAAATCTTTTTAGATTTTTCGTATTCCAGAATCCTCCTAGGATCTCTGTTATGCACCTTCCTTGAAGCGTTGCGTTGAACGTTGTTATTACAACTGTTACATTCTTTCAGTTTTCCATTGAAAATTGTTCCCCGGTTCTAACATTTAATTGGTACTTCGTAATTGTTCGTCGCGTAAGAGTTTGCGATTCGCATTTTCTCGTCGAGTACGAATATGTGCGAGGTACATATTTTTAGAAAACAAATTATTATTATTATTTTATATAGAAACATAGTTTTCAAGATAATATATTATAAATACTTTCTTGCCTAAAGTTATCAAAATCATCGCATCAGGATTTTTCCAAGATAGTATATATTTTTATAATTTAGGTATAGTAGCAAAATTTAGAAAACAATAATCGTGAATATTTGCATGCGAGATTCATGAATCTAATTCATGAATACATTTTAAATTCTAATTTTCAAAATTTATTTAATATTAATATTTTATTATTGGAACAGATATTTTGAAAATAATGTTTGGTTTAAACTTAAATAAATATGGAGATTAAATTTGAATGAGATTTTGTGGGTTACCGGGATAGTTTAATTTAAAGACGGGATATATCTATATTGGTTTGGTTCGAATTTAAGTTGATTTAAAATAGATTTAAAGGGGATTAGTTTAAATTGTTTTGAATTAAAAATGAGATTATCTAATGGGATTTAAACCTTCACCCAGTCCTTATCCAACTCGGAGCACCACCTTCTATATAAGGAGAGGCTCATTTTCCTTTTTCCAGGGATTTCTCCAACACCTCCATAAATAATTTCAACCAGAGTGCCGTGCATCGTATTCGTGTCGCATTCCCATCCACTATACCCATCGTTCTACATATACATTATTTTTCCTACCATCTCCTCCGCCCCTGAGATGCAGCAGCACATTACCGCTCCCGACACCAAGCTGTGATAACCATCAGGTCCGTCACCACTCCGACTTCCGACCTAGCCGGAGACAACCACCACCACCGTACTCCCCTGACCCGACCACCAATCTGCCACATCCACCAATGCTGACAACCTACGCCCTCAACCACGGCCACGCCTCCGTAGTATCCCGACCACCTTGTTTGACACCACAACCCTGACCCAGCCATCACTCCCTGTCCGTTGCAACCATAACAACCCGCCATCTCCGTCGGCGCCACCAGCACCCTCACCCTTTACCACTGCCTCTACGGTGCAAAAACTACCTCCACCGTCTCGACAAGTTTCTGGACAAAACCCTCCCAAATTATCACATTCGAAAATGATCCCTGGCCAGCGTCGCCGCGGCCATAGCCACTATCACCACCATTGCAAAACAAAATAGAAGAAGAAGAGAACCGAAAAACAAAACCCAAAACCTAACCTGGGCCGAGCTGAACTCCGCTCTTCGTCGCCTCCGAGCCGTGGTCGCACCACGCGTTCGCACGAACCTTCAAGCTGTTGTGCGTCCCTCAAGCTCGGCTCCGTCTGAGCGAGCACTCTTCCATCGTAGTTCCTCCGTGCCGTCGAGCAAGGAGCCCCGATGAGCCGATCCACCGTGCGTACTCCGGTGAGATTCCGGAACCATGACGTCGGCTTGCGTTTTCCCCCGAATATTCCTCCATCGGCGCCAGCGCGCCGACCACAGCTCTGGCCCTCTTTCGGCGTGGATCAGCCGTGAGAACACAGACCGTGCGCCCTCCGGTACAGCTCTCGCGCCTCTTCCCTCGGTCAGCCGATCGGTGCTTCCCCCTCCTGGTGAGTCCCCTTTCTGATTTTTTCCTTTCCTCTCATCGCTCTCTCCCTCTCACTCTTTATGAACTCCTCCTTCACCTCTCTCTGCCTATCTCACGAAAAAAGGGAAATTAAAGAGCAACAACTCACAACTAAGGGCTTAACATTACTTTCTGTTGATACATTACTTTGACCACTCCATGTATTATTATTATTATTTTTTTGTTGATAGCCCAAATAATATTACTTTCTGTTGATATTGATACATTACTTTTTGATACATTAATAATAATAATAATAACATTATTATTATATTTATTATTACCACCATCTCCATTTATACTGTTTATAAGTTACAAATTTTATCAATAGTATGTTTTTATTAATTGTATTATTAATATACAAAATATTTTAATGATAGTATTATTAGGCAGTTGTAGAATTTACATTTTATATTTTGTTCGGGTTATGGTTATTAAATATCTCTGAAAATATATTGTAGTTTTGGGCTAAGTCCCACATCTATTCGGTATATAACAGCTAATTATAATATTTTAAAATAATAGATATTTTTACCTAAAATATAACTAAAGTGTTTCTATATAATTGTGCTCAATTCTAAACGAAAATTTTAGTGGCTTTTATTTACATGTTTTGACTAATAAAAATGTAGTTTTTTTTGAATTATGATTTTAAGTAGGTAATTGCCTTAAGTAATATAAAGGTGGGCTGAATTCTATCTAAAAATATTTTTACTATAGCAAATAAATTATACGTATTTTCTAATAAAATATTTTGTATTAATAATAATTTCTTAAAAATAGCTTATATACTTATCTACTCCAAATCCTTTCAATTACCATAGTTGGCCATGACTAATCTTACGTCCTATTTTCTTGTGACTGCGGACCCCCCACATACTGGCCCTAGCAATTGGGCAAAATGAAACTTGACGGACAATCGCACCATGCCAGACGATACACCAGGTAAGATACCTTTCCATTATTTACTGTTTATAATTAGTTGCATTTATTTTAGTTATTGTATATTCATGTCTTCATTTCAAGTTCTTCTAGTATATCTTGTGAAAATTCATTATTTGTTTACTTGCTTTCACGATATACTTCCTGCTTGACCTTAGAGGTAGCATGTGGACTTAGAGTTAAGGGACTACCACTAGTTTAGTGCATTAAATAAACTTTGACACTGATGTGCCACGAGATGTGTGAGTTGTGAGTAGCATATATCATCCGGACTTACGTGTTGGCTGATCACTGATGCGTATGGGACGTGCGTTAGGTCTAACTGTCAATAGTTATATGTTAGAAGACTTGACGGTTAGTAGTGTTACATGGTCGTGGATGCGACATGATAGGTACATTGGGTGGGGAGAACATTACTTGACATATGGGCTTCTTTGCACTTTCTTGCTTACCTATGCGCTCCACCAGAGACGCAGGATCTAGATGCCCTCTGACATTTCCCAGAACGTTATGGACATAGCCCCTTACACATGATGCCCTCTAACGATCTTCGGACGTTACGGACGTAGGCCCCTGGTGCCCTATATTGAAACCATGCCAATCCTATTTACAGCCAGGGCTCATGCGTCGAAAGGATTGTTTCTCAACTACATGTACACTTTAGATTGGTTAGGTACCTTATTGATGTCTTGTCACTTACTTTTTATAGTGGCATATTTTATATTCAGTATTTATGGCATGTTCTTCTTGTATCATGTTACGTCCCTCTGAGGACCTGGTGATTCCTCCAGGTATGTTTTGTGACTTCCTGCAGGTGCTCTAGCTAAGGCTATGACTTGTACTATATTCCTTCGAGATGTTGCTTTTGGATCGTCATCTCCATCGCTCAACCAAATCATTTTCTTTGTATATTTTTTCCCCATTTAAATTAGTTGGTAGTGGATTTGTCTCCGCCCAACGATTGTATATATGACAAATTCAAAGTTGCTTTTATATCATTATTTATCTTCGTGGATGAGATTTAGTGTCTTGGTTACTGTATTTTACAGCTTATGTATACATACGGGAGTTTCTTATACTTCGTATGTATACAGCTGGCATGATAACGTTTCTAGTCCTTCTATTTTGGGACCGGGGTGTTACATATTTTTTTGGTGGCCCATGCAGGTCTAGTTTATCACTTCGGTTACGTGACTATACCGATGTGAACCTGTATATAGGATGAGAGTCTAGAATCTCATCCATATACTTGATGTCCTTCCTTGACCTTCAAGTTTCAAAATCTCCTTTGCTTCTCTTGCATCTGCTTGATCCCTTTCTACCGTGAATTGTTATTTCTTGTGCTAAGTGACAGTTAGGAAGATAACTACAATAGTATATGCTCATAGGTCAAACACATGGCTAGAAAGGTTACATTATGCATTGAGTATCTATTCGAGTTATAAGAAATATGATTTTTAAGGATTAGTTAATTTCAAGTTGGGTAGTAGCGATATTACAAGCTACGAAGGATAGATATAATTTTATTTTTGAAGCTAATAAGTGGTATTTACAAAAGGATAGTAAGAATCTATAAATGATCGGGAAACCAAGTGATTCTAAATTTTTGAAGGTATGAGTAAATTTGACTTATTTATAGAGATATTTATTCTGGATATATGGACTCGACTTGAGGAACATTTTAAAATTTCCAACTGTGTTATACGATCTATGGTTTATAAATTTACCTAGAGTTGAGTTTTAAGTTTCGATTATGGATATATTTTGGTAAAAAAAGGAGGAAACCTTAAGTTGTGTCGCATGATTACAGTTGATAAAGAATCTTAAATTTTGAGTTATGAGTTATCTCGAGGTATTAGAAAGTTTTAAAGTTTCAAGGTTATGATTTTGTTAGATACCTCGCACCGACTAGAGAATGTGAAGTTTAGTTGGGATTTGAAAGGATATATATGACTCACGATTGATAAGATTATCTAAACTCTTGAGATAAACCATTGATTGATAATATGAAAAATGTTGAAAACGTTATTAATGATATGACGATGGTCTATTTCGAGATTGATTAAAAGAATTGAAATTTTTGACGACTTAGAATTGTTAAGAAATTTTTGTGGGTTATTTTGAGAATTATAATTGAGAGACTCTTGAAGGAACTCAAACTCATAGTTTTAGATCTTATCAAGGTCACCCTAATAAGATGGAAGTGTTCCAAGTAGTCGCCATATCACCCATGGCCATAATAGTTGCATATACCCAAGCATGGTTAGTCATCAACCAAACTGTATAACTATATCTGTACCTTGACTTACTCGACCTTCCCTTAAATCTAGATCTTATTCATGACATTCTAATCGTTTGAAACTTGAAAAGGATTAGACCATTCCTTTATCGTGGAGACTATCTTCTCTATAGAAACTGTGTCCCTAACTTATTTTACCTTGATCTACGAGATTTCCTTAATTATCTCTATTTTGTGTTGTAACCTTTTTATTCTTGTGCATTAATTAGTAGCATATGAAAACCCACTTTCCATTTTGGTCTTTTGGTGTCTATTGCCGTGACATTAATATTCGGAGCACGAGACCAGCTGTTACCTTTAAACAAAATTCATATGCAAGACCTAGACGAGCCCACCTTCATGTAGGTATATCATGTTCCACTAAAATACGTCCCCTTATACTCTATTTTTATGATCTGACTTTTTGGTTAAAATGACCAGCTATAAACCCTACCATGATAACATTGTCCTTTCAGACTACGTATATGGACTCAACCTCGACTCAAAATTTTTGACCCAATATATGATTGCGATCTACTAAATCCCTTAAATGCTTAACCTTGTGTTTCATCTTGACTGCTTAACCCTTGTCATTTTATTTTCATGTCTTATCTCGATTCACTTAGACAAATAAGATCTTTCGCTCTTCAATATTGGCAACCCCTACTTTTCTCCCTTCAAATTAAATTGTTTCACTCATATTTCACTATGATTCCTCCGTAGTATGTGTAACCTTGTTCCTTTGATGTCCTTGTGCAAGTGTAGAAGTTTGATCGTGGCACCCTTCAGTTATACGAGACTAAATTTGAAAATCCCATAGAAATTTTTATGTTTATGAGGTTACAAGGTATATATAAGGACAATTGAAATATGTGGTCAACCCTACTAGATGAATTAAGGAATGTAAGGTGGATCAAGGATAAATAAACTCCACGGTTGACAAATGGTCAATCCAACTTTGGATGGTGTTCTTTTAAATTTTGACGATTTAAGGAATACATTTCTAAGATGATTATAAACATGAAGTTAAGATAGGTTTCATTTTTTCCACAATAAATTAAAAGATCATTGGATTCCAATTCCTGAGGAAGACACAAATAAATAAAGGATTGAGTAAAAATTTTCATTTATGATGATAAAAGATTGAGTTATGAAGATATGATCAAAGAAAAGTAGACTTCTCGATTTACAAATTGGTTCTTCATTATTGAGAAAATTTTGAGATGATAAATAGAGTGTTTAATGTTATTAGATTGAAGGTGATTTTAAATTTTTTGTTGCTATGAGGATAATTTTTATGATGGTTACGAATATGAAGTTTCATGACTAAGATAGAGTTTGATTGCTCCGACTAATTGATTTATTAAAATTTAATTTTTATGAGGTCAAAATTTAGTTTGAACAAAAATATATAAATATGATGAAAGAAGAATAATATATAATCCTTGAATACAAAACTTTGGTACTTATTGAAAAAAATTATATTGTGAGATATAGGAATTGAGAATATATTTTAAGGAATATAAATTTTGTGAGTTAATATTAAGGAGAAATATCAAATGAAATAAAGAAGAAAAAGAAAGTGTCTTAAGAATTTTTTTGAAGTTTTATGGAATATGAATATTGAGAAGAAATCGAAGCTTTGAAGATTTATAACTAATAAAAAAAAAACCATAGTGATTACTCGAAGAGCATAATGATATTTCACGTGACCCAAATATGGAATTAGTAGTCTTAGAACGAGATAGAGGAATTTATTAAAAACCTTTGAGATTTTGGTGATTCTAGGGTTGATGGCAATATGACCAAATTAGACACAGAAGGATGTCATGCACATGATCATTACAAAACTAAACCATTGATTTATTCTCTTAGTTATCAAATTGTCAATTTTTGTTGAATGTCGTTTCTTCTCCTCGTCCAATGAATTAAATTGTGATTTCTCATCGTTAAACTCTTTCTATCACCTGAAGCCTACCTATCCTAAATTTTTCCTAAATTTTGAGGATAAAATTCTTTTAAGTTGGGTAGGATGTAAACCCCCTAAATTTCTACTATATTTTTTTATTTAAATAATTTAGTATTTAATTGGTACTTCGTAATTGTACGCCGTATACGAGTTTGCGATTCATATTTTCTCGACGAGTGCGAATATGTGCGAGGTACATATTTTTAGAAAACAAATTTTTATTATTGTTATTTTTTTATATATAAACATAGTTTTCAAGATAATATATTGTAAATACTTTCTCGCCTAAAGTTGTCAAAATCATCGCATCAGGATTTTTCCAAGATAATATATATTTTTATAGTTTAAGTATAGTAGCAAAATTTAGAAAACGATGATCGTGAATATTTGCATGCGAGATTCATGAATCTAATTCATGAATACATTTTAAGTTCTAATTTTCAAAATTTATTTAATATTAATATTTTATTATTGAAAAAGATATTTTGAAAATAATGTTTGGTTTAAACTTAAATAAATATGGAGATTAAATTTGAATGAGATTTTGTGGGTTACCGGGATAGTTCAATTTAAAGATGAGATTTATCTATATTGTTTTGGTTCGAATTTAAGTTGATTTAAAATAGATTTAAAGGGGATTAGTTTAAGTTGTTTTGAATTAAAAATGATGTTATCTAATGGGGATTTAAACCTTCACCCAGTCCTTATCCAACTCGGAGCACCACCTCCTAAATAAGGAGAGGCTCATTGTCCTTTTTCCAGGGATTTCTCCAACACCTCCACAAATAATTTCAACCAGAGTGTCGTGCATCGTGTCCGTGTCGCATTCCCATCTACCATACCCATCGTTCTATATACACATTATTTTTCCTACCATCTCCTCCTCCCCTGAGATGCAGCAGCCCATTACCGCTCCCGACACCAAGCTGTGATCACCACCAGGTCCGTCACCACTCCGACTCCCGACCTAGCCGGAGACAACCACCACCACCGTACTCTCCTGACCCGACCACCAATCTGCCACATCCACCATTGCTGACAACCTACGCCCTCAACCACGGCCACGCCTCCGCAGTATCTCGACCACCTTGGTTGACACCACAATCCTGACCCAGCCATCACTCCCTGTCTGCTGCAACCACAACAACCCGCCAACTCCGTCGGTGCCACCAGCACCCTCACCCTTCAGCACCACCTCCACGGTGCAAAAACCACCTCCACCATCTCGACAAGTTTCTGGACAAAACCCTCCCAAATCATCACCATCGCCAATGATCCCTGGCCAGCGTCGCCGCGGCCATAGCCACTATTGTTTTCAAAAACAAAAGTTTTTTTTATTTCGCAAACTTTGTAAGAAGATTACAATTGAATTCTGGGAAAGTACAACTATAGGAATCCGATCTGAAGACGATCGCTTTATCCCTTGGACGATGTGAACTTTGAAGACGATAGCCTCTGAAGTTGAAGGCAGTAGCCTCTGAAGAATACAGAAGCACTTGGGCAAGAACTTCTGATCTTGTGATGGTAATGAATGACTTGAAACTCTATTTATAGAGTTCTGGAAATAACTAATTTTTAGTTATTCTGGATTGCGCAGGATGGATTGCGCAGGCATTGGATTGCGTAAGCAGCGAACTGCACTGGCAGTTACTTGATCGTAGGCCAACTGTATGAGACGCGTGGCATTGTTTGTTTGAAATGCGCTTGGTCGTGTACAGACGGTTGCCACGTGGTGAGCAATTGATGGCATGTATGCCACGTACAAATGTCAGTTTCTTGATGGATTGTGCCACTTGAACTGCGCTGGGATTGAACTGCGCTGAAGGGGACCTGGCAGACTGCGCTTCGATTGGGCTGGTAGCTTGCGCTGGCTGTACAGCTGTCCTCGAGCGCTGTACTGCACAAGACACGAATAGTTTTCTCGTTCTTCGGACTGTCAGCTGTCAGAAGATCTGATTTTTTGTCAGATAATGATGACATGGCTACGTCAGCTAGCGCGCTTGAATGGATGTGCAGTTCAGCTTGCGCAGTTGAGTTATTGCGTAATCTGTCTCCTGTGCAGTTCATTTGAAGGATGCACAATTTGATTTTCATTGCTTTTTTGATAGGTGCAACTTGATTTTTAGGACCTACAAGACACCCTTCAAAGTTTTCAAAATTTGAAAATATTCAAAGTTTCGAAATACTTTGAATTTTGAATTTAAAATCAAGTTGCGCAAGTGGCACTTTGACAGCGCGTTTGGAGGAATCAGCTCCTAATTTCTCGGCACAATCTGAGGTGACTGTTACTTTTGAAAAACTATAAATAGTTTCCGTTCTTCTTTCTTTCATTCTTTACTTGTTTTCAACTGTTCAAGAGAGAAAAGCTCCTGTGCCACCTTCGATTACTTCTCCTTCCCGCCGTCGATTGCAATGGCACCCATGCGTTCAGCTTCTGAGAAGGACAAGGCTGTGGCTGAGTCTTCGACTCGAGTTGCACCTCGAATCTCTCATCATGAAGTCGGCCACCCAGCGCTGCAAGGTGATGATGAACTCGATCAAAACCCTTTTTAGGGTTCTTGACATTTTTGAACTTCATACCTCTCTCTTTTTAGAGATTTGATGGTATTGTGCCGCCCTGTTTAGGATTTTGGTTGCACACACACAATAGTTTTCATTTTCATGAAAACTATATTCTTGTGCAATCGGTTGGAAAGCGCTGACAAATGTTCAGCACAATCTATCGATTTGCGCAAGTCTGTCCAGCGCAAACTGATACCTTGCGCAAATGGGTTAGCGCAACCTGATGTCTTACGCAAGTGGGTTAGCACAAACTGATGTCTTACGCTAGTGGATGTGTTGGCGCAACTGACTATTTTGCGCAGGTAGGCTGCCTTAGCGCAATCTGATGCTTTACACATAGCACAATCTGACACTTGCACAATTTGCTGATCTTTTGAACAGACTCTTTGATTTTGTATGTACTAAGTTCTGTCTTTTTGTTTGATGCAGTTAACATCAGAGAAGACCCAAATTATGAAGTCTATGCAGGGACTCTGGCTGAACCTGAGTTTAAAGAGGATCTGTCCCATGTAACATTTCTTCAGTATGCCCTGCCGTCATCTCGGCAAGCCATCCTAACAACACAAGACAATGAAACATTGCTGAGTCTGATGAACGGGCAGCCTCTGCAAACTGCTGATGACGTTATTCATAAGAAGCCTCTGTTTCTGTTTGGTGAGGCTCTTGATAAAAGTTCTCAGCCGAGACCTCGAGTTGAATAGAGACTTTTCCAAAGAGGCGAGAAAAGGATACTTCTACCGGAAATTTCCAGATGCCTTTCCCTATCTCGCTATGCTTTTGCGAGCTATCCCAGGAGGATGGAATAGGATATAACTCCTCTCCAACAAGCTCGGACGGGGAACATTTGTGTGAAGAAGGGGCCGAACAACAAGGACATGTTCTACAGTTCCTCTGAGCGTCACAGCTCTCTACTCAGAGGATTGAAACCCGGCTGCATTCTGTCACGACCCGCACCCACCGTGAGGGTACGAGTACGTAACAACGCCCAGCCTATGCCGCAGTGTCGGCGGTAGAACGCTGTTCTAGGTCATGAACTATAACTAGCATAATATGAATACTCTCCATAAGGAGGCCAACACAGAGGTACAACTCAATCACAATCTAAGGTAGAATGATAAAGATAGATAAACATGAAATCTAAAAGAGATACAGGAGATAGAAGTCTAAGTGTCTAAGATACATAATCCCAGAAATACATCTCAAAACTCAAATACAGTAATCTATAAAGTAAATACAACTCCAGACAAATGAAATAACTATCTAAACAACCTCTAATGTGTCTCCTCTAGGCTAGCAGGCAAACTCCAAGCTATTTGTAAAATTTATCAACAGGTCCAGTCAGGACAGAAACGAGCACATCTTATCTAGAAAACCCAAGTAAATGACAGAGAACTATAAAGCAGTTATAGGCAGTTATATTGATAAAAATGGCAGTTTATATTCAGGTGATGGTAAGAAAGACAGATAAGGTACAAGAAAAGTAAATAACTAAACAAGAGAAGAATCATAGCAATGAAGTCTGTAAAAATAGAACTAGCTGAACCAGGGTAATATGATATAAAGTCCAGACAACAATGTAGACCAATGTAACTCCAATGTAAGTCCAGTAGAAGATGAATCTAATACAAGATGAATCCAGTAAGGGACGATTCCAGTCATAGTGATCAATAATTCCAGGGTGAGTCCAGCCTATACTCTAGCAGTGTGTTTTAAAATACCGAGATCGACATGTAAACGGCTGTGGGTAATCCGGCACACCTCTCACTGATCAGGCGAGAGATGGCTATCATTCCAGTAGATTCCAGTAGGGGTGATTCCAGTAATGGGGTATGTCTACATGTCTTACTCTAGTATTTCCCCTTCTAGCAAGTGAATCCAGAATTTCGACACAATGATTCAAGATGAGTCCAGCCATATAATGATACCAGTAAATGATTCCAGTAAATGATTCCAGGTGGTGATTCCAGTAATAGAAACCAGGGATGATGATACCAGTAATAGAGGCCAAAAAATAAATGTGTGTCGTATACATGAATCCAGAATATCGAAACGTGTTGTAACAGAGAATCGCATACAACTAACTAGAACTGAAGTACAGTAATTGACAAGTAAATGAGAGAACTATCAGAGAATGTACTCGCCTGATATCTGAATGTCCAAGATAAAGATACTGTCCGAGGAGAGGTGTCTGGCTCCTAATTAGAACAGCATAAGTCACAACATGTCCAGAAGGGTAATATAAAGCACTACAATGCATTCTACATGAATCTAGGTCAAACTAGGCCAAAGTCAACCCTTGGTCAACTCTGGTCAACTGCACTAGTCAAACTAGGTCAAACTAGGTCATGTCCTAACCCAGCAAGTCTTACTAGGCCTAACTAAGACTATCCTAGCAAGCACACATCAATACAAGGCTATATAAGCCAACATACACCCAACTCTATATAGCATGCAATTATTCAATACTCAAATAGGCAAGAATTCACATTGGATATACACTAGGTAATCTATTACTTTAAGCTATATATGTCTACACATATATACACATGCATATATTGGTATTCAACATTAGGTCTATAATCATGGCATTTCAAATGGTTATATAAACTTATATATTACAACACAATATGCTAACATATATATAATATACATACATAGCTAAGTTAACTATATTCATAAATACTTATTTAAGAGGCTATGTGTGTGTATATGAACATGGCAAAGGGTCAAGTGAGGGTTAAATAGACATACATAGTGTATATATATCAAAGAGTGTCAAAATGTAAGTGAACAATGTGTCAAGTGTGATAGTGTCAACATAGTGTAAGGGGGTACATGAGGTAATATAGGATTTATGTTAACATAGAACATTACATCTCATTAACTTGTATATTTCATACATTACATCTATTATTACATTACATTCATGCTTGCATTCATTCATCATTCATTTATTCTCTTGTACTACTATATGTACCATACATTACATACTATGGAACCTACATATTCATTACAAGCCATACTTATACATGCTTACATTAGATAGAATACTTACACCTCGTATATCATTTATTTAACCACTTACTCATGCTTATATTCTCTATTTAGTTACAAAATATATATACATTAACATGGGTTAAAATCAAATAGAACATTATATTACACACAAGGGTGCACAAAATGCATATGCCGAATAGTAACTCCTACTAATAATCAATACTGTACCATCTCAATATGAATTAAAATTTAGGATTAAATTATGTTATAGATCTATGTGTTAGCTTTTTGAAACTTCAAACGGATCGCATTTTCGTTCCCGAAAACTCCCGAAATCGCGAAAACACCGAGAACGCGTTTGTTTTTCGTACAGCTGACACTCAAATAATTCTTCAGAAAGTTACAGAAAGAATTAGTCCTTCTAATATATATTTTTGGAAAGCTAACTTCAATACGCTTCTTTTAAAAAAATAGGAGATTAAACTGAGCTTTGAGCTAGAAGTTATGACATTTCTAAGTTAGGACTGAAATTAAAAACGTGGATAAAAATCATGACGGATTTAGATAGTTTGAGCCAAAAGAATACACAATATATATCCTAATTATCCACAACAATAATAGCAATAATAAT
This sequence comes from Iris pallida, assembly GCA_029216955.1. Classification (NCBI taxonomy): domain Eukaryota; kingdom Viridiplantae; phylum Streptophyta; class Magnoliopsida; order Asparagales; family Iridaceae; genus Iris; species Iris pallida. The sequence continues at coordinate 6,623,555 of JANAVB010009599.1, forward strand.
ATGAGGAACCACACTCACAAACTTGATTATATAATCATCATGAACCATTTATTACATATATAAATATAGATACACTCTCATTACAATATATATATATATAAATCTATATATGTAACATGAACACATCCACAACACAAAGGACACTCCTATAACCTCCAAATAGACACAAAATAGACACAAATGGAGATACAACCATGGGGGTCATTCCTATGGGTTCAAAATAGACCTATATGCATGAGAAAATAAAAAGGAGAAGGGATTTATACCTCCCGGTAGATCGAATCGAAGAAAAACCTTCCCGGAGCGACACCGACATGTAGAGATTCCAAAAGGACACGAACGAGCTCCGAATCCTCCCAAACTTGGGTAGCTTCCTCCTTGGCTAGAATGGAGAAGGAAGGAAGAAGATTTGGTGGTGAAATGGAAGGATTTGGTGGAGAAATTGCTAGGGATTGCTCTCTAGAAATTTGGGGAAGAACAAGAGAGAGAAAAATAGATGGACAATGACAAATGGGAGGCTCAACCCTATCCTTATTGTGGATGGCCATAAAGGTGGTTTTGTCCTATTAGGAAAAGTCCAAAAGCCCCTACTAACCTATTCTATGAGTATTAGGAAAGGGCTAATTTGTTGGGGCTAAATTAGTCATTCTAAAGTCTCTAATCACACTAACCTTATCCATAATAATTAGTCTAACCTCTAACTAAAATATTTCTATCATGTGGACTAAAATTAATATCATGTGGGCCATGCCTAACTAGTGTGTGGGTCCCACTAGAGTCAAACTACCCCCGGGTCCCCGTTTCAAGTCGGATTGAGTTGAAATTCGAACCCGACTCAAATAACCCCAAAACAATATCATAAATAATAAAATAATATCAAAATAATTCAAACAGGTCAAATGCAAAAATATCTTTAGGCCAAAAATGACATTAAAATATCATATTCACATGGTTAGGCTCTAGGTCAAACAGTCTATAGGGTTTCACTAGCAAAACGTCAAAACCACAAGTCATTGATTTAAATAATTTTAAAATAATTTAAAATCACCTAAAATCATATCATGAATTAAATATCATTATTAAAATAATTATAAACACGAAATTTTAAAATTACCCTCAATCAGAAAATTAAAATAAAATGAAAAAAAATCAACCCAAAATTTAGGGTGCTCACATCCTACCCACCTTATAAAAATTTCGTCCTCGAAATTAAAATGTTCGTAATCCTTCTAGGTCAAACCCCCACAATCAAATCCCAAAACTTAAATAAATCATACAATCAAAAGGACGACATACAGGGTCATGGCATACGGTGGTAGTGAAAGTCTCATCTAGGTATTCTAGTAATGCTAAACCAAAACGGTCATAGGGTATCAAAACACACATGCAATCTAGGGTGCTAAACAAAAGTTACAAAAACAACAAACCATCAAAACTGTAAGGCAGTCTACCATCCTATATGAAAACTGATACTTATCATAAAAATAAAGAAAAGTAACTACCCATTATCTTTAAAGGGTTCAGAAAAAAAAAGAAAATCAAAATCAAAGTTAAGGAATGAAAGCCAATTCCATGGAAAATTTCCAATCATAATACGTATTAAGAATATTTTGTCTTGATACGATCTAAGTTGATCAAATTGGGGGAAATCAAGATTTAGGCAATATGGAGGACAGGTTCAACAAAGTCTGAGATCGAGCATACAAGGATAGAGATTCAAGTCACAATCAAATTTAATTCAATTAAGTACAACCCAAGATATAAATATGATAAGAAAAGATAATCGAAGTCGATTTGGTCGGATTAAGGAAACTATGATTCAATGATATTGAAAAACCCCTTTTAGAGAAAACAGGAAAAGATTTCATACGAAGTCAGCAAATCATCCCTATCTAATACTATCAGTTTATCATTTGCTAAACCATATTCTTTTTTTTCTCACAAGTCCCAATATGAAAATCAACCTCTATATAACTATCATCGAAATTTTATAACCTTCAGTCATCTAAACCTTTACCACAATCACCATAGACAAAATCTTTAAGTTCCAAAACATTTTCCACGAAACATACCCCTCTTTTTAGGAGTCAACACTTATTCATTTAATCAAAATTTCAAATTCCTTCACCTCGTTTTAAATTAGATCCGAAACCTCTAAATCCAGTTTATGGAATCCTTGGACTTGTTTAAATCCAGTCTCGTATTCACTAAACTCTAATACCACTATGTCACACAAAATTTACTCTTATTTATAAATCAACCTTCATATTTTCTTCAACGTTCACCTTTAAATATTTTTTTGAATTCTACAATTTTCTTCCAATCATCTAAAATAATTTCTATAACGTAAAATCCTTGTGTTCTCTCTGTCTCTAGTCACCATCTTACAATATATAGCTCAATTTTGCATAATCATTTTATTTGATTAAATTCTCCTTTCCATCTCTAAATTTCTACATAGCCTTGTAATAGTTCCCAAGAATCAATAACAAAGATTTTTAAGTTCTCAAAACTAGGTTGACCTTAAACATCCTCATTAGTTTTGAAATACATCCATGAATTATTCATAACCCACTTTCTGTGATTGTTTCTAAATTGATAACATTTATCCCTCGATTTTATTTTAAACCTTTACCACATCTCCATTTCAAATTTTTCATATTTGACATCCAACACTCTGATTTCTACAAAATCATCATATGATAACCAATTACATCATTTCCGAACTAGATGATTTATATCACTTCCTCAACATTTCTCAGATAAAAAATGATATAAAGATTCAAGGGTTTTCAAGGTATAGCTGACAGAATTATATATGAGACAGGGAATTGATATAATCAGGACATGTATATAAGACAAGGAATTGGCAGAAAAAGAATGATAATAGAATCTGTTCTGCTTATCTATTTAAAAGAGGGACCCATTTTTTTTTGAAACAAGAATTATAATACCAAATCCAAAATAAGGCCTAGCAAAATCATTGGTTTATTGTATTAAAAAGAAATAAATTTTTGTAAAAAGTTACACAAGGTTTATAAAAATAGCTAAAGCTACATCCTAAGTAAGCAATGAGAAACAAAACAAAACAAAACAACAATAATTCCTTCCCTTTTTTTTTGAATGACTGAAACAAAAGTAGCAAAAACATGTTCGAAAATATTTAAGGTACAATCTGATAATCATATGCGTCTATCCAAAATCATGGTACTCTAAATCCCCGTCATACTAGTGAGCAAGGCTACGATAATCACAGAGTCCTTGACTTATGCACATACCTCTAGAATCATGGTATTTAACATTTTTGCGATGCCGCTAGCTTGGCTGCGAAAACCTTAAATTTCCACACCCGAGAAATATATCCAAAATCAGACTATATGTCCTCACCATGCTGGCTAATGTGACTATATAAGACAAGATTTCCATAACTTAGATGACCTAGCCCATATAATTTCATCTTGCCAAAAATTAAATTAAATCAAGAATGAATACAAAAAAAAATCAAATTTATCAACGAACATCAAAATTTAGAAATAAACAAAATCCTTCAAATCATATAACTACAAACTTGGATGCTACAGCTAACATCAAGATTCAAAATTCCACAACCTTCATCAAATTCAATAAATACAAACTCAAATTCAATAATAATACATCAAAATCAAATTCAACAACAGAAAGTAAAGATAAATCAAATCAAGGAAGAAAGAGTTTTCAAATCGGAGTTAAACAAGATTCTCAAGGGTCATCCCAGGAATCTCTCAAGGGATCCTAATTGTGATTGAGTATCTTCAAGATATATCCTATTCCTACTGCAGGCTGTAGTAGTACTCAAGTTCGAATACCACTACATAAACTCGACCTGCATGGGCCAGCACTTAAAATGTGTCACGACCCGCACCCACCGTGAGGGTACGAGTACGTAACAACGCCCAGCCTACGCCATAGTGTCGGCGGTAGAACGCTGTTCTAGGTCATGAACTATAACTAGCATAATATGAATACTCTCCATAAGGAGGCCAACACAGAGGTACAACTCAATCACAATCTAAGGTAGAATGATAAAGATAGATAAACATGAAATCTAAAAGAGATACAGGAGATAGAAGTCTAAGTGTCTAAGATACATAATCCCAGAAATACATCTCAAAACTCAAATACAGTAATCTATAAAGTAAATACAACTCCAGACAAATGAAATAACTATCTAAACAACCTCTAATGTGTCTCCTCTAGGCTAGCAGGCAAACTCCAAGCTATCTGTAAAATTTATCAACAGGTCCAGTCAGGACAGAAACGAGCACATCTCATCTAGAAAACCCAAGTAAATGACAGAGAACTATAAAGCAGTTATAGGCAGTTGTATTGATAAAAATGGCAGTTTATATTCAGGTGATGGTAAGAAAGACAGATAAGGTGCAAGAAAAGTAAAAAACTAAACAAGAGAAGAATCATAGTAATGAAGTCTATAAAAATAGAACTAGCTGAACCAGGGTAATATGATATAAAGTCCAGACAACAATGTAGACCAATGTAACTCCAATATAAGTCCAGTACAAGATGAATCTAATAAAAGATGAATCCAGTAAGGGACGATTCCAGTCATAGTGATCAATAATTCCAGGGTGAGTCCAGCCTATACTCTAGCAGTGTGTTTTAAAATACCGAGATCGACATGTAAACGGCTGTGGGTAATCCGGCACACCTCTCACTGATCAGGCGAGAGATGGCTATCATTCCAGTAGATTCCAGTAGGGGTGATTCCAGTAATGGGGTATGTCTACATGTCTTACTCTAGTATTTCCCCTCCCAGCAAGTGAATCCAGAATTCTGACACAATGATTCAAGATGAGTCCAGCCATATAATGATACCAGTAAATGATTCCAGTAAATGATTCCAGCAAATGATTCCAGGTGGTGATTCCAGTAATAGAAACCAGGGATGATGATACCAGTAATAGAGGCCAGAAAATAAATATGTGTCGTATACATAAATCCAGAATATCGAAACGTGTTGTAACAGAGAATCGCATACAACTAACTAGAACTGAAGTACAGTAATTGACAAGTAAATGAGAGAACTATCAGAGAATGTACTCGCCTGATATCTGAATGTCCAAGATAAAGATACTGTCCGAGGAGAGGTGTCTGGCTCCTAATTAGAACAGCATAAGTCACAACATGTCCAGAAGGGTAATATAAAGCACTACAATGCATTCTACATGAATCTAGGTCAAATTAGGCCAAAGTCAACCCTTGGTCAACTCTGGTCAACTGCACTAGTCAAACTAGGTCAAACTAGGTCATGTCCTAACCCAGCAAGTCTTACTAGGCCTAACCAAGACTATCCTAGCAAGCACACATCAATACAAGGCTATATAAGCCAACATACACCCAACTCTATATAGCATGCAATTATTCAATACTCAAATAGGCAAGAATTCACATTGGATATACACTAGGTAATCTATTACTTTAAGCTATATATGTCTACACATATATACACATGCATATATTGGTATTCAACATTAGGTCTATAATCATGGCATTTCAAATGGTTATATAAACTTATATATTACAACACAATATGCTAACATATATATAATATACATACATAGCTAAGTTAACTATATTCATAAATACTTATTTAAGAGGCTATGTGTGTGTATATGAACATGGCAAAGGGGCAAGTGAGGGTTAAATGGACATATATAGTGTATATATATCAAAGAGTGTCAAAGTGTAAGTGAACAATGTGTCAAGTGTGATAGTGTCAACATAGTGTAAGGGGGTACATGAGGTAATATAGGATTTATGTTAACATAGAACATTACATCTCATTAACTTGTATATTTCATACATTACATCTATTATTACATTACATTCATGCTTGCATTCATTCATCATTCATTTATTCTCTTGCACTACTATATGTACCATACATTACATACTATGGAACCTACATATTCATTACAAGCCATACTTATACATGCTTACATTAGATAGAATACTTACACCTCGTACATCATTTATTTAACCACTTACTCATGCTTGTATTCTCTATTTAGTTACAAAATGTATATACATTAACATGGATTAAAATTAAATAGAATATTATATTACACACAAGGGTGACAAAATAAATATGCCGAATAGTAACTCCTACTAATAATCAATACTGTACCATCTCAATATGAATTAAAATTTAGGATTAAATTATGTTATAGATCTATGTGTTAGCTTTTTGAAACTTCAAACGGATCGCATTTTCGTTTCCGAAAACTTCCGGAATCGCGAAAACACCGAGAACGCGTTTATTTTTCGTACAGCTGACACTCAAATAATTCTCCAAAAAGTTACAGAAAGAATTAGTCCTATTAATATATGTTTTTGGAAAGCTAACTTCAATACGCTTCTTTTAAAAAAACAAGAGATTAAACTGAGCTTTGAGCTAGAAGTTATGATATTTCTAAGTTAGGGCTGAAATTAAAAACGTGGATAAAAATCATGACGGATTTAGATAGTTTGAGCTAAAAGAATACACAATATATATCCTAATTATCCACAACAATAATAGCAATAATAATATGAGGAACCACACTCCCAAACTTGATTATGTAATCATCATGAACCATTTATTACATATATAAATATAGATACACTCTCATTACAATATATATATATATATATAAATCTGTATATGTAACATGAACACATCCACAACACAAAGGACACTCCTATGACCTCCAAATGGACACAAAATAGACACAAATGGAGATACAACCATGGGGGTCATTCCTATGGGTTCAAAATAGACCTATATGCATGAGGAAATAAAAAGAAGAAGGGATTTATATCTCCCGGTAGATCGAATCGAAGAAAAACCTTCCCGGAGCGACACCGACACGTAGAGATTCCAAAAGGACACGAACGAGCTCCGAATCCTCCCAAACTTGGGTAGCTTCCTCCTTGGCTAGAATGGAGAAGGAAGGAAGAAGATTTGGTGGTGAAATGGAAGAATTTGGTGGAGAAATTGCTAGGGATTGCTCTCTAGAAATTTGGGGAAGAACAAGAGAGAGAAAAATAGATGGATAATGACAAATGGGAGGCTCAACCCTATCCTTATTGTGGCTGGCCATAAAGGTGGTTTTGTCCTATTAGGAAAAGTCCAAAAGCCCCTACTAACCTATTCTATGAGTATTAGGAAAGGGCTAATTGGTTGGGGCTAAATTAGTCATTCTAAAGTCTCTAATCACACTAACCTTATCCATAATAATTAGTCTAACCTCTAACTAAAATATTTCTATCATGTGGACTAAAATTAATATCATGTGGGCCATGCCTAACTAGTGTGTGGGTCCCACTAGAGTCAAACTACCCCCGGGTCCCCGTTTCAAGTCGGATTGAGTTGAAATTCGAACCCGACTCAAATAACCCCAAAACAATATCATAAATAATAAAATAATATCAAAATAATTCAAACAGGTCAAATGCAAAAATATCTTTAGGCCAAAAATGACATTAAAATATCATATTCACATGGTTAGGCTCTAGGTCAAACAGTCTATAGGGTTTCACTAGCAAAACGTCAAAACCACAAGTCATTGATTTAAATAATTTTAAAATAATTTAAAATCACCTAAAATCATATCATGAATTAAATATCATTATTAAAATAATTATAAACACAAAATTTTAAAATTACCCTCAATTAAAAAATTAAAATAAAATGAAAAAAAAATCAACCCAAAATTTAGGGTGCTCACACATTCTACCGGAGAACTCATCCCTGCTGCTGCCAGTCAGAATGCCGATATTCGCAAATGAGTTTGCGAAGGGTGAGGGCAGATATCCGGACCAAGACATCCGATTGACAGGTCTTGTGAATCCGGATAACAAGAGATGAAATTGTATAGCCAATTGGATATTGGCTCAATTCGAAGATAAGCTCAAGGAGATTGAGCTATACCAGCCGGTGTACTCTACCGTTTACGGCTTCCACCCCAATCCTCATCTGTTCCTTGCATTGGCGAAGAGGTACAACTATCGAACAGGGACTTTTATGACGCCCTGCGGAGAGATATGATTGGCTCTTCACGAGATGAAGTGCATCTCGAGCTTGCCAATGGGGGAATTCCCCTATGAAGAATTTGTTCCGACCAATGACAAGTTCGACAAACTTCGTCAGGAGAATGCTGACATGGTGGCCGTCTTTGAAGAGCTGCTGTGCCACTATAAGATCTACTCCTTGTACTACAAGAGTGGTACCTCTGGCACCTGCTACTCGACAAAATGGTTGCCATATCTCTTTCTCAACCACATCATAGAGAAGAAGACTAAGGAGCACGATAAGTGCAACCCCAACTTCTTCAGACCAATTAGCAGCAGTGAAGTGATTGGATTGATGGAGGGGAACCAGGAGATGGATATCAAGATCGATGATGATCTTCAATATCCTCCTTTCAAGACAGGAGATATTATTGAAAGTTTCATGAGGATGGGCTATAGGCCCATGTCAAAGGAAGCCCAGCTGGCGGGTTTCCTTACCTACTGGCTTCGACGATTCGTCGTCCCTGGAGCCAGCACCGTCGATTGTTTTCATCGAGGCGTATTATTTGCTGTCGTCCACTTAGTCTTTGGCTACCGGATGGACCTGTTGTCGACGATGACTTGCAGAGTGAACGCTGGTCTTCGCCTTTTTGTCGATTCGATGCTGAAAGAAAAAGGCGAGAAAGGGACTTTTTCTCGGCTGGAGCTACCCTACACATATTTGTTCGGATGGCTGCTTCTGCACTATCCTTCATTGATGAACCCCGATATGGGGGCGGTCAGCGGTAGCTTCTTGCGGAGATTCTCCAAGAGTAAGTGGATATACACCAGTTTAAGAGATTACAGACGCGCTCTGAATCTCGGAAAGGGATAGAACTTCTACTGTGTTTCCCCTCCAACCGGCTACGAGCACATGTCTACAAATCTGGTTGATTCCGGGAGGCAGCCTTTGGGTCGTGCAGCTTTTGATTGGCTCAGGACAATCCGGCTGTCACACCTGGTCTACCGATTTGAAGACGAATGTTATTTGGAACCCTATCTTCCCAGCCGTTTTGCGCGTCAATTCGGCTATGACCAATTCCACGTAGGCAACGCTATAACGTGCCAGCAAAGAAAAGGTTATTTGATCGATGGTGCCCGGGCTTGGGCTTATTATAATGCTCGAGACACAAGAATAACATTCTCGATGCCGACGAAGAGCGATCATGGTCCTCGAATGTTGTACACATATTCGCTTTTCTATACATCAGCGAATACCTTTGCCGAGAACTTCAGTCTCGCAGACAGCTTTGCGACAGCGGCCCGATTAAAAAATGGAGCAACTGTTGTATCAGCTCCTGGCAATGATGAAGAGCGTGAACCGGCCAATGCACCGTTAGAAGCTTCGAGGGAAGCTAACTTCCCGGAAGAAGTCAACGAGCCACTGTGTGTCTCCTTGAAGGTTGTCAAATCTTCAGCCAAGGAGAGGAAGAGGAGGATAGAAGAACCTTCTTCTCCAATTGCTAAGAAGAAACTTGTCTTGGAACCATCGGACAAGGTCACTACTCGGTCGCAATCTCGGCAGCAAGCTGAGTCGACCCAGAGAGAAGAGGTAGCGACTCCGACCTTTCTTCAAAGGCAGGTAGATGTTGTAGATGTAGAGAGTCTGGAGAGACCTCTACACAGAAAGAAAATGGCCTCCCGAAGAAAGAAGGTAGTCACTCGTCTGAGACAGATCCTGTCATCGGTCGTGGCTAGTGCTATTGTCGGAGTCACAATGTCGTCTCCTACACCTGCCCCTGAACTCAGGCAGGAAGCTTCCAGTCCAAAGCATAGGGACAAGGCTGTAGAGACCATAGAGGAAGTCGTAGAGAAAGAGGATGAGGTGTTGCGATCTCCTACACTTGCAGTGGAAACTACCCAGCTTCCAGCTACATCGAGAACACTTCGTGCTGAAGAGGATCAATTAATGATCGAGGCACTGGAAGATTGTAACTTTGACTTCCAAGATGATGTAGATCCAGCTGCCGCAAGTGATAGCGAAGAGGCACCAGAAGAAAGTATAAGTGATGAAGATACATCAACAGAGTTTGTTGATGACACTCTGAATCCGGAAGAGGATGCCAATGTACATGTATCCCCAGAGAAGAATGCAGTTGAAGGAGTAGCATCTGAGGAAGTTACTATTGCTGATCCCAGAGGTATTGAATGAGTATTGATTGATGCTATCAATCTTCTTGTATAGATCAAATGATTGACATTTTGACTATTATTTATGCAGAAGTTGAATCTTCTCCGATTCCTCCAGTGTGCACGGATATAGTGCCTGTAACGGTGATAGCTAGCAGCAGCCGTCATTTGTCAGGCGGCTCCGAAGCAGGTAGTAGCCAGACAGTAATGTCTGAAGCTACTTCTGCGAAGTTGCAACCCGTATCAGCAAATGACAGACTTGTCACTGGACCAAGCCATGGTAAGATGATTGCCCTTACTTTTGATCCTTTTCGATAATTGTTAATGACAGCAAAAATAATAAGGTTCATTTGATTTTACAGAGGAACATCTAGGAGGAGCAGCCAGCTCTACCTTAGCTCCTTTGTCTAAAGAGCCCTCCACTCACGTGCAAGAAGCTGAATGTCTATCTGTACAGGCACCTACTGCTTCTACGTCCATAGGAGTAGCTGTTATACCGGGTGCCATAGCTACCAACAAATTCATAATTGGTTCCTTCACCAACTTCTTCTTCAACTCACTAGGACCCTTAGTAGATAGGGTGATAGGAAAAGAAGATGCTGGTTTCATCACCGTTAGAGGTCCAACCTCTTATCTGATTAGTGCCATACGCAATCAAGGTGATGAAGCTCAAGCGGTTTATCTTGAACACATATTAGATGAGCTGGAGGAATCGATTAAGATCTACAAAGATCTGAATCGGGGGGAGGTGGAACCCTTGGTACATGCGGAGTTCGAGAAGATGTCTCAAGAGGTTGCAGTTGTGAAAGTTGATTTCCAGATTATCTTGGACAGTTTCACTGCCAAGTCTTCAGAGTATAACTCTCAAATAGAGATAATAGCATCTGCTGCCGGGGAGAAGGAGAAGAAAGTTGCTGAGCTAAAAGCAGAATCTGCCCGTCTTTAAGAAGAGTTGAGACTTGTTCAGCTTGCTCTGGAAGATGAGGCCACACAACATCAAGCCGCAGTCCAGCAACTGGACGCTCTGACCCAGGAAAGAGATGAGTATGTCACAACTCATCAAGCTGAAATCTCCCGTCGACTAATAACCTTGCCGACTTTCGATGATAAGTCTGCAATGGAGGAAGCTAGAAGGCGAGTGATGGATTCTCGTGAGGAGCGACTGCAAACTTTAAAGCAACAGATGACTAATTTGATGACTCCGCCAGTCGAATAGAAAGACTTTTTATATCCTCTATTTTGTAACATGTCTTTGTGTAATGCCTTTTGATTTTGATCAATAAAAGACATTTTCTTTGTGGCTCTATTATTTATTGCATATCTTATTCAGATATAAATAATAGCGATAGAAAATATATTCAGAGGTGCAGGACATGATATATTTCTTTGATTTTAGAAAATAATTATATTCACTATATCTGCTCAGAGGTAATGTGGACATGGCAGAATATAATTTGTTGAATATTATTATTTCAGTAGACAACTTAATCAAAGATAACAAATATATGACAAGTTGCTGATATGGATGAATGGATGAATGAACGAAATGAATCGTCAAAATGTGTGAACGAAATGAATCATCAGAATGAACGGATGAACCGTCGAATGAACGTAATGAACGGGCGAACCGTCAGATGATGGAATAAACGGGTAAACCGTCGGATAAATGTAATAAACGGGTAAACCGTCAGATGAATGTAATAAACGGGCGAACCGTCGGATGAATGTAATGAACGGGCGAACCGTCGGATGAATGTAATGAACGGGCGAGCCGTCAGATGAATATAATGAACGGGCAAACCGTCGAATGGATGTAATGAACGGGCGAACCATCAGATGAATATAATGAAAGGGTGTACCGTCAAGATGTTTGAACGAAATAAATCATCGGAATGAATGAACGAAATGAATCGTCAGGATGAATGTAATGAATGGGTGAACCATCGGATGAATGTATTGAACGGATAAACCGTCAGATGAATATAATGAACAGGTAAACCGTCAGATGAATGAAATGAACGGATAAACCGTCGAATGAATGTAATGAACGGGTGAACCGTCGAATGAATGTAATGAACGGGTGAACCGTCAGATGAATGAAATGAATGGGTGAACCGTCGCTTCGTTGTTTCACGAATCTCTGTCTATAAATAGAACAGAAATTTAGATGGAATGATCACTTTCACTTTTCAACATAAAGATGTCGTCTGGAGATGCATCCAAGAAGGTTGAGATCGCCCCGAAGGTCGAAGAACTCCCGGAGGAACGTCCAGCCAAATCGACCCAACCAAAGCAGACGGAGGCAGGCGAAGGTTCGTCTGCACCCCAGCCACCGCGGGATATCCTTGACTTCCTGCTTGAACCAGGGAAGACTGAAGAGGAAGAGGCCATGAGGATGGCTGCTTGCAAATTCCTGGTGGGTTAGAGCAAGGATGTTCTCGGCTCTTTTGCTGATTATATTTTTGAAAAGGACGGTAGTGGTCCTCGTCCTGTCTTCAAGAAGGACGATAGTGATTCGCGTCCTTGCTATCATGTAACAACGTTTATGATGAAATAAAAATCAAACTTTATTGATGAACTGTCTGATCATATTTATATAAATCCCTGTTACATTCATACATAATATTTCTTAAGGAATTTGCCATTGATAGGCATCATAGCAATTCGACCGTTCAGCTCTGAGAGTTGATAGGCTCCATTTGAGAAGACTGTGCTCACAACGTAAGGCCCTTCCCATTTTGCGTCGAATTTGCCTTTGCTCATGTGAGTCATAGTCATAGGACGTCTGACCGTTAGAACGAGCTCTCCTTTCTGAAAGGCTCTGACTTTAACTTTGCGGTTGAAAGACTTCGAGATGCGGGCTTGGTATAACTCAATATGTTGTTGAGCCAATAGCCGCTTTTCGTCGAGCGCCTCCAGTTCTTGAAGTCGAAGGAGATCGTTGTTCTCTGTAGTGAGTTCGTTAGCGATGGCGATCCTCAAGGATGGAATTTGAAGTTCCAAGGGAAGAACTGCTTCACAGCCGTACACCAAAGAGAAGGGTGTACAACCTGTAGGATTGCGGACCGTAGTACGATAGGCCCAAAGACATTCTCCAAGCTTTTCACTCCAGTTTCGTTTGTTAGTAGACACAAACTTCTTAAGGAACTTAATGATGGTTTTGTTTAAGGCTTCGGCCAAGCCATTAGCAGCAGGATTGTAAGCTGTCGAAGCGACATTGTCAATCCGATGATCATCACAGAACCTTGTGAACTTTTGACTGATGAACTGGGGTCCATTGTCATGAATAATCCTTCGAGGTACACTAAATCTATAGATGACATGATGTTTGACGAAGTTGATGACGCTACTGGTCTTGACTTCAGCCAAAGGTATAGCTTCAGCCCATTTGGAGAAGTAGTCGGTAATTGCTAGTATAAACCGATGTCCTCTAGAAGAAGAAGGATTGATAGGACCTATGATATCCATGCCCCAAGCTTCGAAAGGCCAGGAAGCAGCAGTCGGATGAAGGAATTCCGAAGGTTGATGGATGAAATCTGCATGGATTTGGCAAGCTCGACATTTTCTTGTATATTCGATGGCGTCAGACACCATAGAGGGCCAGTAGTAACCCATTCGTCGAATACAATCCTGTAGCTTAGGACCGTGTTGATGGGCTCCGTAGACACCATCATGAGCTTCGCGTAATACTTGCTTTGCTTCATCACCAGCAAGACAGCGCAAGAGAAGGCCGTCATAAGTCCGTCGATAAAGAGTTTTGGTGGTCTGATTGTAATAGAACCGGAGAGATCGTCGACGAATACTCGTAGCCTCCTTAGGATCTTCAGGGAGTATATCATGAACTACAAAGTCAATGAAAGGAGCTCTCCAATCTTCATCGATAACATTGGCTTCAGTAAGATTACTGAACTCAATATTACGATTATTTTCGATACAGAACAATTCCCTATTGGAGATAACCACCACCTGCTGTCTTTTGATAGAGATGGCTAAGACTGCTGCAAGATTGGCTAAAGCATCTGTTTCGGTATTACAAGCTCGGCGGACATATTCGATGATGAAAGCTTCGAATGATGTAGCCATGCTGATTGTCGCTTCATGGTAAGGCACTAGATCTTGATGACGAACTTCATAGGTTCCTCTAACCTGGTTAACAACCAGCTTGGAGTCACCATAGACTTCATGATATTCGACGTCCAGTTGTTTAGATAACTGAAGGCCAATGAGTAGAGCATTGTACTCTGCTACGTTGTTGTAGCAAGGCTCATCTAGAAAATAGTCTCTTTGGATGGTTGACCTATCTGGGGAAACAAGAACAACCCCAACTCCTGTGACAATGGCACCATTTGGTCCGATCCTGGATGCACCGTCAAAGAATAGACGCCAGGTAGGAAATTCTTCGGAGATCAAATTTGATTCCAATGTCTCGTCTGGAATTTCATCATAGAGTTTGGATGTCTCTGGAACAGGATGAGCTGCTAAGAAATCCGCCAGTGCTTGACCCTTAACAGACTTTTGTGGTACATAAACCATGTCGTATTGGGCTAGCAGAATGACCCATGTAGCCAACCGAGAATTGAGTGTGCTACGCTTCTTCATCAGTACCCGAAGAGGATTAACTCGGGATATAACATGAACAGTTTGGCCAATGATATAATGCCTTCTCTTTTGAACAGCGAACATAAGAGCTAGGCATTCTTTCTCAATCGGACTATAACGGTGTTCAGCACCAATCATAGTACGACTGAGATAGTAGATGGCCTGTTCATGGCCTTCTTTGTTCTATTGGGCAAGTAAAACACCCAATGAATGGTCCATAGCACGAACATACATTAAGAATGGTATGCCTGAGATCGGTGGCACCAAGACTGGTGGGTTCATGAGATATCGTTTTATGTCATCAAATGCTTGTTGATATTCTTCGGTCCAAATGAAAGATACACCCTTCTTCATTAGCTGAGTAAATGGTCTGCAGCATCCAGACAGATTCGAAATGAACCTCCTGATGTATGCAAGTCGACCTTGGAATCCTCGTAGCTCTTTTAGGTTGCGTGGAGGACGCATCTCTTGAATGGCTTTGATCTTCTCGGGATCCACGTGTATACCCTTAGAGGTAATGACGAAGCCAAGAAATTTACCACTAGAGACACCCAAGAATGACTTGGTGGGATTCATTTTGAGTTGATGTTGGCACATTAGATTGAAGATTGTTCTCAAGTCTTGGATGTGATCTTCCTTTAGACGACTCTTGACAGCAATATCGTCAACGTAGCATTCGACAGTCTTACGAAGATGATCTCGAAAGATGGTACTCATAGCTCGTTGGTAAATTGCACCAGCATTCTTGAGACCAAATGGCATCACGGTATAGCAGTAGACTCCGCAAAGAGTGCGAAAAGAGGTATATTTTTCATCTTCAGGATTCATCCGAATCTGATTGTATCCCGAGAATCCATCCATGAAGGATATTCGCTCGAACCCACAGGTGTTGTCAATCATGACGTCCGTGATAGGGAGAGGAAATTCATCTTTTGGACAAGCTTCATTAAGATCCCGGAAGTCGATGCAAACTCAAACTTTGCCAGTTTTCTTCAAGACTGGAACAACGTTGGCTACCCAATCTGGATGTTGTTCTTCTCGAATAAAGCCACAAGCTATGAGCTTCTTGACTTCATCATTGATTGCGTCCATCATTTCTGGCTTGAAGTGCCGTTGTTGCTGTTTGACTGGTTTTGCATTAGGCAAGATATTCAATTTGTGAGTAGCAACTTTGGGATCTAAGCCTGGCATGTCTTCATAGTTCCAAGCAAAGACATCTATGTATTCCCGAATAAGAAGAATTAATTCTTGCTTATCTGCCTATGGAAGTTTCTTGCTGATGAATATTGGACGAGGTGACTGTAGAAGCATGGAATTTCACAACCAGAAAGCCCATGCGCCAGGCATTTTATGCGCCAGAACTCAGACAGCTAATCAAATAAGCCATATACATTCGAAGAAGGACTTTTTATTTATATATATATAAGTCTATTACATGTCTAGAAAAGGTTGTACAAAGGAGAATTTCTACAAAGGAAGGATCCTAGATCTACAGCCAACAGCCACCATGCGCCTTCCAGATAGCGCAGCAACCACCATGTGCCTTCCGATGGGCACAGCAGTCACCATGCGCTGTCAGCCAGGCCCAGCAGATGTCATGCGCCTCCAGCCAGGCGCATCCTACCATCTCTTCAGCAGCTCAGTTATGTGCATCCAGCTCAGTTATGTGCATCCCTTCAGTACCTCAGTTATGAGCAACTCTTCCAACCAGGCTCACCTGGCCGAGCAGAGCCCAGTTATGTGCCGCTCTTCCAGCCAGGCTCACCTAATAAGTGCTTCGCCAAGCAAAGCATTTAACCCTCTGGCTGGAACCAAGGAAGAGAAGAGCACCGCAAATGCTGTGGCCAGGGGAGGCTTCGAAAGAGCCTCCAAAGACCCAGGAAGACAGTGATCAAAATCATGGCATAAGGAGCTTTCAACACAATCAAAGTGGGCGGCACCCACTTTGAAGGAAGAGAGAGCCTAGCACCACCATTCCGATCTACGGCTCTTCCGGAACAACGGAGACGAGGCCCGAACATCCTTATCTTTGGATGCAACAGGCACCTTCCGCCTGCCTCAGAAGCCCTCAACTCCGTCTTTTGGATGTAACAGTCACCTTCAAGTGTATCGAAGACAACACGACGTCTCATCTTTACCCTCGGGAGCACTTCGTCAACAGAATGTACCCGCATATCCAAGTTCATGTTGGAATTACGAGAGGAAATGAGGAGCAAACCTTCTCTCCATGCCACTATTTATAGGCCGGGCAAATCAAACCCACGCGCCAAGTGGATGACTATCCGAATTCTGTGCAATGAATTTGTATTAAATGGATGAACCGGACGCCTCGAATTCAGCCAAACGGCTATTTATAGCACTCGAGGAGCGAGACAGCCGCGTCATTAAAGGACATGTCGGATGCGTCAGCCAAACAGCACATCACACGGACGCGCCCTCCAGCATCAGGCGCATCACACAAACGCGCCCTACAGTACCCGGCGTATCACAGAGGATGCGCCCCCCTCACATCTCCATGCCGAGTGGAACACCAACCAATGTCCCCACTCAACTGTCCATCGAACGTCACAAACATTAAATGCTGAACTGACACCAGAGTTGGCAGCACGCTTCCCAAAGTCTGAACAGTTGACAGCTTTTTTCAGAGAACGAAGCATCGGCAACGTCAGCATCATCATGACTCTATTTCGACGGCTACTGCCACGTGGCCATCAGCATGCGCCTCTACGGCCATGCGTCCAAATCGCCATGCGCCTCTACGGCCATGCGTCCAAACCAGCATGTGCCTCAAAAGCCATACGCCTCAGACCCTTCACTGATCCCTAAAGACAGAAGAAGAGTCTCCAGTTGAAGCTTTGCATACGCCTCAAAAGCCATGCGCCCCAGACTGATCTCTGATCCCGAAAGACAGAAGGAAAGTCGCCTGCATGCGCCTCAAAAGCCATGCGCTCTAAATAGTTTGTAACCCTAAAGGTTATGAGCCGCAACCTCCTCCTGCGCCCAATCAAGGCGCAGCTCACCAGATTACTTCCCCCCCCAAATCCGAGATCTTCAAGCCATGAGTCGACGACATGTGTCCTTTGACTCAACTCGTCCAAGATTTCAGCAACAGAATGATCTTCTCTTCTGCTACGTGCCGGCTCACAACAGCAGTATGAAGAATTCTCTCCCTCAATCAGGGCGCATCATCTACGCGCCTCCATCAGCAACCTCCATGTGGTGTCTCCACACCGGCGCATCCCACATGTGCGCATGAGCAGCCAGCCTGCAAATCTATAAATAGAAGGATCGTCTCCTTCACACACAGAGAGAATCCACAACGAACATACAAGGAATCATCAGAGAGGCAGATACAGACACTCAATGTCTTCCTCCTCTCAGCAAGCTCCAGCACCCAGAGCAATCCACACCTTCAGAGAACCGATAACCGTCGTCAGCCGGTCAACGGAGTCAACGCATTACCACTCGCTCCATTGGCACTAAGGACCCAGCTTAAACAAAAGTGTACTCCTAGGACTACATCTAAGTCCTACATTGTAACACTGTTCTGTTTGTATTAAAGTTTTCAATCAAACAATTTTAATGGCAAACAAGCTGGCGACTCTGCTGGGGACTTCTTTCTTCTCTTCCGAGAAAGTCGTGTCACAGGCCGACGACGTGAAGGTGGGCTCCTCCCACAAGACGTTGGTCGTGCGCCTCAATCAACAGGCGTACGAGGAGTTCATTTCTGAAGGAAGTGCGAGTCCTTCGAAGCGGCTACCAAAGCCGAAGAAGATCCGTACGGCCTGGGTGCGCAAGGTCGACGCCTCGGGCACCACCACTGAAGGGGATGCAGCAATCCAGCCTTCCCTTCCTGCTGACGTTCTCAGCAACCAAGGTGCGCCCGCCGATGCAGCACATCTCCTGGGGAAGCGTGCGGCCGACCACGTTCCCCAGCTATCTCCCTCTCAGGCGAGGAAGATACGTCGACGGAGCAGGGGCACAGCCAATGCCCCGCGTATCACCTCTGATGCGTCACAAAAAGCCTCTGTCTTTGACAGACTCACTCGCTGTAATGGCGAGAAGAATTTGGATGCTGAGTACTATGCACCCCAGCGGGCTGGTACGAAGAAATCTAAGGCGGCACGGGCCACGCGCCACAAACATGCTATACCAGCAGCCGGCCAGAGGCACGCGCTCGTCATCACGCGCGCTGGCGATGGCAAGCTGTACAAGGTTGACTCAAATACTTCTGTACCAACGACGAGTCGATCTTCAAAGTCCTCATCCCGCTTGGGCGCATCTACTGCATGTACAACCAAGTCGAGAGAGGCAAACTCAGTGGTCTTGAACTCCCGCGCCTCCTCTGGTTGTGCGTTTGAGGTCCGTTCAAGTCACTTCAAATGTTGTGGTTCCCCTACTACTGATCGTGATGCCTGCTTGGTATTAGATCAGGGGGTGCAGCACTCACCTGACCACCCCGGCGTTTGGCCTTGCCATACGTCTGAAGGGGGTGTGAAGGCACCACTCTCCTCCAACGACCTGCGCAACGTGATCACTCACAAGCACCGGTCAGGAGAGTCGACCAACAAGCACGATGTGCCTCTTACGGGGCATACTTGTGCGGTGGTCACCATCAACTGCTGTTGCAAGGCGGCAGCTCCACCAAGACAGTCGGTCTTCCAACGACCGCAATCATCGACACCTCTCCGACGTCGCCTTGGGACGAAGGTGTCAGCTGAAAAGGAGCCAAAGGTTGCTTCATGCAACGTGGTCTCCAACTCCTCATCAATCCGGAAGACGACTGCCAATTCCTCGTCTTCATCCAAAAGCCAGCCGAGGAAAACCAAGGCAGCTGTCTCGACCTCTGGAGTGTTTGAAGGCACTCGGTCGAGGAAGAAGTCCTTGGAGGAAGCTGGAGGTAGCCAGACCCTTGTTGAGCCTCCTTCCGAAGACGAAGATGTCCAAAGCACAGCTGCGGCGGATCTTCATCATCAAGGCGAGAGAAGCCCCTCAAAATGAGGATGTCCTCCAAGACACTGCCGGGGGTAGTTCTGGAAACGAAGAGGTCCTTCAAGACGGAGCTGAGGGCAAGCAGACCCTTGCAGATGCGCCTATTGGAGATGAACTCCAGAATGTGGCTGGGGGTGGCCAAACACCAGGAGAAGTAACTCCCCCGCATGAGAGTGAGGCCGAAAGCGAAGCCTCAACCCATCCATCCACTCCTGGCCGTGTCAGGACAGTATACATGGCTGGGGATGATGTCGAGTCTGATGCACCGTTACAGGACATAGTCCAGCGCATAGACTCATTATAGGGAGGTCTCAAAACCCTCTCTGCCTCTATGCAAGCACTGACTCAAGCAGTGTTTGAGATGCGGTCGGCCTTGATCAGGACACCTTCAACTGGTCCTGACCCAGGAGCTAATGGGGAGTCGAGTGTGCCCCTCCAACGGGCGCCCTTGGATACAGAAGCACCTCGGACCTCGGAGCCCTCAAACGCTCCAATCCAGATGGTACCTCCTTTCCCGACTCCTAGCTCTATGGAGGATGTGGTCGAAATGATCAAAGACCTGCGGGAGCGCTTCGAGTCCAAGAACAGGCAAGAGGAACGCCAGAAGATGGACATTCTCCAGCCTTATCCCCTCGAGTGGAATAAGGTGGTTTATCCCCCAAAGTATAAATCACAAACACTCACCCCATACGACGGGAAGGACTCTCCGCGACGGTACCTGACGTACTTCCAGTCACAGACAGGGCATCTTCTGAAGGAGGACGCGCTCCTCACCAGTATCTTTGTCGAGGCCCTGAAATGAGTGGCGTATGACTGGTACTGCAGCCTCCCCGACAATTCCATATCGTCCTTCGACGACCTGACGTGCCTCTTCCTCGACTGCTTCTACGACGACGGAAAGGATATGACGATGGCGTCTCTCATAGAAATACGTCAGAAGGAGAAGAAAACGGTTCGGGCGTTCATCGAACGCTTCTGACAGGCTTGCTTCAGGCTACCTCCAGGCATGCCAGAACATGCGCTCCTCTCCGCTTGCAGCATGAACATGTTGCCTGCAGTAAAGCTCTGGCTCAACTCTACTCCCCCTCCTGACTGGAGCTCCCTGATCATCGAAGCTGAAGCTACAGAAAAGAAGGCGGCCAATGCACGTCTTCTGGGTGTCAGCTTCCCCGCCTTCAACGATAAGGGAAAAAAGTCTGCAGCTAACAGCTCCGGACGAGAAGCAAAGGAGAAACAGGCATTGACTGTTAATGCCTCAAAAGGCGCATCTGTGCCTACTCAGAAACCTCCACTGGCACCGAGACCCAAGGAGGTTTATTCATTCAATGATGACGACACCCTGCAACTTTTCGAGATACTGAAGCAGGGTGACAAGATCAAGCTACCGGACCCAAAGCGGCCCGATGAAGTTGAGAAAGTGGACAACCCAAGGTACTGTCACTACCATCGATTTGTCGGACACCCGACCAAGGACTGCTATGTCCTCAAGAATTACATCCAGCACATGATCAATGCGGATGTAATCTCCGTCGACTATGAAGAGAAGACGGTGTCGGCTAATGTGGTTTCGCTTCAGTTCGGCACCTTGCCGCCAACTACCACACAAGATGGCGTCGTCCCCATCCCTAAGGCGACAATGGAGGTGGTAAACTTACCACCTACCCGTGACAATGTGAGTGGACTCACCCCGCTCACCACATCTCGAGGAGAGGTCCTCTGGGTTCACCCCGACCTCGTCTCCGAGGTGACTCAATCGGAGGTACGCCCTACCTCCAAATCAAAAGGCAGGAAGATCAAGTCTTGCCGCACAGTCTCTTCTTCAACAGAAGAGGCACTTCCAGTGCAAACACGTGCACAACAGAACTCCCAATCCGGTGAAGCCGCCGCCGAGGTGGTGCCTCCTAGCACCATCCCTGAGGAGGGTCCATCTAAGCCCTCAGCAGCCAATAAGCAGAAGCAGGTGGAGGCCCGTTTTGACAGACCTCTACGGAAGGAGAATGCTTCGGGGCTGTCCAAGCCTCACAACTTCGACATTCTGGCACAATTAGCCAGTACACCTGCGCGCCTGTCTTTGTTCGAGCTCCTGCGTCTTTCTAAAGATTCCCGAGAAGCTCTCTGCGAAGCTCTGAAGGACGCTGAATCCTTTCTCAGTCAGGTCAAGCAGCCTGAAGACCTCCCAACTACTTGTGCGCACTGTCATTGTGCGGATGAAGTTATCCCAAACATAACTTTTACCCAACAAGACATGCTGCTCAAGCATCACCGACATAACCGACCGCTGTATTATACAGGGTACATTGGCTCGGTCAAGGTGAGCCGGATTCAGATCGATCCCGGGTCTTCCCTAAGCATCATTCCGAAGGCGCTGCTATCTAAGCTGGGGATCCCGATGTACCGGCTGGCGCCCTCCAATACAACCATCAGTAGCTTCAATGCTAGCAAGAGCGAGCCATTGGGCAAGATCCGACTGAAGTGTCACATTGGCAGCCTCAAAACTGAGGTGACTTGTTATGTGGTAGATGCCGAGGTCAACTACAACATCCTGCTCGGTCGACCATGGCTACACAAGTACATGGTGGTGCCCTCCACGCTCCACCAGTGCATGAAGTATGTATCCACTAATGGCGTCATCCGGACGGAGTTTGCAGACATCGATCCTTTCAAAGGGATTGAAGCCTACTTCACCGATTCTGACTTGTACAAACCTATTGACGAGGAGGAAGCCAACGACGCTGATGATGAGGCAGAGACGGCAACAGAGCCGGACATGGAGCCTGAGACGACTCTCGACGCCCCCTTGAAAATCCGACTGAAGGGGAAACCACCCCAGAAGGCGCCTCCAATGAGCATCAAGCTATCAGGCAAAGCGCCGGCTCGCGAAGCACCCCTGAAGATACGCCTCAAGGGAAAGCCACCTACATCGGCTCCCCTGGTGGCAAAATTACAAGGGAAGGCACCACTCACCGGAGGCGCAGCCGAGGCGCCTCTCAAAGTGCGTCTCAAGGGCAAGCCGCCGCAGTCATCCAAGGTATCAGAGAAGGCTCATATAACCCTCTCAGACCCCGGAATCAAAGCTGTGGTGGACTCTCCTAGTCTGCCCCCAGTTCTTACAGACGAGGAGCTTGGTGAATATATCTCGGCTGACGTAGAGGCACCCTCCTTTGACAATGTAATCCCACGGGATAAGATCTCGTATTTTATCAATAATAGAGTATCTTTTAATTATTCTTGTCTTCCACACTGGAATGCCATGTATACATTAGACAACGCTCTACGGTCGTTGCAAACACAAATAACGACCGTCTACCATAATCGAGTAGTCCCGTCTTAAGGAGTCTTCATAGTCCCTCCACGGAGCCGAGACCAAGGCACCATCATCTCGGGCAAAGTCGAACGTCATCGGGACCTCCCGTCAATCGAGCCTGAACCTGATACCGACAGAGTACAAGTCTATCGGTACACGGATATGGCAAAGCACATCATCCAAAAGATGGGCTACGACCTGAAAAGCAACAAAGGCTTAAACTACGGCAAGGGTCGGCATCTCCCTGTCCGGCTTTCGATGCCCAATGGAAAGCCACAGGACTATTATAATCGGACTGGACGAGGGTTAGGCTATGTCACGCCGCTATCAACCCCAGAGAGTTCAGATACAGAAGACATAGAACATTCCCACTCGTCCGAAGCATCGACTTGGGATTCCGATACCAGTATCGGATCAGTCTTCAGGAAAGTGCTGTCAGCTAACATGACGTCAGCACAACCTCAAAAAGGTGAAGGCGAAGACCAAGCGCCAGAACCCTTCGAAGAAGAACCCTGGGCCCAACGCCTAGGGGAACAATGGGAATCTCGTTTTGAGCTTCGTGAACCTCCCACCGAAGACGAAGTCGAGCAGATCGACCTCGGGGAGGGGTCTTCTTCCAAACCCATCTTCATCAGTAAAAGCCTGGAAGGAGAAGATCGAAAATCTTTAATCCAACTGGCTAAAGAGTATATCGACGTCTTCGCCTGGAGCTATGAAGACATGCCGGGACTTGATCCACATATCGCAATGCATAGGTTGAACTTCTTACCTGATGCCAAACCTATCAAACAACAGCAGCGACGCTTTCGTCCGGACATCATGAATGCCATCGATCAGGAGGTAGACAAACTCTTGACCAGCGGCTTCATCCGTGAGGAACAACACCCGGATTGGGTAGCCAACATCGTTCATGTCACCAAGAAGAACGGGAAGATATGAGTCTGTATCGACTTCAGGGATCTCAACTCTGCTTGCCCGAAGGACGAATTCCCGCTTCCAATCACTGATGTGATGATCGACAACACATGTGGCTTTGAGCGCATGTCCTTCATGGACGAGTATTCAGGCTACAATCAAATCAAGATGTTCCCCGATGATGCGAAACACACGTCATTCAGGACTCCAAAGGGTGTTTTCTGCTACACAGTAATGCCCTTCGGCTTGAAGAACGCCGGGGCGACATACCAGCGAGCTATGAGCACCATCTTCCGTCAACATCTTCGCAAGACAGTCGAATGCTATGTTGACAACATCGCAGTCAAGAGCCGCCTCAAAGGAGATCACCTACAGGACCTGAAGACGGTCTTCGATCTCATGCGGGCACATCAACTCAAAATGAACCCCACTAAATCCTTTCTGGGGGTTTCTAGCGGCAAATTCTTGGGCTTTGTCATCACAGCGAAAGGCATTCATGTTGATCCTGAGAAGACCAAAGCCATCCTCAACATGGACCCTCCGAAGAACCTTCGAGAACTTCGAGGCCTACAAGGACGTCTGGCATATATCCGGAGGTTCATAGCAAACCTCTCCGGTAGATGTCAACCCTTTACTCAGCTCATGAAGAAGGGAGTCTCTTACGTCTGGACAGAGGAGTGCCAAAAGGCTTTTGACGACATCAAGGCTTACTTAACAAGCCCACCAGTCCTGGTAGCGCCAGTCGCCGGCAAACCATTTCTCCTCTACGTCCGTGCCATGGATCATTCTCTTGGCGCTCTGCTGGCTCAAAACAGTGATACAGGCTTCGAGCAAGCAATCTACTACCTCAGTCGAACACTCATCGGGGCCGAACACTGGTACAATTCCGTCGAAAAGGAGTGCTTGGCTTTGGTGTTTGCCATCCAGAAGACTCGTCATTATGTCTCGGGTCAGACAATTCATGTCATTTCCCGAGTCAATCCGCTTAGAGTCCTCATGACAAAGCCAGGATCATTGAACTCCTGGCTGGCTACATGGGCAATCCTGCTAACACCGTACAACATGGTGTTTGTTCCACAAAAGGCTGTCAAGGGTCAAGCTCTGGCTGACTTTTTAGCTGCACACCCCATCCCAGAATCCTCAAAACTCTATGAAGATATCCCGGATGAGGTCCAAGAATCCAACGTCACCGAAGGAAGCTCCGTTTGGCGGATGTTCTTCGATGGCGCTTCAAGAACAGGCCCCAAAGGCCAAATCATCGCAGGAGTGGGGGTAGTCTTAGTCTCCCCTGATCAGCTGGTCATCCA
The DNA here is from genome assembly GCA_029216955.1 of Iris pallida. Classification (NCBI taxonomy): domain Eukaryota; kingdom Viridiplantae; phylum Streptophyta; class Magnoliopsida; order Asparagales; family Iridaceae; genus Iris; species Iris pallida. The sequence goes on from JANAVB010009599.1 coordinate 6,648,890, forward strand.
GCGTGCGTACTCTCTTTCGAAGCCGTGCCCCAACAACGTTGCCGAGTACAACGCACTCGTCATGGGACTCCAGCTCGCACAACAGCTGGGGGTCGACCATCTGGAAGCCTACGGCGACTCAAAACTCGTCGTAAACCAGATTTGGAGACAATACGAGGTTCGTCATGAAGATTTAATCCCTTATCATAAAGTCGCGTTGAACATCATTTCAACCTTCACCGGGTTCTTCATCGAACATGTCCCCCGTTTACAAAACTTGGAGGCCGATGCTCTGGCCGGCCTCGCAGCCTCATTAACAGCGCCCTTTGGGACTCAACACTATATCACGGTAACAGGACGAGATCTGATTTATCCCAGAAACAACCTATGCTTGCGGGTGGCTCACGCCATGCCGACAAACACTGGTGTTAATGTCCGAGACTGGAGGTTCCCGTTCATCGACTTCGCTGTCTACGAAATCCTTCCAGAGGACCCGAAGGAAGCTGTCTCAGTCAGGAGACGCTCCCTTCGATTCTACTACGATACAGCTACCAAAACGCTGTACCGACGCTCTTTCGACGGGCTCCTCCTTCGATGCCTGTCAAACGAAGAAGCAGCCGAAGCTCTTCAAAAAGCTTATAACGGGACTTGTGGAGCTCATCAACCCGGTCCTAAGTTGTAAGATCGACTGCGACGTATGGGCTACTACTGGCCAACCATGGCCGCCGACGCTGTTGAATATGCTAAGAAGTGCCATGCATGCCAACTTCATGCAGACTTCATACATACACCATCGGAACCGCTATATCCTACAGTCGCCTCCTGGCCCTTCGAAGCCTGGGGCATGGACATTATAGGGCCAATCACCCCTCCTTCATCAAGAGGACACCGTTTCATCCTGGCCATCACCGACTACTTCTCCAAATGGGCGAAAGCAGTTCCACTAGCAGAAGTAAAAAGCTCTAGGGTGGTCAGCTTTATCAAACACCATGTCATTTACCGTTTCGGAGTACCCCAGCGGATCATCCATGACAATGGTCCTCAGTTTATCAGCCACATTTTTAGCAGGTTCTGTGACAAGAATCGTATTCAGAACGTGGCCTCAACCGCCTACAATCCGGCAGCAAACGGATTGGCTGAGGCATTCAACAAAACTATCGTTAGGCTGCTCAAAAAGGTCGTGTCATCCAACAAACACGACTGGGATGAAAAGCTTGGCGAATGCCTTTGGGCCTACCGCACAACGGTACGGACCCCAACAGGCAATACTCCATTCTCCCTGGTCTACGGGAGCGAAGCAGTATTGCCTCTCGAGATACAGATACCTTCGCTCCGCGTAGCAATCACAAACAAACTCACAGAAGAAGACAATCAACGTCGTCGTCTGCGGGAACTAGAGGCACTTGACGAAAAGCGTCTCCTAGCTCAACAACGTATCGAGCTCTACCAAGCCCGTATATCACAGGCTTTCAACAAGAAGGTCAAACAGAGGACTTTCCAAGTTGGCAACCTGGTCTTAGCAGTCAGAAGACCAATGGTGTTGACCCACAAGACACCGGGAAAGTTCGAGCCCAAGTGGGAAGGACCTTTCATCATAGAGACGGTATACTCAAACGGTGCTTACCGCCTCGCCAAACCCAATGGGGACTTGTTCATGATGCCCATCAACGGCAAGTTCCTAAAGAAGTACTATTCTTGACATCCTCCAGACATGTACTTCCCCAAACAACCTTTTTCCACAAACTCATACGCCTCCGGAACCCAGCTGTTCCGTGGCATCTTCCAGTAGAAAGATAACCACGTCCATATTACCTCTGAGTTGTCTCTCTACACCCTACAAAGCGGAATCTTACACTTCGTAAGCCTACGCTACCCTTCATGTTTACCACGTCCACATTACCTCTGAGTAAACATCTTGTACAAACAACCCCTGCGTTATTGTACATTGATCGCAGAACTTCCACGTCCATATAACCTCTGAGTTGTTCAGCGTATCCCCCAAGATCATTCCTACCACGTCTATAATACCTCTGAGTAGGGAGATTCTATCATTTCGAACCCAATGATTGCCATGTCCACATTACCTCTGAGCAAACATAATGGTTCCTTCAAACTTATTATCTGTACCTGAAAACCAAGGTGCGCAAAAGATAATAGGTCCACACAAATCATCAAGTTCAGGACAACAAAAGATGAACACATCACAAAAAAGGTTGTAGACTTCTTTATTCTTCTGAAAAAAAAAGGAGTACAAGAAGCTACATCATCCCCCAGTAAGGGTTGCAAAAGAACACAAAAGAAAAAGGGAAAAGCTATGGTCCCTGAATCTCCCCAGGATGGGCTGAGAGCTCCCTGACTCGAAGCTTTAAGTCGACTGTGCGGGCCTCCACCGTCGCCACGACTCGTCGCTCTGCTTCTTGGCGCATCAATTCAACGGCCCCAGCGGAAGTATCACTTGCATGCTTCTCATCAAGCTGTTATCGTTGCTGCGCCAAGGCAAGAGTCCGCTGAGTGAAAGTCGCTTCATCCTTCTTGAATGCTGCATGTTTAGCCCGGACACGCTCGACCTCTAACTGGAGTCGGGCCCGTTGGTCTTCAAGGCGGCGCATCTGGGTGTCGATATCCGTGATATTAGCTTCCAATGCAGCTCGAGTTTCTACCGTCGTCTTCATGGACTGAGACAACTGCTCTACCGTAGCCTCAGTCTCAGCTACCTCGCACTCCCAAACGCCCACGGTGGCCTGGTATGAAGACTCGATCTCGGCAATCTTCCCCTTCTCCGCATCTATCAGGACAGAGAGGTCATTTCGCTGGATGCGTTGAAGTTCCGCGAGCCGCTCATCCAGCTCAATCATCGAAGCCTCCAGAATTTCGGCCATATGGTCGTGGCCTTGGTGAATACGAATCAGCTCGATGCAGGGTATTGCCAGAGCTTTTGCCGTCGCAAAACTCCCATTGGCATCCATCACAGCAGATACATCCTTCTGCAACATTTTGTACACCCCCTCGACGAGGAATTTCATATACTCGTCTGTATCCGCCAGGACCTACGGTGTCATGGCAGGAGTTGGAGGAGCTACTACAGTTTGCGGACCGGAAGAAGATCCGCCAACCTCAACCAGCGAGGCTTGAACCTCGGCATTAATGGGCTGCTCATCAACAGGGGCTGGACTGCTAGCCCGAGGAGTCGAAGCAACAGAAGGGGCCGGCACAGGCGTCGAGATGGTCCCCCAAGTAGAAGGAGCGACACAGGGTTCTACACCCTTACCCTTCTCAAGCCCGGAGGAACCTCCGACGTCAACAGCCACCTCTTCTACCCCCAACGTCCTATCAACGGTTGGTACCTCCCTTGGCAGAATAGGGAGATTATCACTTATCTCTTGATCCGTCGCAGCGGTCTTGACTGACAGACGGGTCTCATTATCGAGTCCCTCAACAGGGATAGAATCTGTCGCTACCTCCTGAGTGGTAGCCGCCTCAACTTCCACGATTGAAGCCGGGGTAGGACTCGGCAATGATACAGCCGACCTTCCCTCATCATGATAAGGAGGGGAATCAACCCTCTCCTCTGTCTCAACTACTTCTGTTGCCTCCGCAACAGGCTCTTGCAGCTCTGGAGCAACGTCATCGGAAGACGACGAACTCCATTCTTCTTCACCACCAGGAAACGGCGTGCTTGTTAAACCTTCGGCACTTGAAGCTTCCGTTCTGGCCTTTGCCGTCTCGGAAGCTGCTGCACCCTCAGTTTCCCTCCTGACATAATCTGGGGATACCGGAATCTCCACGTCAACAGCATCCTCCGGATCTTCCTCCATGGGAGACATCATGGTCGGCGGGATACGTACTTCAGACGAGCCCGCCGTCCCTTCTCGCCTGCTCCCACCTGACTTTGGGGTGCGAGGTTTTCTTTTTAACGGTTCCTACAAGAGAAGATGAAGCCTCGTAAATAGTGGAACCAAAATCAGATTATGTGGGACGCCTTTACCTCTGCGGACGTTGAATCCAATGACGCTGTCGGTGACGACGCCTTCTTCTGCTTCTTCGGTACAGGAGATTCAATCCCTTCGTCTGCACATCGCTTTGATCGATCGCCCGAGGGTTCTGCTTGAGAGGCGGAAGGGGCACTCCGGTGACCTATCCCTGACGGACGATGCGATCGGGCCTTCACCGGCACGTTCCCGGTCATCACTAACTGGGTGCCTGCAATAAGACTGGTCTCGCTGTCATATCCGGAGGGCGCAGCAGCCATAGCACAGTAAAATTTGGCGGCTGAGTAAAGAATGGGCGGCCGCGGATCTGGGACGGGCAACGTAAAACGAGCCCCGGTACATCCGGTATTATAGTAATGCCAAGCTCGTGCACCATCCAACAAACTTCCAATATACCCCAGAGAAATACTGGGGTTATCCAACATCATCTGGGCATAACCAAATTGCCGCACAAAGCGGCTTGGCAAATATGGTTCCAGGTAGCACTGATTCCTGTTCCGGTATACCAGATGAGATGGCCGGATACTCTGCAACCAGCGGAATCCCCATTGAGGCAGAGTGGTGGTACCTTTGCCCAGATCCCTTAGATCTTCGTTGGCCTCAAAGCCCAAGTAGATTGGACCAACTTTGGTAATTTCCCAACCCTGAAGACGGGATAAAACCTTTCTACAAACAGGGACACCAGTATGTGACCAGCTCCTCCGATTGAAACGACGAAGGAGTGCATCTCCAGCCTTATAATCTTTTTCCGAGCCTGGACTCATCACACTGGGATGATGTAAAATCAGCCATCCCATCAAATAGTGAAACGGCAGTTCGGTGTACGGGAAGTTATTGTTTCGGCCTCTGTCATGAATCACATTTCCAGCAAACTCTCTCAAACCTCGCTGCAGGTTACATACCATTGCGGGAAGAAGAGCCAAACGCCGCCCGAAGACCAGCTTCACGGCTGGCAGGATTAAGTTTCGGGTTACCCTCTCTATGGCACCGTATCCGCCCGCGAACACGCAATCCCGGAGCCATATCATCATGTAGGACGCCAACACCGCCTTGGGTGACATCCGATAAGCAAGATGCCAGAAGCAGCTGTAGGAGCGTGCATCTGACTGCTGGTCCTCATTTTCTCGAGGATTTTTCTCCCCTAACCTGCTCATTTCGGGCAGCACTTCGCTACGAGAGAGCGTCGGTGGAGTGGAAAATTATGAGGGATCCTCCTTGTCTTGTCTAAAGACATAATCTCTCCAAGCGGACACATGAGGCTGCGTCCCGTTCCTATCCCGTCTCTGCATATAGTAATGATGACTCGCCACTTCCTTGAAGACGGCCGTCATCTCCTCAGCCCTGTCCCCCAGGACTTGAAGTTCCTCGTTGGTGGGAAAGTACTCTTCATAGGGTTCCGACCCCCAAGGGAGTTTTGACACCTCGTACATCTCATGAAGTGCGAACCCTAATTCCCCCACCGGAGTAAAAAAGGTCCCGGTATGGACATCAAACATCTCCAGTAGTGCGAGGAACATGTGCCTGTTGAGATCAACACCCGCCTAGGTAGCACGGATCGCGGCAGTCAACCCAATCTCTCGAAGCTCGGTCCGAAATTGTGACAAGATCCAGAGTGTCAATTTATCCCACTTGGAAACGTAATGGCACCAACCCTCTACCCGAAAATCTCCTTTCGGGTATGAGCGTTCCATCAAAAACATACGATGTGTAAAGGTCGAAGCACTATAAGCAAACGTATCAATGGGTACGTCACTGTAGAGGCTCCTGGGGCGTAGAGTTCGCCAGGTGAAAGAAGACCCAGACCGTGTGGCGGTCAAAGTATCCCTTTGGTCGAAGGTAGAATCAATTTGGATGACGCCAGTCACCGCTCCCCCCTGAGAAGGGGTAAGATCCCAAGACATCCTCCTCTGGGAAACAAGGCGACAGAAGGATGTCAAAGGCCATTGACGTTCAAGTTGCTTAACAGTCATATGCACCCCATTCACTGTAAAGAACCAGTCCTCATTGACCTTCAACACCATCACATCAGTAGAAGTGAGACGGTCCCCGAATAGGAACTCAGGCTTCAAGAAGGTCAATTTATCAGATGTGGAAGATTTTAAAACACCACGTTCCATCATCCGTTTGAGGAACCCATACTGTTGCTCACGGATTTGGGTCATTCTCTCGGGAGGCTGATCCAGCATAAGAGCCTCTTGAACGGGGTTTATCACTTCCTCATCATACTCTACTCCCATCTGGTTGAAGACAGCCTCCAAGAACACTTCATTCAAAGGCGGGATCGCCACTGACACTAGCAAAGATCAGAAAAATATTAGAAGCAACAAGAGAAAGAAGAGCTTCGGCGCATTCAGGGTTTAAACCCATGCGCGTTAGCAGCCTCGGCGCATCATCAGGGTCTAAGCCCATGCGCGTCAGCAGCCTCGGCGCATCATCAGGGTCTAAACCCATGCGCGTCGGCGAACAAAGACCGCGGCACATCATTAAAGACCCAAGGTCTATGTGCGTTGGTGTACGAAAAAACGAGACTTACCAACCACCTCCGGCCGAACTTCGACAGGACGTCGGGAAACGTGAGTCGTTACAACTTTCGCCGGCTCCTTCGCTTTCTCCTTCCCCTTGCCGGCACCACCGCGAGGAGTCTTGGGAGCCATTCTCTCAGAGAAGAAAAAGTTAGGGTTTTGAAGAAAAACTCTAAAGAAAGCAAAGGCACAGAGCAGATGAACTCTCTCTCTCTCTCCAACCCTTACCTATTTATAGGGCTTGGTCGCACGCATGAACCGATGACGTGTAATCTCAGCCGTCGCTTCGGGTTCCGTGAGGAGATAACAACAAATACAACCAAAAGATCATCATTAATCTTTTGGGTTACCAAGGCGTCATCATCATCAACTGAAAGGAGCATGCGCCCGAACAAGCATGCGCCCAAAAATCATGCGCCCTGACCTCCATGCTTCTTATTCAAAGTATTCCAAAACTTATTCAAAAGTTTTGAAAACTTTGAAGGGGGTCTTGTAGAAGCATGGAATTTTACAACCAGAAAGCCCATGCGCCAGGCATTTTATGTGCCAGAACTCAGACAGCTAATCAAATAAGCCATAGACATTCGAAGAAGGACTTTTTATTTATATATATATAAGTCTATTACATGTCTAGAAAAGGTTGTACAAAGGAGAATTTCTACAAAGGAAGGATCCTAGATCTACAGCCAACAGCCACCATGCGCCTTCCAGATAGGCGCAGCAACCACCATGCGCCTTCCGATGGGCGCAGCAGTCACCATGCGCTGTCAGCCAGGCGCAGCAGATGTCATGTGCCTCCAGCCAGGCGCATCCTACCATCTCTTCAGCAGCTCAGTTATGTGCATCCAGCTCAGTTATGTGCATCCCTTCAGCAGCTCAGTTATGAGCAACTCTTCCAACCAGGCTCACCTGGCCGAGTAGAGCCCAGTTATGTGCCGCTCTTCCAGCCAGGCTCACCTGATAAGTGCTTCGCCAAGCAAAGCATTTAACCCTCTGGCTGGAACCAAGGAAGAGAAGAGCACCGCAAATGCTGTGGCCAGGGGAGGCTTCGAAAGAGCCTCCAAAGACCCAGGAAGACCGTGATCGAAATCATGGCACAAGGAGCTTTCAACACAATCAAAGTGGGCGGCACCCACTTTGAAGGAAGAGAGAGCCTAGCACCACCATTCCGATCTACGGCTCTTCCGGAACAACGGAGACGAGGCCCGAACATCCTTATCTTTGGATGCAACAGGCACCTTTCGCCTGCCTCAGAAGCCCTCGACTCCGTCTTTTGGATGTAACAGTCACCTTCAAGTGCATCGAAGACAACATGACGTCTCATCTTTACCCTCGGGAGCACTTCGTCAACAGAATGCACCCGCATATCCAAGTTCATATTGGAATTACGAGAGGGAATGAGAAGCAAACCTTCTCTCCATGCCACTATTTATAGGCCGGGCAAATCAAACCCACGTGCCAAGTGGATGACTCTCCGAATTCTGTGCAATGAATTTGCATTAAATGGATGAACCAGACGCCTCGAATTCAGCCAAACGGCGATTTATAGCACTCGAGGAGCGAGATAGCCGCGTCATTAAAGGACATGTCGGATGCGCCAGCCAAACAGCGCATCACACGGATGCGCCCTCCAGCATCAGGTGTATCACACAGACGCGCCCTACAGTACCCGGCACATCACAAAGGATGCGCCCCCCCTCACATCTCCATGTCGAGTGGAACACCAACCAATGTGCCCACTCAACTATCCATCGAACGTCACAAACATTAAATGCTGAACTGACACCAGAGTTGGCAGCACGCTTCCCAAAGTCTGAACAGTTGACAGCTTTTTTCAGAGAACGAAGCATCGGCAATGTCAGCATCATCATGACTCTATTCCGACGGCTACTGCCACGTGGCCATCAGCATGAGTCTCTACGGCCATGCGTCCAAATCGCCGTACGCCTCTACGGCCATGCGTCCAAACCAGCATGCGCCTCAAAAGCCATGCGCCTCAGACCCTTCACTGATCCCTAAAGACAGAAGAAGAGTCTCCAGTTGAAGCTTTGCATGCGCCTCAAAAGCCATGCGCCCCAGACTGATCTCTGATCCCGAAAGACAGAAGGAAAGTCGCCTGCATGCGCCTCAAAAGCCATGCGCTCTAAACAGTTTATAACCCCTAAAGGTTATGAGCCGCAACCTCCTCCTGCGCCTAATCAAGGCGCAGCACACCAGATTACTTCCCCCCCCCCAAATTCGAGATCTTCAAGCCATGAGTCGACGACATGTGTCCTTTGACTCAACTCGTCCAAGATTTTAGCAACAGAAAGATCTTCTCTTCTGCTACGTGCCGGCTCACAACAGCAGTATGAAGAATTCTCTTCCTCAATCAGGGCGCATCATCTACGCGCCTCCATCAGCAACCTCCACGTGGCGTCCCCATACCGGCGCATCCCACATGCGCGCATTAGCAGCCAGCCTGCAAATCTATAAATAGAAGGATCGTATCCTTCACACACAGAGAGAATCCACAACGAACATACAAGGAATTATCAGAGAGGCAGATACAGACACTCAATATCTTCCTCCTCTCAGCAAGCTCCAGCACCCAGAGCAATCCACACCTTCAGAGAACCGATAACCGTCGTCAGCCGGTCAACGGAGTCAACGCATTACCACTCGCTCCATTGGCACTAAGGACCCAGCTTAAACAAAAGTGTACTCCTAGGACTACATCTAAGTCCTACATTGTAACACTATTCTGTTTGTATTAAAGTTTTCAATCAAACAATTTTAATGGCAAACAGTGACCCGCTCTCTCCTACGTCAACTTGAACCAATTGATCTTCGGTAGGAGGTTCTTATTGTTCGAATCGGAGTTCCCATTGGGTATCCATTCATTGAGCCCAAGGATCTGTTTCAGGACTTTCTTCAATATCCTCGTCATAGCCTTCTGGAAGTTCGACGGAGACCATGTTAGAAGATACGATCAGCTGATGAACCTACCAACGCTGATGTCAGAGTCCTATGATCTGGAATCAGAAGACTTAGAGCGCTCTTCACTATCAGATTCGGAGACTGCTGGGGATAATACCGGAGGTTAAGCATATCCGAGACCTCTTTTGGTTCTGCTGTAGTACATCTCTGACTTTTTTTTCGGAACAGCCGTACGGATAGGAGTTCGTCTACCCTTACCATAGTTGAGGCCATTCTTGAAATCATAACCCATCTTTTGGATGATGTCTTTTGATTGTTGACTATAATGACGAAGCTGGAGATGTCCTGTATCGTTACTTTTGCTATCATCCGTATAGCTGAATTTTTGTTCTGGTCCTTTACTAAAAAGTATTGGACTTTCACCTTTCTTTTGAGAACGGACAACAAAGTATGAATCATCTGGGTGTTCGAGTAAGACCTCTGTTTGAAGAGACTATACAACTCCCATTGTAAATGACTGAAAGCTATCTAACATATCCAAATAGCACTTAGCATGATAAATGATATCAGTATACTGGAAAGGAGATACTTTTTCATTAATTTGTACATCTGTATTTACAACAGGACCTGTAGCCTTAGCAGGCTTGGTCAGATTGATTACAAGAGGGGGAGAAGAAGAACATGGAGGAGGATTGGACTTGTTACGACGGAGGTCGATAACAAGAGGCTCAGAAGAGGTGAGCTCCTTTTTCTTCTTGTTATGAGACAAATCAATAACAAGTGGCTCAGAAGAGGTGAGCTACCTTTTATCCTTGTTACGACGTAAGTCAATAACAAGTGGCTCAGAAGAGGTGAGCTCCCTTTGATCTTGACCACCATCAGTTGGTTGCTTCTGGACTGGCAAGTGAATAGCCAGTGGTTTGGAGGATTGAGGATGAGAAACACGCCCTTTAACAGGTATGATGAGGGTGTCTTTAGGCCCTGCTTCTTGTTCTTCTTCAGTGTCTAGAGCCAGTACTACCTTCATGAACTCATCTTTATACATACGAGCGTCGTTGCAATATGCTTCGACGCCTTTGAAAGGATAGAGATCCACAACCTCCTTTTGGACCTCTCCATTGTCATCAACATATTTGAAACATTGATGGAGAGTAGAAGGAACAATGTTGTGTTCATGCAAGAATGGTCTCCCCAAAAGAGCATTGTAAGAGCAACCATTGTTGTCTATGATGTAGAAGGTCACCTTTGTGCGGAGATTGCCTATTTGGAGTTTTAGGCGAATCTTGCCCAGAGGTTCACTTCTTCCCTGGTTGAACCCCAAGATGGTGGTGATTGTGCCGGAAAGACTATGTACTGGGATATTCAGTGCGTCTAGCATTGTCTTCGGCATGATGCTGAGTGCTAACCCTGGATCTATCAGAATACGATCGACTTTCATCGAATCGACATATCTTGTATAATATAGAGGACGGTCATGCCTATTGTCTTCCATTAGCATATCATCCTGTGTGAAGGTAATACTTGGAATCAACTCTAACACACTGTGATAATGAAGACAAGAGACATGCTCTGCTTTCGGCTTCTTCAGAAGGGTTAGGCAGGTTTCTGCCTGCATTAGAGCTTCACTTAGAGTTTCTCGAGTCTCTTTAGAAAGGCGCAAGAGCTCAAAAATTGACAGTCTAGCCGGTGTATTGGCTAGTTGAGCCAAGATATCAAAGTTGTATGGCTTTTCAAGTCCCGAGGGAGATGACTTCTTCAAAGGCTTGTCGAAGCGGACTTGTTGTTTGCCTTTGTCAGCTACCGTAGGCTTGGGGGGAATGGGTTCTACCACCGATGAGGATACAGAAGGAATGTCGTCAGTGGAAACAGGTTGCACTGGAGCAGACTCGGAAGACGAAGCATGATTCTCTTGAGCTTCGGGATACTCCTGTAGATAGGCTTTTCCTGACCTGGTGCCCAGCAAGATTTCTTCTTCAACTATGGGGTCAAAAGACACCATATTGCAAGTCTTCGTTTTTCCCTTGGAGCGTTCTTTCTTCTTGGAGGAAGAGGGAACTTCGAACTCTGAAGCAAGATCAGGATGAATCCACATAATCTTACCATTGTCAAGAGATAAGGGGACGAGACCTTCACTTCGTGGAAGAGAAAGATTCTCAATCTCAAGAGTGGCCTTGGGGATAGGGATGACACCATGCTGTATCATCTGTAGAGGGAAGTTACCGAACTGTACTGAGACCATGTTCGCGATAACAGTCTTCTCGTCTTGTTGCAGAGTGACAACACCAGCGTTGACTAGCTCTTGAATTTTTCCTTTGAGCACATAACACGCTCGAGTGGGATGCCCAATGAACCTGTGATAGACACAATATTTGGGATGATCAGTCTTACCGACCTCATCAGGCTTCTTCGGGTCTGGGAGTTGGAGCTTATTGCTTTTGATCAAGCAATCAAAGATGCTCACGGTGTCGTTCTCGTCAAAAGAGTACTCTACTTTCAGACGAGGTTCCCTTGGTGGAGGGGCAGAAGGAGTAGAAGTAGAAGTAGGTGGAGCCACGTTAACAGCCAGAGATTCTTTGCTTTTCAAATTGATGTTCAAAGTCTCTTTTACCTTGCGGTTATTCTGACGATTATCGCTACTAGATGTAGGGTGTTCATCGCGGTCGGGGTTAGACATGTATACTCCCAACTGCTTGAATTTATCAGCGCTAACTTCAGCTGCTTTAGCATTGACAATGAAGGATGGCCAGTCTTGGAACTGAGTTGACCCCGTCCATATGCTGATAATAGGCAAAAGATTTGCCTTACAGGTGTCTATAGTTACAGCAGCTGGAGTTCCAGGAGGCATCTTCAAGGCTTCTCGGCGAAGTCTTTCAATAAAAATCTCAACAGTTTTATTATTTCTTTGTTTGATCTTGTTAAGGGCTGACATGGTCATGTCGTTGATTCCCTCATAGAATCACTCCAAGAAGATTTATTTAAGACCCAAAAAAGAAGTGATACAACTATCAGGCAAGCTTCTGTACCAATCGTATGCCATACCGGCTAAACAGCCGACGAATACCCAGGTAAGAAGAGCATCATTTGGCTGAAGTTGGACAGTCACTACCTCAAAGTGGTTAATGAACTGACTAGAAGAAGTGCTACCATCAAACAGGGTGATTGTTGGAATCTTGTACTTTGGAGGGAACGGGACTTCCTTTCATTCAACCGGATAGGGCTGTTTAATCCCCAATCTTTGTAAGTTATTTTTCTCTTTGAAAGCCTCAAATTGAGTGCGAAAGAGTTTGACAGCTTCATTAGCATCCTCCGATGATGAACAAGGAGTAGGCTGAATCAGAGTGTTAGGGGGAGGAACAGCGTGGTAAGCCCTACCCCCCAGCTCCTGACTGGCTGGGTGTGGGTTGAACTTGTACAGAGGGTATTTGAGAAGATACTACTCCCAGCCCTGTATTGGCAGGCACCGACGATTCTATGATCTCAGGATTTACAGCAGGTACAGTCGGTGGTACTGTATGTTGAGCCACGATGATAGAATGCATACTTGTAACCATTTCAGCCATGGTTTTCAGCTTGTCTTCTAGTGCAGCTATTCGTTGTTCTTGACTAGCCGAACTAGAAGCGTCTGGGTCTTCAGTGACAACATAAGCTGTCACTTCTCTAGGTACAGTAGAAGACACTGTCTGTTCAGAACTTTCGCTGTATGCATCATAATCAGAGAAGGAATCATCTCCTGAGTGAGAAAGAGGGAGATAACTAGAAGGATCTTGGAGAAGATTCCTTTGATCGATTGTATCTCGGCTTTGGGATTGGGTATGTTGGAATAGTCCTCCAGAAGATTCTTGGAGTAGATCTAGATATCTTTGACTGGGTCTACGAGGCTTGCCATGTTTGGAACACTTCCTACCCCCAGTGTCTCGAAAAGCCATGTTGACGGAAGCATACAACACTTCGTCTTCATCTTCCGACATTGGTTTAGGGTTTGCAAAGTTCAGACGATCGAAGACAGATCGCTTTGTTGTTTGGCAACAACACTTGATGACAACCTTGTGATTACAATGATGTTCAAGTGGCTGAACTGGAGGTGTTGAAATATTGTTCCGCTTTTGCTTGAGATGCTCTCGGAGGTCAGGAACAACGATGGGGCGAGAAGAAGTTTGAGGGATATGTTCTTTGACAATATTTGGAACATGGTTCCGGTTCTTCAGATGTTTTGTCCCTTGAGTGTACGGGAAAGTACTCAATTCATCAGCATAAGTGTCAGGATTTTTGATCTTGGAAGTTTGCCTTTGATAAAGGTTTGTCTTCGGCATTAGCTGCTTACGTTTCGCCGAAGTTGATGTAGACCGAAGTCTATTGAGATAATCCCTTAAATCAGCAAACTCACCCCCAGAGGATTCTGTCTGAGATACTAGTAATTTTCCTTGCTTTGAACGGGATATCTGGAGAGTTAGGAGATCTTGGAATTCCGCTACCGGGGTAGGCAAAATACCTCTTTGATCAGTACAAGTCCTTTTGGCATGGAGAGAAGAACTCTTGTTTGAGAGAGTTATTGTACTGACTGATGCTGAGGCACGTTCAGATTGATCTTTCGAGGTAAAAACCTAAGAAGACTGAGAAAAGATCAAAGGACCTTTTCCGTTATTTTGTGAAGAAGGGTTAGCTAAAGTGCGTTTCCCTATGTTGTCTTCCAAGTTGTGGAACGAGGAAGTTTGAGAAAAGACCAACGAGCCTTTTCCTTTGTTCTGAGGAGGAAGAACAGTCAGCAGACTACCCCCAGTGGATTGCGCTGGAGCAACAGGGTGCTTGGAAAGAGGAGCAGAGTTTTTTTCCTTGTTATGAGAAGAAGAGAGATTAGCCAAAGGGCTAACCCTGTTAGACTGCGCTGGAACAGCTTGCGCAGCAGTTGAGGTGGCAGTAGGCGGATTGGCTGGTTGCGCATGAGGAGCTTTGACAGATGGCCTTTTGGCTACAGACATTGTAGTTTGCGCAACAGGAGTTTTGGCTACAGAGTGTTTGAGTTGCACTCTGGTTGCTGGATTGGTGGACTGTGCAGGAGGAGTTGCAGCCAACTGCGCCAGGGGAAGAGGAGTCTTACACTTTGCCAGAGCAGTATAGGAAGTGGTTTGTGCACTGGCATTAGAGGCAGCAGACTGCGCAACAGTCTTGGCAGCAGAAACTTTAGACTGTACAGCAGTCTTGGCAGCAGAGACAGTAGACTACGCAGCAGAGGCAGTAGAGACAGTAGACTGCGCAGCAGTCTTTGGGACCCACACTGGGCGAACTTTGCTCGTGGCAGAAGTTGTTGCAGTGTGAGGGGTGGTCCTGGAGTTGATCATGGCTTCGTAGGCTATCTGGTTGACCTTCACAACCAGCATCTTCTGCATCTTTTCGATAGACGCAACGTCACATTGAGTTGTCACTTCCTCGTCGGAGGAGAAAGTCGTCCCCAGCAGAGTCGTCATTTTGTTTGCAAAAACAAAAGTTTTTTTTATTTCACAAACTTTGTAAGAAGATTACAATTAAATTCTGGGAAAGTACAACTATAGGAATCCGATCTAAAGACGATCGCTTTATCCCTTGGACGATGTGAACTTTGAAGACGATAGCCTCTGAAGTTGAAGGCAGTAGCCTCTGAAAAATGCAGCAGCACTTGGGCAAGAACTCCTGATCTCTGGTGATGATCTTGAATGATAATCTGATCTTGTGATGGTAATGAATGACTTGAAACTCTATTTATAGAGTTTTGGAAATAACTAAGTTTTAGTTATTCTGGATTGTGCAGGATGGATTGCACAGGCATTTGATTGCGCAAGCAGCGAACTGCGCTGGCAGTTACTTGATCGTGGGCCAACTGTATGAGACGCGTGACATTGTTTGATTGAAATGCGCTTGGTCGTGTACAGACGGTTGCCATGTGGTGAGCAATTGATGGCATGTATGCCACGTACAAATGTCAATTTCTTGATGGATTGTGCCACTTGAACTGCGCTAGCTTCAGACTGCACTGGGATTGAACTGCGCTGAAAGGGATCTGGCAGACTGCGCTTCGATTGGGCTGGTAGCTTGCGCTGGCTGTACAGGTGTCCTCGAGCGCTGTGCTGCACAAGACACAAACAGTTTACTCGTTCTTCGGACTGTCAGCTGTCATAAGATCTGATTTTCTGTCAGATAATGATGACATGGCCACGTCAGCTAGCGCGCTTGAATGGATGCACAGTTCAGCTTGTGCAGTTGAGTTATTGCACAATCTATCTCCTACGCAGTTCATTTGAAGGATGCACAATTTGATTTTCATTGCTTTTTTGATGGGTGTAACTTGATTTTTAGGACCTACAATTATCACCACCATTGTAAAACAAAATAGAAAAAGAAGAAGAGAACCGAAAAACCAAACCCAAAACCTAACCTGGGCCGAGCCGACCTCCGCACTTCGTCGCCTCCGAGCCGTGGTCGCACCACGCATCCGCGTGAACCGGCAAGCTGCTGCGCGTCCCTCGTGCTCAGCTCCGCCCGAGTGAGCACTCTTCCACCGTAGTTCCCCCGCGCCATCGAGCAAGGAGCCCCGATGAGCCGATCCACCATGCGTACTCCGGTGAGACTCCGGAACCACGACACCGGCTTGCGTTCTCCGCCGACTATTCCTCCACCGGCGCCAGCGTGCCGACCGCAGATCCGGCCCTCTTTCGGCACGGATCAGCCGTGAGAACACAGACCGTGCGCCCTCCAGTGTAGCTCCCGCGCCTCTTCCCTCGGTCAGCCGATCGGTGCTTCCCCCTCCCGGTGAGTCCCCTTTTTAATTTTTTCCTTTCCTCTCATCGCTTCTCCCTCTCACTCTTTATGAACTCCTCATTCACCTCTCTCTGCCTATCTCACGAAAAAAGGGGAAAGTAAAGAGCAACAGCTCACAACTAAGGGCTTAACATTACTTTCTGTTGATACATTACTTTTTGATACATTACTTTGACCACTACATGTATTTTTATTATTATTTTTTGTTGTAGCCCAAATAATATTACTTTCTGTTGATATTGATACATTAATTTTTGGTACATTGATAATAATAATAATATTATTATTATATTTATTATTATCACCATCTACATTTATACTGTTTATAAGTTACAAACTCTATCAATAGTATGTTTTTATTAATTGTATTATTAATATACGAAATATTTTAATGATAGTATTATTAGGCAGTTGTAGAATTTACATTTTATATTTTGTTAGGGTTATGGTTATTAAATATCTCTGAAAATATATTGTAGTTTAGGGCTAAGTCCCACATCTATTCGGTATATAAAAGTTAATTATAATATTTTAAAATAATAGATATTTTGACCTAAAATGTTACTAAAGTGTTTCTATATCATCGTGCCCAATTCTAAATGAAATTTTTAGTGGCTTTAATCTACATGTTTTGACTAATAAAAATGTATTTTTTTCGAATTATGATTTTAAGTAGGTAATTGCCTTGAGTAATAAAAATGTGGGCTGAATTCTATCTAGAAATATTTTTACTATAGCAAATAAATTATACGTATTTTCTAATAAAATATTTTGTATTAATAATAATTTCTTAAAAATAGCTTATAGACTTATCTACTCCAAATCCTTTCAATTACCACAACTGGCCATGGCTAATCTTACGTCCTATTTTCTTGTGACTGCGGACCCCCTACATACTAGTCCTAGCAATTGGGCAAAACGGACGGACAATCGCACCACGCCAGACAATACACCAGGCAAGATACCTTGCCATTATTTACTGTTTATAATTAGTTGCATTTATTTTAGTTATTGCATATTCATGTCTTCATTTCAAGTTCTTCTAGTATATCTTGTGAAAATTTATTATTTGTTTACTTGCTTTCATGATATATTTCCTGCTTGACCTTAGAAGTATCATGTGGACCTAGAGTTAAGGGACTACCACTAGTTTAGTGTATTACATAAGCTTTGACACTGATGTGCCACGAGATGTGTGAGTTGTGAGTAGCATATAGCATCCAGACTTGCGTGTTGGCTGATCACTGATGCGTATGGGACGTGCGTTAGGTCTAACTGTCAATAGTTGTATGTTAGAAGATTTGACGGTTAGTAGTGTTACATGGTTGTGGATGCGACATGATAGGTGCATTTGGTGGGGAGAACATTACCTGACGTATGAGCTTCTTTGTACTTTCCTACTTACCTGGGCGCTCCACTAGAGACGCAAGGATCCAGATGCCCTCTGACGTTTCCCAGAACGTTATGGACGTAGCCCCTTGCACATGATGCCCTCTGACGATCTTCGGACGTTACGGACGTAGGCCCCTGGTGCCCTATATGGGAACCATGCCAATCCTATTTACATCCAGGGCTCATGCGTCGAAAGGATTGTTTCTCAACTGTATGTACACTTTAGAATGGTTAGGTACCTTATTGATGTCTTGTCACTTACTTTTTATAGTGGCGTATTTTATATTCAGTATTTATGGCATGTTCTTCTTGTATCATGTTACGTCCCTCTGAGGACCTGGTGATTCCTTCAGGTGTGTTTTGTGACTTCCTGCAGGTGTTCTAGCTAAGGCCATGATTTGTGCTCTATTCCTTCGAGATGTTGCTTTTGGATCGTCATCTCCTTCGCTCGACCAAATTATTTTCTTTATCTATTTCTTCCCCATTTAAATTAGTTGGTAGTGGATTTGTCTCCGCCCAACTATTGTATACATGACAAATTCAAAGTTGCTTTTATATCATTATTTATTTTCGTGGATGAGATTTAGTGTCTTAGTTACTATATTTTACAGCTTATGTATACATATGGGGGTTTCTTATACTTCGTATGGATACAGCTGGCATGATGACGTTTTTAGTCCTTCTATTTTGGGACCGGGGCGTTACATAGACCTTAATAAATCTTAAGTCTATAAAATATTGATTACTTTGGGTTAGCTGTAGGGGCCAGTTTCCAGCTAACGGTAGTCCGAAGACTAGTACACCGTGTCGCTTAAGGCTATTTACACCTGTATGACAGAATGACCCTTTCCACTTGTACCCAAAATAACCTCTACTTTTAAGAACTTAGATTTAAAGGAATATATGTAGTATCATCAACCAGCATCAAAATCTAGAATCCCTAAATATAAGAGAAGTAAATATCCAAAGAATGAACAAAGAATGATCATCAAGATTTTAAAAAGGTATAGTGCACTATAGAAATAAATATATAATGTAAGTGTGCACTAATAAACATATCAAGATAACGCACAAAAGATGTGGCTAGTAAATAAATATCCATATATATGGTCATATGCAAGATACAAATAAACAACTTCTCTCAAAATGATAATTAAAGAGATAAAACAACTAAATGAGAGCTAGTAGCAAGCTATTTCTTAATAACATGCAAGATTCTAGAAATTTAGCCATTTAGAAAGAATCATTTAGCATGTTATCAAAGTGGTTCTAGTGACCACACTTATGTTGGTGCAATTACTTGGAAGATGACCTTTGTAGCTTTGCAATCACCAACATGTTCCATGCACTACAACAAAAAACCCTTTTAATGACGGCTAAAAAGCGTCATTAATGACGAACCATGACGCTTTTTTTTACAGCAACCGTTATGAAAACGGGTGTTATAAATGTTTTTTAAAAGCGTCATAAAATAACCGTCATTAATAGTTTCTATAAAAGCGTTATTAATAGTTAGTATATAGTGCACAATTCAGGACATTTTGAAAGCGTTATGAATAGATAATCTGTATAAGCTCAATGGAGAACATTTATAACACTCAATATTACTGAACTCATCACATTTATAATGCTTAATACTGCACATTATATATTACTTTCCAAAAATTTCTCAATTCAATTTTAAAACAACCACATTGAACTATATTCACAAGAAAACATTGAAATATTATATCACCATCTTCATTACATTATCTCAAAATAGGGTATCCAAATACATATATTTACAACTACTACTTAAATGGATCCTCAAAACAAGTAATTACTTTGGCTTCAACTTGAGCACATCAAAACTGTCAACATCACGTGTAGCAAATCCCTGAAAAAGATAAAAACACGGAGACCAGGTCCTCATCATTTGTAAGCACCAAAAAGCTTTTCATCATCTCAAGTACCTTCTCAGCATAAGGAAGAAAAGCCTGCTCCGCAGCAGCTGCTACCGAGCCTATTGCAGACTGCATCAAGTCGAAAAGAAGGGTTGTAATAAAGAAGAAAATAATTCTGCTATAGATTTCTACAGAGAAAGACAAAAGAAGCAGAAGTACCATACAAGTTTCTTGCAGATTTCGAGGACTAGTTTTGAGTACAGTAATTCATACTTCTATTGAAAATTCGAGATCCACGAGCGTCGAAATGCAGGTTATCGGTGTATAAATATAAGACAATTAGAATCACCCTTGCTGTAACCAATCAAAATCTTTTCAAGAGGGAAAATAACACTAGAGGATCACAGAATACAAATACAAGAAATTAACCACTGACATGCAAAAAAGCACCAAGTTTCTCCATTTGGACAAGATCAGTCTAGTTTTACTCTGTCCAGCTCACCAATTATATCCTCAAACTGCACAAATCATTGTGTGGAATGACATCAACAAACAGTCTACTATGTACATGCAATTCATAAAACCATGTCCCTTATAATGCAAAAGATATTAGAAGGGGTATAGAAATGAGGGCTACAAACCTTTAAAATCTGACGCAAGAAATAATCACCATAGCGCTTTACTGGCTTGGATTCGATGACATGTACAATATCCTGCATCCAAGAACAAGTTTTACAAAGTGAATTTAAAATAGGAGAACATTATCCAATAGTTAATAGATTGCTACATATGGAGATCTCTCAGAAGTAGAAAATTACTTTTTGAAGCTGGGATAACATCGATTTACAAAATAGAACAGAAAAAGAATACTTAACCAAAAGCATGAACATGTGACTATTTAAATATACGATTCTGGAGAAATTGGATTTTTGCAAATAAATAAAGAAAAAGAAAATAAAACACCACAAACATTGCTACCCACCACACCAGCCCTTTTTCTTCTCTAAAGAAATCCATATTGCAACAGATCAAAATAAAAACAGACACCCACAAGAAAACACCCCTTTTCTATCATCTAAGAAAATTAATCTTTACACATAATAGTATAAAGAATTGAGAAACCAAGCAAGTTGATGTCAAAAAACAATCCCTTCATTCCTGACTTGTTTATGCTCTTTGACAAAAAGATTAAGTTCAATATAAGCTTTCAAATAAAAATACAATCAAATCCTACTACTTCTGCTTCCCTCACTAGACAGCAGGTGCAGTTGTTGCATCATAAGTCTATATATGGGCAGGAATGTTGATGGGTTACATGGCTACACATATTACTTGAGCCTTCTGTGCAAACTAAATTTCAAATGATAAATCTTTTAGTTCAATTATCTTCTACAATGACTAATCTGATAAAAATACCAAAAACATAAACAACTCCTTATATAGCCAATTTGATACGTGTTAAACGGTGAAACCAACTGAAACCACAATTTTCATGGAAGCAAAGTCAACTGAACTTTTGCAGATCCAATATATCTTTGGTGCAATGGTATTAAGAATTGAATCACAATCACAAGCTGAAGATTCAAATATAGAAGCATGTGAAGGTTTGACAATCTATCTGTTTGAAAATATTATAAAGCAAAAGAAATTATAGTCCAGTTTCATAAGCCATGCAAGAGCATCGGCTCTTTCCAGACACTGCCAACTAGCCAAACAGTACAAGCATAATTATTCTTCCTATCATGTTTCTAGTTTCTAGAAACTTAAACTACAAAGGGTTATAAACCTTCACTAATGCAGTTCCAAGATAAACAACGGAAGCTTTAATAGAAGTTCCAACTGTATCATACTCCGATCTGCATAGAGAATGAAAAGCTTGTAAGTTCTGATTCTCAAGGTAGTTGGAAGTTACAAACTCTATACAACTCAACCAATACATGCAAAAAAATTAAACCAAAGGACAAAGAATTGTCCGCATCATATAATCCTCTCAGCATTCCAGCTAACACAAAGTTCAGTTCCACACAGCACGTGAATAAAAATAACAAAAACTTCTATATAACGGACTCCTCACAAATAACCATAAATCTATTCTTTTGACTCAATTTATGAGGCATTCTTTTTCACCCATTACAAATTACCTTGCATGTGGTAACAGATATATCATGATTCAAGACTCAAAAATACACAACAAAGTGCCAAAAGGGGTTAGTCAACAAGGATAACCGCATGACATGGTTCCGTAATCATGTGTTGGTGAACAGGGATTTAGGTATGGTGGTTGAAAAATTAAAATCAACAGTAGTAAATTAAGATTCTAAAATTAACAATGTAAAGAACATAAATATAAGACTTTTGGTGTACAATAGCATGTGATATCAGAGACGTACGCCCATGTTCGAATCTCACTTGACGCGTATTTTAAGAGACAAATTAACTCTGGAGTTTTGATGCAGGGGCCGTCGGAAAACTTTTTTATAAAAACGATTTACCTCGCACAAGTCGCCGATGCTGATGACGAGAGCGCTGGGATTAGGCTCAACGGTGATCCACCTCCCGCCCTTCATCACCTGCTGGCCCCCGACCTGGTCCTGGAAGAGTATGGTGAGGATATATATATATATATATATATATATATATATATATATATATTTGAAAGTTGAAAATTTTGAAAGAAGGTTGGGAGGAGCTGCACCTGGCGCTGTGCTTGTCAGCGTCGTGTCCTTGAGTTGACACGAGGGGGATATGGTACGCCTCGGACCATGACAGCTGCTGCAAGGACGTTGCGCTCGGCGTGCCCCACCGGTAGCTGTCGGCCGAGAAGTCCAGCTGCTTCTCTCCGGCCTTCCTTTCGAACGGCTGCCGGAACACGCCGAGGAGCACCGACCGCATCCTCTCCAGCAGGTCCTGAGGGATGCCGTGGTTCACCACCTGGAAGAAGCCCCACTCGGAGGAAGCGCTCGCGATGCCTTCTTTGCAGTGCTCTGACCGGAGGTCGATTATGTTCTAGAGACAATTCATCAAACACATGAAGGACATGTCTCAAAAACAAACTTTCAGAAGATTAATTTAAGGTCCCTTAATTTAATTCGAGAATAAAGAGAATAAGGAGAAAAGACTTGATAACTCACAGATTAAATCTGAAGTTTTTTGAGTTCAACAAATTCCCGGATTGTCCTCTATTTTGGATCGAGTTCACAGAGGATTAGGTCGAAAAGATTTAGCAGAGAAGAGAAAAGATCAGACTCACCATATCGACTCTTCGTCCTCCCGAGCGAGTTCAAACTCAACAAATCGACCAAAATTTAGTCGATGTCGTCGAAATGGCAGAAACCCTAGAAATCGACGAAGAGGAAAATTGGGGGAGAAGAGGTTTGAGGAGGAGAGCTGCTGCTCCCTTAGAAAATGGATGAAAAATGAATTTTCTCTCTCCCACTTAGCTTTTATACAGTGAAAGTGTCACGACCCGCACCCGTTTTTTTTTTTTTTTTTAAAACGGATACAAGACGTGTCCAAGCCAGCCTACGCCGCAGTGTCGGCGGTAGAACGCTGTCACGGCCATGAAGATCAAAATCACAAATAATACTCATTCACAAAATTAATTTAATTTACAATGATCACAAGTTTTACATTTGCAGAAAATATAAACTTGTACAAATATTGAATGACTTTAACTCGACTATCTAGCTAGTCCCTAGGCCTCTGTCTGCAAGTATTCTCGTCACTCCCCAAGCTAAGTGAATCCACGGCTAACCTGAAAATGTTGGTTTCCAGTCAGGAATGGAACGAGCACAATTCACCGAATGCAATCTCAAATAAAGAAAATGACTATAAGACAAAGGTTAGACATCAATCATGAGTTTTGAAAATATAACAGTAAAGCCGTAAGGAAAATCAATAGTAATAAATAGACCAATATACTTTTCCACCGTTAGAAGTACCTTTGATATGTGATCAGTCTGGGACATTACACCGCACGGTCTACGAGATCTACTTGCATGAAAAGTAAACAATGTCTATGAGATCTACTTGCAGAAAAGTAAACGAGGTCTACGAGATCTACTGCATAAAAGTAAACGAGGTCTACGAGATCTACTGCATAAAAGTAACAATGTCTACGAGATCTACTGCATGAAAGTAAACACTGTCTACGAGATCTACTGCATGAAAGTAAACACTGTCTACGAGATCTACTGCATGAAAGTAAACACTGTCTACGAGATCTACTGCATGAAAGTAAACGAGATCTATGGTCGGATCACACATCCTTGGTACTTCTCATTCCCGACTCAACAATTTATAATAGAAAAATAATCACATAACCAATGACCAATCAATGAAATATAGTGAAAATCAATATCGAAATGCAGACAATAAACTGTACTCGCCTGTGGTCCTTTGCTGGTGAAACCGACAATCTGAACTACTCAATGTGCCACTATAGTCAAAACCCGTACAACAGTCCCCGAAAGCTGAAATAAATAATACCAATGATCTCAGAATAGTCCAATTAGCTAGGATTGCCTGTCCTTACGTCCAATTCTGGACACGGGGGCAAAACGGTAATTTCGGGCCAAAACGGTGTCCGCCGTTGGACCCGCTTTGCACCAAAAAGCGTGCCAGAGTCAACGGTCTCTAAAGTCGTCAAACTATATGTCTACGGATCCAGTTTTTCGATACGAACCCAACCGTATGTCCAAAGTTGGATTTCGGCGGGCCGTGCACAAAATCGCCCGTTGAGTGGGACCGTGGGGCCCGCAAAACGGTGATTTTATCAACGATCTCAGAATCGGACCAAACTTGGCATACAGGACCAGAAAAACGATACGGTTCTGTTGGCGCAAGTTTCGTCTCGATCTGACGAACGTGTACAAAGTTATGACTGAATTTGTATTGGACGGATACGGGGCGATTTCGACGGATACGCGTCGAATTCGTCGCGCACACGCGACCAATTTGAATTCCGTCAAAGCCCACACGACCACGAAGCCGTTACGTAGCTTTCGATGCTTTCGGTTCGCGACCACGTCGTCCGGATTGGCGTGACGCACGTCGTGTGGAGCGATTTCTTGATTTTGAAAACAGATTTTTGGGAAACTTCGGAGTTCGATTTCTCGACACGTAGTCGATGGAATCAAATTCCGTAAAAAGGTATTTGAAGCCCTACATGTTGTCAATAAACCCCTTCAAATAGTTTTTTCTAATATTTTCCTGGATCGATCGGAATCGATCCTTGAACTCGGGTGATTGGACTGCTCTGTGAACTGTTTCAAGAACAGTTTTTCGGCAAGGTTCGCGATGATTTTCTGGATGACCTAAATCGTTTAAATAAAAACTAAAAGAAGAGATTGGGAGGCGTATATGTTGTCGTCATACCAGAGTTGGAAGATCGAGAATCGGTCGATCGAGCGAGGCGTGACGGCGTTACGAAAACCGCCCCGCGCGGTGTGCTGCTGCCTTCTGTAGCGCGTGTCAGCGCTGCCGTGGTCGGCCTCCAGTGGCCTGCACGGCCGCGCACGGTGGCAGGGAGGTCGTCCAATCTAGGGGGTCGGCGTGGGTTGAGAAGTTTTAGTTTAGGGTTTGCAGTTTGTCGAAGAGCAGCTCTTATACGCGCGGCCTGGAAACAGGGTGGGTGAGCTTGGGGATCGGCTTCAGTTTGGCTATGCTGCCTTTCCCATGGGCCTGTGGGCTGCTCTGTGGGGTATTGGTAGCTCGGCATGGGGTTTTAGGGAATGGCCCAAAGTGTTGGTCTTAGTACAACTTCTTGGGTTGGGATCTGCGAGCCTGGGCTCGGCTCATGGGGGTCCGGGTGGCTTTGTAACAATCGCCATGTTGATGAGGCCATGAGTCTGTTCAACACTATATCATGTCAGAAGGAAGAACTGGAAGCTAGGACCTTCAATATTTAATTCAAAGAATGCAGCAAGGAATCTCTTTAACTCTATTCAATGTTTCAAGCTGGTAAAGTTAATGCAGCAAGGAATCTCTTTAACTCTATTCTTGCAAATGACATAGTGTCACCAGGTGTTCTAACATACACTATATATATTTATATACCTATATTTCTACATATATAGTATTTATATATATACAATCTCCTATATAACATTTATATATACAAACATATACGCTTATACATATTTCTATATATATATATATATATATATTTCTATATATATATATATATTTCTATATATAAATAACATGATAATATCTATTTACACATATATTTTTATGCATAGATTTATGTACACAAATACACATATACAATAATAAATTATATTCATAGTATATAAATAATATAACCAATATTATTAATATTATATCATAATCACCTCTATAACTTAATGATAAATAATAACAACCAAATGTCATAAATCTATAATAATGTATACACCTTTTATGTATGGTCTAAAAATCACCATTTAAATAAAATAAATTAATAATAAAATATTTTACAAAATCCGGGAAGGGGAGCTACAGATCTACCCACCTTAAAATAATTTCGTCCTCGAAATTCTAGCTCATAAATATGCCAAAAAATTCGAACAAAAAATAAGTCTACTATTACCACCATCTCTTCAAATTTAATTTCTCCAAAAATAGTTTATATCCTTCTCATTGGCCATTTTGGCAACTACAAAATATCGAGGACTTCTACCCACCTTTGATCACCCTACTCTCCAAAACATTGTCACTAAAATCTTATAATTTTCTAACTAGTTTCTAACAATTCCACCGACAGATATCTAGGCATAAGTCATTTAACACCCTCTCCTATCTATCCAGCAATCCAAAATCTAACAATCAACAAATTTACACAAGTAGCTAAGAAATATTGGTAAATTCTAATAAGTATGTCCTTCTTCTCTCTGTAATAGAAATGACAGGAAAATAAAGAAGAACAATCAAGGGCAATTATGAAGTTTAATGAGCGGTCGAGAATATACCATAATACAGATAGAAAGGGTATATATGGACCTATAGTCTTATTCGCTAAATTGGGCTACTCTAGTCCAGTCACTTGCTACATCGAAGAACCCTTCGCTCTTAGAGGGGTTTGCAATCCATGCAATACAAAAATTCTGCTCCCAAAATTCTAAACAAGGTTCCCTAATAGAACGAAATTCGAGAAATCAAGATTGTGATTTTTCCGTGGTTATTTTCTCTCTCCCACTTAGCTTTTATACAGTGAAAGAATTACAAGTTTGCCACCGCTCTAAACTATTAATAACGTTTTATTTTATAAACGTTATAAAAAGTCCAGAATTAGCCCAAACCGTCATAGAAAAAATGTATTTTTTAACTTAATAACGCTTATGTATCAGCCGTCATTAAAACTCCTTGTCGAGCGTCATTAAAAGGGTTTTTTGTTGTAGTGATGGTTCTATTTGATATGAGAAGCTTCACATCTACTAAGAGGCGAAGACTTTGGGATCCAAAACTTGGATCCAAATTTGTTATCACATTTGTTATCTCTTGGAACCCATTTGCACAAATTCATATCAACAATTTTTAAGTCTGACATTGACTAGAATTGTATTCTTTCATACCGTAATATTGACAAAAAGTATTAACAATAGTGCTCTGTGTAGAAGTATGAGACTGTGTAGTGGTGTGATATGATGTGCGTGGATACTTGTAATAGAAAGCATGATGATGGGTAGCATTTGCTTTGCGTGCTTTCTTTGATCGTGTCCTATCATGTGTGTGATGTGTCATAGGACAGAACTTTGATTGGGTAGTAGGTATTACCTATTTTTCCAATCTAAACTCTAACCTTTTAGAGATAGCACATGCCTCATCATATTTAGTAGTAAGAGAATCAATACTACATGAAGCAATAGAATACTTCTTCTTTTTTATTCTAATTCCTCCTAAAGTTTAGCAATTTCTTGAGTGCTTTTTTCATTGCAATCAAATGCCTCATGTAATCTAAACTTAAGTGTGGAAATCTCAGTAGAATTATCAAAAGTAGAAGTGTTTCTAGCATCATTCAATAAGCAAGTAAGCTTTGTATTCTCACGTTTATAAGATAGAATATCCTTCATAGCTTGCTTATACTTAACTAACACTTTCTTGTGTTCTTCCAACAGATCACTGAAAGCATTAGTGTAAAACCCCATTTTTTTTAATAATATTGACCTATTTAATTATTCTATCATTATTATTATGGTAAATCTTAAATTAGGGTATACCTATATAAAATTCTATCAATTTCAAATTGATTCCTTCCTAGCATGAGCTAACTTTCCATTTCAAAGTTGTTCATTGCTAATGTGAGTCTATGGATGTTCACTACAAAAATACTACAAAAATACTGTATTTTAGCGAATGATATTACTGACGGAAGTAAATTAGTCGCTAAATAGCGACGGATTAGCGACAACTTAGCAACTAATATCATATGTAAAATACAATATTAATTTACACCGCTAATTTTGTCAATAGTTCGTCGCTAGATATATACCAACTACGTAGCGACAGATAATTTCGTCGCTGGCCACGAGTAAAAGTGTGGCAGTAACCCTTTGTCACTCATTCTCAAATTTTTACGAAAGTTTTCATTTCCCCTCAAACTTTCCTCCTCCTCGACGACTGTAGTGACGCCTTGCGGTGGTGGTACGGCGACCCCTCTCCGAGCTCGACGGCAGGCAGTGACTCTTCTCCCCCTCTCTGCGTCCCCTCCAACATGAGCTCAATTAGCTCAATTTTGTGTGTGCAAAATTTTGGGAACACACAAGCCAACATGGTTGTGGGTTGAATAATCAAATTTTGTTCACATATGGTGCATTCTAAATACATTAGTAATTAATCCAAAGCCAAAACCGTTGGTGATAGGCATAATAGTACATTACTTTTTTACCATTTCCTTCCTTCCCATAATTATAAAATCGCAAACTTTTAAAAACCTTAAAAAAATATAACGGCTGCCCTTCCATCTTCTCTCCTGCTCATGCAAAACTCTAACTTCCTCTATATATATTCCACAGTTCTTTCTCTCCATCACCCAAAGCCTTAGCCGCCTCTACTTGGAAATCTCCTCCGAGTTTTATTTTAGGCTTCAAGTCCGACGTCGAGGACTTCCTCTTGAGATGCTTCTTCAACAGCCTCTCAGCCCCCATATCGAATATTGTATCAGCATTTCTCCGCTCAGATGACTCAACGCTTCCTTCTTATCCGGTTGTGACTGCGGTGCCGTCGACAAACCGGTAGCACGTCGGCAGAGATGCGACCGATGTCTATCTCCGGAAAGCCTTCCCTCACCATTTCCTCTGGTATGGACATCGATAATTTTCTTTCGAAGTTGATAATTATGTTTGCATGTAATATCATAAGGTTGATTGTATCTGAGAATGTATATAAGGGAAGTTGCATGATAGTTTAAGTTGTTGTGTTTATATGATAGAACAATGGTTATATGGAAGTTTCCTCTAGTGTAGGAAGAAGGAATGGTGTTTTGCTGTGGGTGTTACCATTAATAGAGTATAACTAGGACAAAGCATACAGTGTATATAGGGACTCAAGGATATATTCGAGTGTTGTTGTGTGGATTTGTTATTCAAACAAAAGGAGAGATTTAAAACTATCTTCATTGGAATGTTAAACATATATATATATATATATATATATATATATATATATATATATATATATATATATATATATATATATTGTTGGTGCTCTTGCTCCTTGACATGAAGAGGGCTTGCTCTCAACATGCTTTGTAAAGTTTAGTCCCACATTGGAAAAGCACCATGAGTTATCTCAACATATATATGAGTATGTGTTGTTGGGATATGCACATGGGGTGGTGACTCTAAGGAGGGAACCATGTGGGTGATTTTACTAAGAGAAAAATGATTAATTCCAACAAGGACGTAAGTTGATTTTTGTTGTGCGGGCTCGGACTCGACACGGACTCCAGGTTGTCTCGTGCATGCACGGGAGTGTTCGGGGGGAAGGCGTGCGCTAGCACTCGACTATGTTGATTGTGGGATGATGCAAAACATCAAACTCTATTTTAGAGTATTGGTGTTTTAGTCCCACATCGGATATGAGAGATGGTGAGGCCTCACTCCACTCTATAAATAGAGCCCCCTTGCCTCCTTTCTAAGATGCACCAAAGAAGAGAGTTAAAGGAGTCCGTAAAATTCAGGAAGCCCGTTCAAGTCACAAATATTGACTGACGAGCGTTCTAGAAGTTCTCTTGAACTTGCTGGTTCCTGAAAGCGGATCGTATAGAGGTGAATCTTGCTTTGAGCAACGGTATTTTTACACCCCAGCAGATTTAATCCTCCTCTTCTTCTTCTTCTTCTTCTTCTTCTTCTTCTTCTGTTTCTCTGTAACTCGTTCTTCAGGTTTTAAGGCACCTACTGAGTAGGGAGGCCTAACTTTGTTCTTGATATCTTCCTCATTTGTGGCATCTACTGTGTAGGCTTGCTAAACTCCTCATTTGTGGCACCTAGTGTGTTGGCTTGCTAAACTCCTTATTTGTGGCACCTACTGTGTAGGCTTGCTGAACTCCTATTTTCCATCTATATTCACGCCTCTGGACTAACAATCTCAAAGCAAGATTAGTACGATGGAAAACATTAACGCTTCACTCCTCCAAACTGACTACTGCAAGTTGGAAAAGTTTGATGGAGAGCATTATCAAGTTTGGAAGAAGAAGGTCTTTCTGACCCTTCAACTCTGAGACGTTGATCACGTGCTCTTTGAAGAGGAACCTACTATTCCAGATATTGGGTCTGTTTCCACTGTAACTGCGGCTACTAAACTTCAGGAGAAGGGACAATAGCATTTGTAGGCTTCTGATCCTAAATGCTATGGAGGATTTCCTGGCAGAATCCTACTCAAAGAAGGATAGTGCCAGAGAAATAAGGGAGTCTATAGAAAAGCTGTACGAGGAAGACAAAAACAGGAGCAAGATATTTTTTGTCGAAAAATATCACAAGTGGTTCTTTGAAGACGAGAAGGCGATGCTTCCTCAAGTGAAGGAGTTTCTGAAACTTCGTCACAAACTGGACGATGAAAAGATGCCCCTCGTCGACAAGTTTTTCGTTGGAGGGATCGTCTCGAAACTTCCTGCTGGATGGAATACGTTCTATGCAAGAATGCATCGAAAGAAACTCGAGATCAGTTTGGAAGATCTCTTGCAAGAAATCCACGTTGAGGACGAGATGCGTTCTCAACAGAAGATGGACGCTTTGTCCAAACAATTGGCTGAGGCCAATATTGTGCAGACGAGAGACTCCAAGCACTACAACAGAAATACCTTTTAATGACGACTAAAAACCGTCATTAATGACAAACCATGACACTTTTTTTTCCAAAGCAAGCGTGATGAAAACGGGTGTTATAAATGTTTTTTAAAAGCGTCATAAATAAAAACGTCATGAATATGATGAGTTTCTGCTACACTTATTTTCAGCGTAGTTTGAAAGCGTTATGAATAGATAATCTGTATAGACTCAATTCAGCACATTTATAACGCTCAATTCTGCACATTTATATATTACTTTCCAAAAAATTATAGATCAATGTTCAATGTTGCTCAATTCAATTTCAAAACATTCATTTTGAACTATATTCACAAGAAAACATCTAAATGTTATAGATATCATTTAATCCATTTACAAATATATACATAATATATATCACCATCTTCATTACATTTTTTCAAAATAGGACATCCAAATACATATATTTACAACTACTACTAGTAAGTAGACCCTCAAAACTATTAGTACATTGGCTTCGACTTTGAGCACATCAAAACTATCGGCATCACGTAGCAAAACCCTGAAAAAGATTAAAAAAATATTACAAAAAGACCACCTCATGTCTTAAGAGTTGGTACCAAGTTTCCAACAAGAAACTAGCAATTGAGGATCATGTAATAAAATACTTTCATATACATTGAATCTAAGAATGCATTAAAATACCTACCTGTAGTAATAAACAGTCCACTCAAAGAGTGAAAGAAACAGGCCACTCAAAGAATGCAATCAAATGTGAGGCATGACAGAAGACGAGGTAGCTACTTGAAACTTTATTGAAAGGGTTACAACTCAAAAGTATGAGCAACTTCTGCACATTGATGAGCCACCAAGTTAATACCGAAGTGCATGCTAATAATGCTAATTACATTTCAGGGAAACTGAACTGGTAAATAAAATTTCCTAAAAGTATATACATGGCATATAGAAACATATGAGCAAGTCCTATATAGATGCAACATCTCCACAAATATGCTTATTCAAACATAAACTACACATTAATAGTAAAACCAAAAAATTACTACCACCAAATGGAACTACCACCAAGTTGATACTATTATGTTGTCCCAAGGAATTTCTAGAATTCTCAAAGCCCTTCAAGAAATGGCACATCTCTAAGGATCATAAACAAAAAGCTATTCTAAATTACCAAGAAAAGATTATAGAAGAAAACCTTAGCTTTCCTGTTGGCAAGCGATCAACATTGTAATTTATAGCTAATTTCTCAACACCTGCAGAGGGACCTTGAATATAGACCAGAACCTTGGTCGGTTGCTTCTCAATTCTGAACGACCCTCCAATTTCATACCATCTAACATCAATAGCTTCAACTTGGCCCCCATTGACCCACTGGCTATCCACACCCAGAGCCACATTGATATTCTGAGGACCATTTATGACGGAACCAACTCGAACCCAAGTGGATACTTGGTACGTCATATGTAGCTTCACTTTGTCAGTGATGGTCTGAGCAGGGCCCGTCCATGTCTCTGGGTACGATTTGTGATGAGAATGTAGCTACCATTTAAAGGTTCATGTGTCGACCCAAGAGAATCTCTTGCTATTGGAGGAAGAACATGTGGTGATCCATTAGCAATGCTCAGTGTACATGGACCAAGGGAAAACCACCCATTTAGGCTATCACTGAGATTGCTATTTGTGATTATATTTGCACCATATATAACATTCTACAAAAGCGCAGAAAGCTTATTCGGAACAAAACGCAAATAAAGAACTAGTAAGAGAGGGATATATAACCAGATGAAAACTTCATATGAAAAAATAAATCAATATGGAATACATTTTTTTTCTACTTAATGGTAGAAATGATAGTTCCCTGAAAATTGATTGTTTTGTCACTGTCTGCTAAAAAAAGAGTTTCCTTCATTCAACAAGTATTGTCAGTAATCTAAACCTGTACACAACTTATTTGAACTTAGCAACAATTATTAAAGAATGCATTGAAATATACCAGTGGTGTTTGGAGTTTTTGATGTATATAACAAATATCTCCAAAGTCAAGATAGTGTTAATCTATGCTGTGAGAGTAGCTTCTGCGTGGAATGTTGAAAAAAAGAGAGCTAATTTATGAGCTGCACCAAGTTAAGGGATACCATACACTTTAGGCATAAACACAATTTTTTTTAAAAAACATGAACCGTTCTGCACATAAAATAATGTAGAAAGTTTCTAACAGGTATATCAAGAAGCAAACTTATCAAAAAATATATAAATTGAAAGTCCAAAGAATCTAAAAAAAAAGTCTCTATGTATATGAAGTCATACAATCAACAAACCTCTGTATTAGGCGACGAAGATGGTGGGAGCTTATCTGCATGTTTAACTACTAAACTATTGACAAGAATATCGGTACCAGGTGGCGGCCCTTCCAGAAATATGACTGCCTTCGAAACAACACCATTAATAAGAAACTTCCACTGCAACTGCACCCAATCCTTATCTGTTGCCTGCAAACTGGAGTAACAAAGTTGTCATTGAACTGAAGATCTAATGATTCAAAAGATCCAGTTACTAACATTGCTTGGATCATTTCAAGATTACTGACCTAGCAAAGAGTAATAATACAAGGATAAATGTAGTACTGACAGCCCTTTATATAGTTTTAACATCTACAGAGTCATGCATCTTGAACTTACATCCTATACTAGGGCATGAGACCAGGAGCATGCTTCGGGAGTGGAAAAAAAATTTCTGCAGAATTCATGCAAGATCAAAGCTTTGCTAACAACTTGGTAACAATTGAACAAAGAAGCTAAGAATAAGAGGAAACATAAATAAGTTGCAACTAAACAAAACTACAAAGCATCAACCTTTGGCACTTGACAAAGCATCAACCTTCACTCTCTCCAAAATTCCGAGCTATCAGAAATGACGTCCCATCAACCTCAATAGCTTTGGGTTGGTCTTCTTACACCGAAAACATAAGGACAGTTTCCCTGGCTTTGCAGTTTGTACAACGCACCTCATATTGCTCTCCGCCTCATAAAATAGTTGGCAAACATCCATATCAACCACTTCAAGAAACACCATGTTAGTATAAACTTTGCGTAAATGAAAATCAACAAACCTCCAAAACTCATCATATTTTGGTCCATTTGAATCCACAACTTTCTGTAGCACTAGCATACAAGAGTCCGCTTCTCAGTCACTAGGCCAGCCACCACACTGCTTCTCTTCTGGAGACAATGTTCACCACTACCAAGTTTAGTCTCAATTTAAATCTCAATTGGCTAAACCTTACCAAAACCCATGATACAGACAACATATCAAACAAGTTCAAGTGCAAAAATTGTCTGCACTAGTCAGGAAAAAAAAAGAAATACAAGACCTAATCACAAAGTTAGAGCTGTAATTTGCCAAACCTATGTAAAATTTATATAACCTTGTTTATATTAACACACTGTTAATAAAGCTTTAACTGTAAGCCATTACACTTTTTTTAGTATTATAACCTCCTGAATATTGCATTTGCAATCTCTGTAAGGCCTAGTCCTGCTTTTCTAAAACATGCAGTTCTTTTTCTGGGGTGCCACAATGACAGAACTTAACTTCAATACGTAAGAGAAGTGTATATTGAGGCACAGCCCATTGAACCCTTGGTTCCTTCTGCATTATTTCTCAATTTTCCAAGAACATCTCTATTTGGTTGTAACAATACAAACCACATTGATATCCCAAACCATTTCTCAGAAAGAAAGAAAAAAAAAACATAGGTTTGCTGTTTCAAGTCATGCTCCAGTTTAATTTCTGCTAAACTATCAAATTGTGTACACAATTGACAAATATTAAGAAGAAAAATCATGCTACAGCAACTATGACAGGATGAACCTGCAAATTATATAGCACAACCAAATCACCTGTAAGCGAATCCTGAATTGTGTGTGATGAAGCTGCACCTCTTCTCCTCCTGGTGGTTACCATGCGCCGCCGCCGTCGCGGTGTCGACCGGGGCCACGGCCGCCTTCGCAGGGGTGCGGCCGTAGTGCGTTTCGACTGGGACTACCGATGGGGAGTCGTCGAGCCGCCATTGGAAGGGAGAGGACGAAGAGGGGTCGGGAAGAAGCACGAGAATGGAGAAGAGGAAGGAGAGGGAGAGCACAGAGAAGAGGACGAGCAGAACCCTAACGCTCCTACTTCGCGTTCTTGTCGATCGCGTGCGTGGAGGCCTCGAGCTTGTCCTCGAGGGCGACGAGGAGCGTGAGGCCCTCCTCGAAGATTTTGGATCTAGGGTTAGGGTTTTGGAGTTGGGGGAGAGGAGGGAGAAGAAAGGAGGAGAAGGAGAAGACCAGAATGTTTTGGGGGAGAGGCGGGCTATAGCAAGGATTTTGCCAACAATTAAACTTAAAAAATATTACAAGTTTGCCACCGCTCTAAATTATTAATAACGTTTTATTTTATTAACGTTATAAAAAGCCCAGAATTAGCCTAAATCGTCATAGAAAAAAAGGTATTTCGAACTTTGATGACGCTTCTTTATCAGCCGTCATGAAATTCACTTATCAAGCGTCATTAATAGGTCTTTTTGTTGTAGTGGGGAAGCAGGCGGCTTCTCACCACAAGAAAGACTTCACTAATCTGAAAGTGAAGGGATCGTCTTTCAAACAGAAGAAGCCCAAGTCCAATGTGACTTGTTTTAACTGTGGCAAAAAGGGCCACTACAAGAGTGAATGCAGATCCAAGCCCAAACAATCATAGAAATATGAGCCTAGTAAGGTTTCTTTGGTTTCTAACCTCGTTGCTATGATCGCTCAGGCCACAACTGAGGGGGCTGACCCTGACTGGTGGATAGACACCGGTACGACATGCCATGTCTGCTCTGGGAAGGAATGGTTCGTCACGTACCAGCCAACTTCTGAGAAGGTTGTCATGGCAAACTAGGCCCAAGCTGAAGTTCTGGGGATCGGGACTGTGGAGCTAAAACTCACTTCTGGGAACACTCTGACGCTCCAAGGAGTAAAACATATTTCGGTGATTGCCAAAAACATGATCTCTAGGAGCCTGCTTAGCAACGCAGGTTTGAGGATGGACATTAATGCTGGTCAGATGGTGATGTCCAAGAAGGGAACATACTTCGAAAAGGCTTTTCAAACCGAAGGGATGTTTAAAATTCAGCTTGTAAACCAGTCTAATGAAATAAATACAATCGCTCTTTCTGACTATTCTCTTGAGTTGTGGCATAATAGGCTAGGACATGTTCATTGTAAAAGAATAAACAAAATGTCTAGTCTAGGACTTATCTCCAAATGTAGGGATAAGGTAGAGAAGTGTGAAGTATGTGCTCAGACTAAGATCACTAGAAAACCCTTTCATCGGGTCAATCGAAGCACAGATATTCTGGAGTTGGTACACTCCGATATATGTGACTTCAAACAATTCTCTACAAAAGCCAGGATGAAGTATTTCATAACCTTCATCGATGACTTCTCTAAGTACGCATTCGTCTACTTGCTCAAATCTAAAGATGAAGCGTTCGAGAAGTTCAAGGAGTTCAGGGTCGAAGCTGAACGGCAAACTGGACAACAACTCAAGAGGTTGAGAAGTGATCGAGACGAAGAATATCGGTCTCATGAATTCGCATCATTCTGCAAAGAACATGGAATCATCTGCGAGACTACTGCTCCGTATTCTCCTCAATCTAACGGAGTAGTAGAGAGGAAGAACCGAACGTTGACAGAAATAATGAACTCAATGCTGCTAATTACAGGTCTTCCAAGGAGAAGCTACATTAACGGCCACTTTCATTCTGAATAGAGTGCCTTATGCAACTTCTGACATAACTCCTTATGAACTCTTGTTCAAAGTCAGACCTAACTTGAATGTTATTCGAGTATGGAGGTGTCTGGCTTATGTGAAGCTCCCAGATCTGAAGATTCAGAAGCTGGGGACAAGGACTACGAAGGCGATCTTCTTGGGATATGCCGAGAAAAGTGATGCCCGGAGATTCCTTGACATTGAGTCAAATCATATCATCGAATCTCGCGATGCTGAATACTTTGAAGACAAGTTTGTACGACACAAAAATATTGTTCTCCCAGATATTTCGGAGAATGATGTAGGTGCAAATGAGACTGAGGTCTCATATGAACCAGTAGTACAAGATGAAGTTGTTGGTGGTGAAACAACAATTGAACCAGAACTCGCTGAGCCGTCGACGAAGCGAGCAAGGAGGCCGAAGAGCTTCGGAGATGACTTTATCACCTATCATGTGGAAGCAGATCCGCTTACCTATAATAAGGCGATGAAGACCAGAGATGTTTTCTTCTGGAAGGAGGCAATAGACAATAAAATTAACTCAATTACCTCCAATAACACATGGGTGTTAGTTGATTTACCCGAAGGAGCAAAATCCATCAGATGCAAGTGGATCTTCAAGAAGAAGATGAAAGCTGACGGAACCATTAACAAGTTCAAGGCCAGGCTAGTGGCCAAGGGGTTTTCTCAAAAACAAGGGATCGACTACTTTGACACATATGCTCCAGTAGTACGGATGACAACCATCAGATTGTTGATTGCCCTTGCAGCAATACACAAACTGGTGATATATCAGATGAATGTGAAAACAGCATTCCTGAATGGCGAGCTGACCGAGGAGATTTATATGCAACATCCATAAGGATTTGTCGTCAAAGGCCTAGAAGACAAAGTCTATAAGTTGGTAAAATCTCTATACGGCTTAAAGCAAGCTCCCAAAATGTGGCATGAGAAGTTTGACAAAGTTATCGGATCAAACGGTTACAGGGTCAGCGAAATAGACAAGTGTGTCTATACTAAATTTGCTGACGAAAGAGGAGTCATCGTTTGTCTGTACGTGGACGACATGCTAATCTTTGGTACGGATATAAGCTGTATCACTAAGACAAAGAAGTTCCTCTCGACAAAGTTCAGTATGAAGGACATGTGGGATGCTGATGTTATCTTGGGACTCAAGATCATTCGGACGGACACTGGATTGGCATTGTCACAATCTCATTACATTGAGAAAATGCTCACTCGATACGTGTATTGTGATCTTCCCATAATTGATACGCCGTCCCGAAGTGTTCAGAAGCTAGAGTCAAACTAGAAGGAAAGCGTCAGGCAATTGGAGTACGCTAGCATCATCGGAAGTTTGATGTACACTTCTACTGCCACTAGGCCTGACATAGCTTTCGCTGTGGGAACGCTGAGTCGATTCACAAGCAATCCAGGCGTTCAATACTGGAAAGCAGTAAAGCGTGTTATGAGATATCTCAAGAAGACTCAGACATATGCACTGTACTTCAGCAGAGAGCCGCTAGTAGTAGAAGGCTTCAGTGAAGCCAGCTAGTACTCAGAGTTGGAGAGCGAGAGGTCCACTGGTGGATTTATTTTCACAATGGGTGGAGCTGCTATATCGTGGAAGTCGAAGAAGCAGACTATGCTCTCGCGGTCTTCTATAGAATCTGAGTTCTTTGCACTTGATACCACAGCAGATGAAGCAGAATGGCTTCGAGAGCTCATGTATGATCTTCCAATGGTTGGAGCGCACATACCGACAATTTTGATATACTGCGACAACCAAACGACTACGACGGTGGCATCAAATGATCTTTTTAACGGAAAGAAGAGAACTATGCAATTAAAGCACAGGGCAGTGAACGATCTCATCTAGAGAGGTTTCATTGCAGTAATTGATGTTCAGAGTCAGAAGAACCTGGCGGATCCGTTCACGAAGGGCCTTAAGCGTCAGCTGGTTGAAGACACAGCAGGGAAGATGGGCTTGAAGGCATTCTGATAGTATATTTTTGTAATCCTACCATAAAGTTTTATGTTATTAGTTCAAAGAAAAATCTACTAGACATCTAACTTTCGGTTCAAGGGAGGACCACTAACTGAAAAACTATTAGGTAACAGTGGGTACTTGTTCTTGGAAACATGGAAGGGTTACGAACCCATAACCACTGTTGTCTACTATGTGTTTTTTACGAAAAATGGATCCTGTGTTAAGGTTGGCTTAAATGCCTTAATAAGTTCTCAGGCAGAGTGAATGCCTGGTGTGCTTTGCAGGAAGCACGGTAGCGCAGCACTACAATGAGTAAAACTCCATGCTATAGTGGGATGACTCCCCCATGAGGTTCCTAGGTAGGGGTAATGCCTCGACTTTGCAAGCCAAGTCACAGCGGCGTAGCACCGCAAATAGGCAGGTAGCCTAATGTTGTATGATAAAATTAAAGAGTTATAGACAACACTAGAAAGGGGAGGGTGACCCCATGTTACAGTGGCACGACACCACGATAAGGTATCCAGGTAGGGGTAAAGCCTTGGCCTTGCAAGCCATGTCGTTGCGGCATAACACCGCAAGGAAGCCTTAGTCTTCATGCTGGGTAGAATGGCACTATAAAGAGGCTGTGACGTCATGCTGCAGTAGTATGACACTACGATGAGGTTCCTGGGTAGGGGTAATGCCTCGGCTTTAGGCCATGTCATAGCGGCGTAGCACCGCAAGGAAGCGCAAGGCTTCATGCCATGTCTCTTTAATAAAGAACTTACCTATAGTGTATGGAAAGAGATATCAGGCCGTCTCTTGAGGATAAACTTGTAGACGTCCAAAATTATACACTGAAACCAGGCTGGCACAGGACCTTTAATGTACAGCCATAAGCACATGTAACTACACTTTACGAGTGGAAAAAATTACAATTGTGGTGCAAAATTCAAGGCATAGTCCATTCTTGTATCGCATTGTTGTATAACCCATGCGGGAAGATTCAAGTCGTCAGCGACATCTATCCTAATGCAAAATAGACAATTACTGTGGGGAACGTTCAACCCTAGACACATATATATGATGAGATATGTGGAGGATTGTTGGTGCTCTTGCTCCTTGACATGAAGAGAGCTTGCTCCCAACATGCTTTGTAAAGTTCCATGAGTTATCTCAACATAGATATGAGTATGTGTTGTTGGGATATGCACATGGGGTGGTGACCCTAAGGAGGGAACCATGTGGGTGATTTTACTAAGAGAAAAATGATTAATTCCAACAAGGACGTAAGTTGATTTTTGTTGTGCGGGCTCGGACTCGACACGGACTCGACACGGACTCCAGGTTGTCTCGTGCATACACGGGAGTGTTCGGGGGGAAGGCGTGGGCTAGCACTCGACTATGTTGATTGTGGGATGATGTAAAACATCAAACTCTATTTTAGAGTATTGGTGTTTTAGTCCCATATCGGATATGAGAGATGGTGAGGCCTCACTCCACTCTATAAATAGAGCCCCCTTGCCTCCTTTCCAAGATGCACCAAAGAAGAGAGTTAAGGGAGTCCGTAAAGTTCAGGAAGCCCGTTCAAGTCACAAATATTGACTGACGAGCGTTCCAGAAGTTCTCTTGAACTTGTTGGTTCCTGGAAGCGGATCGTATAGAGGCAAATCTTGCTTTGAGCAACGGTGTTTTTACACCCGAGCAGATTTAATCCTCATCTTCTTCTTCTGTTTCTCTGTAACTCGTTCTTCAGGTTTTAAGGCACCTACTGAGTAGGGAGGCCTAACTTTGTTATTGATATCTTCCTCATTTGTGGCACCTACTGTGTTGGCTTGCTAAACTCCTCATTTGTGGCACCTACTGTGTAGGCTTGCTAAACTCCTCATTTATGGCTCCTACTGTGCAGGCTTGCTGAACTCCTGTTTTGCATCTATATCCACGCCTCGGGACTAACATATATATATATATATATATATATATATATATATATATATATATATATATTTTATATATATATATATATAAAAATATATGAAATAAAATATATATATATATATATATATATATATATATATATATATATATATATATATATATCAACTTTATATATCAACTTTATCCCCAGGGGGCAAAATGATACTCATCAAACATGTCCTTTCATCCATCCCGATGTACATCCTGGTCGTTTGCTCCCCACCCTTGAAGGTGCTTCACTCTCTCGAATCCCTGTTCTCCAAGTTCTTCTGGGGTCATACCGACGGGAAGGACAAACATCACTGGGCTGGATTGTAGTCGATGGCCAAACCTACTGATGAACGAGGTCTGGGCTTCAGCAGACTGGCCCACATCGTGGACGCCAGCTCCATTAAGTTATGGTGGAAGTTGCGCACCGAGTCCTCCTTATGGATGAGGTTCATGAGAGCTAGGTACTCCAGATTCTCCCATCTATCGGAAGCGTGCACTAACAACAGATCCTCTTCTTCGTGGCGTCGCCTCG
Source organism: Iris pallida (assembly GCA_029216955.1). Lineage (NCBI taxonomy): Eukaryota > Viridiplantae > Streptophyta > Magnoliopsida > Asparagales > Iridaceae > Iris > Iris pallida. The sequence goes on from JANAVB010009599.1 coordinate 6,689,886, forward strand.
TTCGGGGTCGCAGCATCGCTGAACCTCTCATCCTTCTCCAGTTGGGAGACGGTCGCTCCCCAGCCTGCCTGGAACGGTGGCTAGGTACCGATATCATTCATCCCAACACCCTTACTCCGCAGGGATGTGAAATTAGAGACCTTTGGGACGACAGTTCCGGATGAAATTGGAGGAAGGACAGAGATTGAATGGGCCAGCCGGCGACCAACCGTCTTCTTGCGGCTAATCTGCATATCTCTGAAACTTGCGACACTTGGAAATGGTCTCCCAACCAGGATGGGACATCCACCTTGGCTTCCGCCAGACTCGTTGTCAGAGACAGAGGAGTGCCGAACACCGTTTATGCCAAATTTTGGCAGGCATGCCTTCCCATCAAATGGTCTATCCTCATCTGGCGTACTATTCGCCGGAAGATTCTGACTGACGACATCATCAGAACTATGGGATTCAGCCTCGCTTCAAAATGTCACTACTGCGAGGAACACAAGTCAGAATCAGCAGAGTACATCCTTCTTTCGGAAGATCTGGCCGCGGACATATGGTCCAAGCTTCACAATAGTCTTGACATTGCTCAACCGACTGGGGGCTTCTACGATCTTCTGGACTTCTGGAGCCGCTCCCACGGACATCAGATCGTAGCAGCCGTCGGTATTTGGGTACTTTGAAAAAACAGGAATAAATTCAGATATGAAGGGCGCCAATTCCACCATACACAGTTATACAAAGAGGTCATCAGACAATGCTCCAAAGTCCGGAGGCGTTGCTCTCACGTCTCCAACTCATTCTGGGAAGCCCTGGCTTAGGCCGCCCTTCCCCCTCCTTTTTGGTGTGCGCGTCTCGCACTTGTCGATTTCTGTCTTTTTGTTGCTTTTAACGCTCTTACTTGTATAGGCTTCAGCATTTTGCGCCTATTTCTTCAATAAAAGTTGGAGTTTTCTTAAAATATATATATATATATGAGTAAATTTTAGTTGTGTGAGGATGATAGAGGGATGAAAGGATTGGACTCACTATTATTTTATTTTTGTGGGGATGTAATTGAGTGTAGGTTGACCGTTTATGTGCTCTTGGAAGGAGTTCATGTGTCCTTAGGAAGAAGGAAGCCTAAACTTATGACAATTACAGTAAGGGTGTGTGCAGTAGCATACACAAATGTGGTTGGGATGTATTGAGATGGATGAACTATGATGGTATGAGAAGGTGTTCGAAAAGCATGAACTGGATTGGAGGCAGGGTGTGATTTTAGTAATGCAACATGGTTAACCAGTATTAAACAGCTAGATATAGGTGTATATAGATAAATTAGACATGTATAAACACACTCCTAGTTCTGATAAGGCTTTTGTGTGCAAGATGCCATCTTTTATTAAATTGTAACTCTATAAGTAATTAATTAAACCAAAATTATCTTCTCTAGGTTCCTTGAGCTCTCCAGACTTGGAAGTTAGACCAACTTTACCTCTTCAGCAATCGGGATCAGGCAAGTGTACCTTGCCAAACTGCCTTTCTTTTCTTTGTTGTAGTTTACTTTGTTCAACATTGTTATAACGTAGGAATAGTTGATGTTTAGCGTCCGAATCGATTTCGGGTGCCGATGTTATTTGTTGACATTGTATATCGATACTAGGCATGACGACATGTTAAATTCGTGTCCTATGACACGATGGACCATAGGACATGATGGATGATGATAAAATGATGTTGGTGCGCTTGCTCCTTGACATGAAGAGAGTTTGCTCTCAACATACCTAGCAAAGTTTAGTCCCACATTGGAAAAGCACCATGAGTTATTACATATATACTTGTATGTGTTGTTGAGATATGCACATGGGGTGGTGACCCTAAGAAGGGAATCATGTGGGTGATTTTACTAGGAGGTAAGGATAAGACTCCAAGGAAAGCATTCATGCTTTTTGCTCTTGGAAAATTAATTTCCATTGGGGCTAAGTCCCGTAGGGGCTTAGCGACTCGAACTCAGACTCGGACTCGGACATGGACACGGACTCGGGCTCATAAGGCATAATGTGGTGTTTTGTTGGCGTACTTTACACTTAGCATGTCAGCTCGTCGCTAGGCACATAGTGCGCTTAAATTGTACTCGTTGTGCGAGCCACTTGCGCGGCCCAGTTGTGCGCCAGGTTGCACGAGTTGCGCAGGTGTGCCAGGTTGCGCCAGGTTGCGCGGGTTGCGCCAGGTTGTGCCAGGTTGCACGAGTTGCGCAGGTGCGCCAGGTTGCACGAGTTGTGCCAGGTACGCCAGTTACGCCAGTGCGTAAGTTGCGCCAGGTGAGCCAGTGCGCCAGGTGCGCAAGTTGCGCCAGGTGAGCCAGTTGCGCCAGCACGCAAGTTGCACCAGCTACGTCAGTTGCGCCAGCGCGCAAGTTGCGCCAGCTGCGTAACGTGTGCAATGCGGCTATAAGCGCGCGCAACTCATTACCATGGATTTCGTCACTGAATTTCCACGGAGCCCTAGCAAAAAAGATGCATTTTGGGTGATTATGGATCGACTCACAAAGTCATCACACTTTTTGTCGTTCAAAGTTGCACAGTCCACCGAGATACTAGCTGACATGTACATGCGACAAATCATAAAATTACACAGGGTACCGGTCAGTATAGTCTTGGATCGAGATTCTAGATTTACCTCACTTTTCTGGAGAAGTATGCAGGAGTGTCTAGGTACGAGGCTCATGTTCAGCACCTTGTATCCTCCACATACGGATGGCCAGTCAGAGCACACTATTTAGACCTTCGAAGATATGTTACGAGCTTGTATGTTGAACTTTGGAGGTTCTTGGGAAGATAACTTGCATTTGGTGGAATTCTCCTATAATAATAGTTACCAAGCCAGTATACATATGGCAACGTATGAGAAATTGTATGGAAGGAAGTGTCGATCTCCGATATGTTGGAGTGACATTGTAAAGCGATAGATACTTGGACCCGAGTTGGTGACAAAAATAGTTGAGAAAGTAAAGCAAATTCAGATTCATCTTCGGGCAGCTCAGGACCGACAGAAGCAGTAGGTAGATTCTTATCGTCGACCTTTGGAATTCAAGGAAGGAGAGCATGTATTTTTGAAGATCTCACCTACGCGGGGCACCATTAGATTTGGAAGTAGAGGGAAGTTTACTCCAAGGTATTTTGGACCCTTCAACAATATAGAGCGTATTGGAGAAGTGGTATATCGTCTTGCATTACTCCTATCTCTAGAGGGAGTGCATGATATTTTCCATGTCTCGTAGTTGAGGAGGTATGTGACTGATCGCAGTCATGTGGTTGACCATTTCGAGATTACAGTGGGGTTGAGTCTCTCATATGAGGAGCAGCCAGTCGGGATACTGTATACCAGTGAGAAGACATTAAGGGGGAAGACTATCAGATTAGTCCGAGTCGCATGGAAGCATCAGTCCCCTGGAGAATTGTCTACTTGGGAACGAGAAGATTCCACGAGGGAGCGTTATCCGCATTTATTCGAGATTTTCGGTAAGATTCTAAAACTAACTTTATTGCCATAACTTTGTAGAGTTCTAGTTATAGTTATAATCTAATTTCGAGGAAGAAATTTTTTTAAGGTAGATAGAATGTAAAAACCCCATATTTTCTTAATAACGTTGACCTATTTAATTATTCTATCATTATTATTATGGTGAATATTAAATTATGGTATACCTATATAAATTTCTATCCATTTCAAATTGATTCCTTGCTAACATGAGCTAACTTTCCATTTCAAAGTTGTTCATTGCTAATGTGAGCCTATGGACGTTAGCCTTGCTAACGTGAGTTCAATTAGCTCAATTTTGTGTGAGCAAAATTGTGGGAACACACAAGCCAACGTGGTTGTGGGTTGAATGATCAAATTTTGTTCACATATGGTGCATGCTAAATACATTAGTAATCAATTCAAAGCCAAAACCGTCGGTGATAGGCATAAGAGCATCTCCAACCCTATTGTCTTGTTTTGTGTTGTGAATCCTATGTGGCATGAGGGACAAGACAATGTCTTGTATAGGTGGCAAGGTTATATTCACAAATGACAATGGGTTTAAAAAGTCATCTCCAATGCAAAAGTATTGAGAAGACAATACAAATAATTTTTTACAACTTCCAAGACAACTTTTACTCTTCTACTTCTTTTTTATAAATATTTTTATTCACAAATGATGATGTGGACATAAAGACATTGTGAAGTACATTGTCTAGATCTAGACAACCAACTTCACATTGTCTTTGCCATGTCATTGCCATGTCAACTCCACACTTTATTTCACATTTGCATTGGAGAAGTACTTTTGGAAAAAATGGTTGTCATTCCTATGTGGCAACCATTTTTTTCAAACTCACAATAGGGTTGGAGATGCTCTAACAGTACATAATTTTTTGGGATATTTTAGCAAATACCCCTATCCAAAATATGAAAACTAAGAAATGCCCTCACTATTTTAAAATTTTTAGAACTACCCCCATTTTCAATATCTCCAGTGAACATTGAGTCAAAATAGTGGGGGCATTTGTTAAATTTTCTAAGGAAAATGTTGAATATGGGGGTATTTCTTAAAATTTTAAAATAGTAAGGGCATCTCTTAGTTTTAATGGTTTGGATAGGGGTATCTGCTAAAATATCACTAATTTTTTTACCATTTCCTCTCTTCCCATAATTGTAAAACCGCGACCTTTTAAAAACTTTAAAAAAAATATAACGGCTGCCCTTCCATCTTCTCTCCAGCTTATGCAAAACTCTAACTTCCCTCTATATATATTCCACAGTTCTTTCTCTCCGTCACCCAAAGCCTTATCCTCCTCTACTTGGAAATCTCCTCCGAGTTTTATTTTTTTGGCTTCAAGTCCGGCGTCGAGGACTTCCTCTCGAGACGCTTCTTCGACAGCCTCTCAGCCTCGACATCGAATATTGTATCAGCGTTTCTCCGCTCGGACGACTGCAGCACCTCCTTCTCATCCGGTTGTGACTGTGCTGCCATTAACAAACCAGTAGCACGTCTACAGAGACGCGACCGACGTCTATCTCCAGAAAGCCTTCCCTCTCCATTTCCTCCGGTATGGACCTCGATTATTTTTCTTTCGAAGTCGATACTTGTGTTAATATCATAAGGCTGATTGTATCCGAGAATGTATATATGGGAAGTTGCATGATACTTTAAGTTGTTGTGTTTATAAGATAGAACAATGGATATATGGATGTTTCCTCTAGTGTAGGAAGAAGGAATGGTGTTTTGCTGTGGCTGTTACCATTGATAGAGTATAACTAGGAGAAAGCATATAGTGTATATGGGGATTCAAGGAGATATTCATGTGTTGTTGTGTGGATTTGTTATTCAAGCAAAAAGGAGAGATTTAAAACTGTGTTCATGGGAATGTTAAACATATGAAGGTACACACACACACATATATATATGTTGACCGTTCATGTGCTCTTGGGAGGAGTTCATGTGTCCTTAGGAAGAAGGGAGCCTAAACTTATGACAATTACAGCAAGGATGTGCAGTAGCATACACAAATGTGGTGGGGATGTATTGAGATAGATGAACTAAGATGGTTTGAGAAGGTGTTCGAATAGCATGAACTGGATTGGAGGCAGTGTGTGATTTTGAGTAATGCAACATGGTTAACCAGTATTAAACAACTAGATATAGGTGTATATAGATAGACTAGACATGTATAAACACACTCCTAGTTCTTTTTTTTTTTGATTAAAAAACTTCATTAACATTAATAAGAAATGTGATTCATGTCAAACATGACATGAGAAGAGAGACATATAGGAATATCATTATAAATGGATATTCCACTTGATTGATTATACAACAAAGTTGAAGAAGCTAAGTTATGGGCTACTTGATTTGTACTTCTAGGAGCATAGGAGAAGGATATCACAGCACTAGACTCCTTGAATTGTCTAGCATCTTCGACAGCATGTCTGGTTCGCCATGGAGGAGATATAGAATTGTTGTTGATGGAGTCAATTAGTGGCTTACAATCCCCTTCTATAATGGCGTTGGTGAGATTGAATCTAGTACAGATATTCAATGCCAGAAGAAGACCCATAGACTCGGCTTCAATTGGGGATCCTCCTTGATTATAATTAGCAAGAGCAAAAATGAAGAGACCATTCGAATTTCTCAAAACAGCAGCTCCCGCCATTGTATTATCAAGGAATGATCCATCAAAATTAACTTTCCATGAACCAGATGAAGGAGGAATCCAATATGCAATTTGTTGTTGATTCAAAACAGGATTAGAGATGCAGGAAATGTTTTTGTTGAAGTCTTCAAACTTGTTCTTCAGTCGAACAGTTTCCACTATTAAATTGCTTCCAATGATTGGCTTGTCTTCAAAGATAAATTTGTTTCTTGCCTTCCAGATAATCCACATTTGATATAGACTATGAGTGATCTTCTCTTGATCTCCCTCCTTTAAAAGCTTGGTAATGAACTTAGAGACGGTGATATCATCATTAATGAGGCTTGCATAGTTCGGGTTTTGTAACCATGTTGAACCTGTGACTGCACAATGAAGAAGTAGGTGATTAATAGTTTCAGAATGTACCTTACAGAGTGGACATATTGGATTAATATGTCCGATGCGGTGTTGGATGTTGTGAAGAGTAGGTAGTGAGTTTGTAAGAGCTCGCCAGATAAATAAGAGAACTCTTGGGCAAATATGGTTTAAAGACCATAATTTCCTCCAGTCTTTGAATTCAACTTCTCTCAGATTTTGTTGATGCTATAGAGATTTATCATGTAGCACACGATAAGCAGATTTGGTAGTCAATTCTCCATCACTTGTATGTATCCAATTGAGTTTGTCATGTGGGCAATTAGCAGATAAAGGGATTCTTAATATTGCTGCAGCTTCGGATTGAGGGAACAGGATATGAATAAGGTTCATCTTCCACTGGTTAGTTTTTTTATTGATAAGATCGCACACTTTCGAAACCCATCTTCCAGCAAAGCTATATCCAAAGACCTTAAAACCAGGCAATGAAGGTACCCAAGGATCCAACCAAATGTCGATTTTAGTACCATCGCCCACTGACCATATAATATTATCCATGAGGAGATCCCTACTTCGAAGAATACTGGACCAAATGCAGGAGGCTCTTGAAGAATGGGAAGCAGACCAGAATGAAGAAGTATGAAGATATTTATTCTTGAGAAGGGAGGACCATGTTGCATTAGTGTCAGTAAGAAATCGCCAAGTGAGCTTCAGAAGTAAGGCTTGATTTGTAAGGTAAGGATCTCGGATACCTAAACCCCCTTGAAACTTTGGTTTGGTTATGTTTGACCATGCTGTGAAATGAATTTTCCTGTTGTTAACCGAGTTCCACCAAAAGTTTCTTTGGAGTTTAGATAAGATATCAGTCATCTTTTTCGGGACATGGTATGATGATAGATAATAAGTAGGAATTGATGATAGTGTTGATTTTATAAGCACTGTTCTTCCCGCGTGGGATAAGCATTTCTGTTTCCATCCTTGAAGGCGACTGATACTAGTATTGTTGAGGCTGTTGTATGTGGATACTCTGTTTTTTGATTGTAACAGAAAGTGCCCGAGGTATTTATCAGAATTTCCCATTGTTTTCACCCCCAGAAGATTGAGATATAGATGTTTCATGATGGGATCCAAAGTCTTCGAGAAGAACATTGAGGATTTATCAAAGTTGATTTGTTGACCAGACCAATTCTCAAAAGTTTTGATGATCAGTTTCACTTGATTGATATTGTGGAGTGAATATTTCCCAAAAATGATGAGATCATCAGCAAAAGCTAAGTGAGAGAATGTAGATGGAAAATGTGGGATGGTCAAGCTATCATAGAATTGATTTCTATCCATTATTGAAATGAAGACAGAAAAAATTTCCATGGACATGTTAAATAAGTATGGTGATAAAGGACAGCCTTGACGAATACCACATTTAGGGAGGAATGTTTCAGAGGGTTCCCCATTAATCAAAATGGCAAGGGAGGCTGTGGTGATACACTGCATGATTAATTTGTGTGAATGATCTTTGATCCCAAACCCAAGTAAAGCTTGACTAATAATGTCCCAATTTAACTTGTCATATGCCTTAGACATATCGACTTTTAGAGCAAAGGATTCATTTTTGCCTGTAAATTTGGAAATGGAGTGGAAGAGTTCTTGGGCTACAAGAAAACATGGTTTCTGTGATATGTAAAGTTGTCACAAAAGATATAAAACTCGTCACAACACATCTTCTGTGACGAGTACAGTGACGACTTATTTTCGTAGCATATACCTCCGTAGCTAAAAGTATAAGTAACGACTAAAAGTCGTTGTCACAGAAAGTTCTCTACTGTGACAAGAATAGGTTGTCAGTGATAGTATATTTTTTGTGACAACAAATCCGTCACTAAAAATATTATAAGTAACGCATGGTATTGTCACAAATAGCATTCTATTGTAATTAAAAATAAATATAATTTTTTTGACAAAAAAATAAAAATTATTTTAGTAACACTTTTATTGTTGTCACAATAACGTATATGTTTAGTGACAAGTACATGTCATCATTATAAACACTTGCAGTAACATTTTTATTGTTGTCACTGTATACTTATATGTTTAGTGAAGGTAAATATTGTCACCGTAGTGTACACTTTATATGTTTGCTGGCAAACCAATATTGTCACGAGTATTTTTTTTGTCATTGTCATTATACATTGAAAAACAAGAACACACAATACAATTTCACACAATTCTTGCTCGCAGTTGTAGCTCAGTAATTATAGACAACAACATGAAAAGTAATTATAGCAATCCTCAAAAAGTAATTATATTGCTCCTCAAAATTCAGTACATATAACATGAAGAGAAGTAATATTTAGTACTTGTAAAACAAAGAGTATCCAATACTTCAAAAATATTCTAATGCATATTATAAAGCTTGCTCCATTTAAACCACCACTAGCCTTTCTTTGGGGGATTGAAGAGCTTGCTCCATTTAATCCCTCGAAGTAGAATATCTTCTCCCCTCAACATGTATGCTACAAGGAACTTGTGTACCATCGACTGCCCTCAACATATATGCTGCAAGGAACTCGTGTACCGTCGATTGCCCTCAACATGTATGCTGCAAGGAACTCATGTACCATCGACGTGCTTTAGGTCTTCTATTCCACATATTAGAATATAAAAATTCCGGCAAGCGAACTCAGTGTTCAGTTAAGCAAGCTATTATTCCCTGCATATAATCCAAATTTCAAGTAAATAAAAAGACTGAGCAAGTTTGTAGAAAGTCGTTAAATAAGCAATAAGATCAGAAAATTACCATTGTCGACGTATTGGAAATTATGTCAGGATATGCTGGAAGAACAATCCATTTTATCTAGATACTATTCCCTTCACTAAAAAAATTCAACAGACGTAAATGTGATAATTGAAAGTTAACAACAAAAATAACCATGTATCATGTTAATGGGAAAACATAGGAAGATAACAGAATAATGAGAGTAAAGAAGAAAAAGTCAAGATATGTCCAAAGTATGATATCACTTCATCTGATGTGTGCAACTTCCAATTTTTATGCAATAGAGCTCAATTTTGCTCAAGCCCGACTCGTTAAGAAACCCGAGTCGAGTTTTTGAGCTGCTCTGTTCATTTACAGCCCTAATGAAAAGTAAATGAAATAATGGTCCACCGTATATTCAAAGCTCTCAAAGGATTCTCTTTCTTATTATTTTACCAGATTAAAGAACCCATTTCCAAACAACTAATAGTTAGCAGGTGCTATGGCCTCTACAAATAAGATATGCTTGGTGGGCACTTTTTTTATGTATTCTATAACCAGAAACGTGTGGACTTCTCTATGTAGGAATAAAAAAAACATAAAAGAACAGAGACTAGAAATGCATGTTTAAAATAATATAAAAAAGGAAATAGATTCATAATATTATATAAATAGAAATAAACAGGAAAGAATTTAGGCAGTTGTTTAGGGAACCTACATCGAGGTTGAGCAGACTCCTTTGAGAATCCTTCATGTGGTTGTTGGTCCATAGAGTCCATACACCAAAGTACATGGGACATGAACTCTGTTGGTGCCATCCTGCAATTAGACCACCTTCATATTATGTGAAACTAATATTGACCAACAAAATGGTAATTAATGAATATTAGCTGACATAAACAAAACAAAATAATGACACATCCTTAAATTTTTGCTCACCTTGGCGATGATGATATAGAGTAATATCTAGGCTGCAAGCCGGGTGCTATGGCTACAAAAGAAAACACCTAATGGAGGCTTGATAGGCTTGACTCAAGGAAATTCGGCCATAATCTCAAGGAGGCTCCTCTGACTTGCAACAAGCCATGAAGAATATTCATAATTTGACAATATAAAATAACAAAAAAATTAAATATAAACCAAAATGTAGCAGAACAATATCTAAAATCCAAAGTCATCTGGTATCAACCTTTCCAGCAGGAGAAGCTAAAAAACTTGATCGTCAACTAAAGTAGCCTAATAGAATGTATAATTATTTGATAAGTCAGCAAGTTGTAAAAATGCAGATGAAAGGACAAATTTGAGTGTAACAGCTGAAAAGAACTTACCTTCTTAGGAGGACTAAAACGATCATCATATCATGTAAGTGTAGTTCTTAAGGTACATGGTGATGCAAAAGGAGGTGGTAGAGAGCTGCCACTGAGTGGTGTTCCATCTTCTTTGTCAACATGAATTGAAAAGAATGTTCAAAATGAGTACTGTAGACATGGGCATCTCCCATAATGTGGATAAAATCACCAGGAACAATATCTACATACAAAAAGAAAAAGAAAATAAATAATATAACAAATCGAAATACAAACATAGAACGAGATGAATTAATTAATTAAACAACATCCATAATAATAGTAATGAATGGTCCCGTATTTTGAGATCAGCTTCCCTTTGATTCAGACACCTTGTTATAATAGCAATTCCCTTTGATTCAGACACCTTGTCATCGTAGTTTTGGGTATATTTATGAATCATAGTTATTTTCCAAAACATACTATGAAGGAATGTAGTACCATAAATAATTTAAGTGGATGAGAATGTAGATCCCACCTGCACCATTTTCACTTCCTGAATTGCTTCCCTAACAGATTTTGAAGGGGCCAAGCTTGGCACAAACATTACAGGTGCTGCCGAAGAAGCAGAACCCACCTTTCCTCTAATTGTACTCCCTCCGGCGGAAAATTCTGCAGAATGAGAAACTTTTCTCTTCCTGTATCGGGGCCTGGCTGGGTAGTAAGAAAATTATTGTCAATAACTATCCTTGAGAAATTAAGAAGAAGGAAAAAAAGCCAGAAATAGTTTGTTGAAGCAAAATGGCTGCATATTCATAGTTCAGCGTCCTTCAGTTAAGTGTTAGAATAAATGAACTATTACTTTGGAAGAATAGATCCTTCTCTCAAATAAAGCCAATCATTAGTGTATTCATCAAACTCTGAGACCATGGCGACAACATAAGCAGTTCCCCTCTGAAAAGATCTTTCCTGCACCAAATACTATATTTGAATTTCAAGGTATAAATATGTAAATCATGCATCAGCATTTAATCTCATTTGCATATAACAAGTGACGAGCCAATATAACCATTAACCTGATATACAATAACAGATCCATATAGCCCAATGAATATGCTTGAAACAATAGCCATTAGAATGCTCCCAACAACAACAAGAGGCCATAGAAGAATTGCCAAACCAGCAACTGGCACACAAGCTGTTTCAAGAAAAGGGCCTTCTCGACTGATAAGATCATGTAGCAGCCTCTGCCATCCCTTAAAAAGCATATAAGGACTCTTTATGACTGCTATAATAGTGAAAAGTAGGACATCCACCACCAAGCCCATGAGGCCAACGACAATACAAGCAGGAACTTCTACCAACCTGTAGATGGTTTAAGCAATTAAAAAGGTGCTAGTCAGATAACCAGTAGTTCTTATCATTCTGTACATATAGTTCACTAATCAGTTATGAACTAATGTAGTATTAAACATTACAAGGGCAAGAAAAATGGAAGGAATACCAACCAATGAATTTCTATAAGAAAGGATATGAAACTAGCTGCTATGGTTGAAATGCAGACCCTCCACAATATAACCGAGCTCTTTGATTGATTTAGAATAGCTTTTCTTTTGTCTAGTAGAGATAAAACTAAAATATAAGATGTTATATACAACACACAACTTTTAGGTGATCTGATCAAGTACTGTCATGACATAGGCTGTATAACTATGGGATCGGCATCCACTTGATGCAGTGAAACTCTCTCTCGAAGTCCCCAATCGAACCCACAAAATTTTGCCCAATCGACGGGAGACAAATTTTCTCCAATCGAACCCACAAAATTTTGCCCCAAATTTCTCTCAGAATGGGAACCCACAGAGGCCTTATCGACCACCTTACACTCCGCCTCCACATCATTCACCACCAATGGGAGGATTCAACCCGATTCCCCCACAGTTTGAATCACCACAATTCATTCATCCACCATTTATTCCACCATATCCACACCAAGGACCTAGAATGCCACACCCAAACCACATGGTACACACACCAGGTGTACATCCCAACTCCACACCAGCAATGTCGATCCAAGCACAAAATGGGTCTCAGTTTGGAAATCATGCAGGAAGCAATACTTGGGGGCAGCCTAATTTTAGGCTCAAGCTTCCTGAATTTGATGGAATGGCAGATGTGGAAGAATGGTTGCTCAGAGCTCACCATTTTTTTAATTTTTATTCAGTACCAGATTGGGATAGACTAAAAACTGTTTCAGTACAACTCAAAGGCACTGATGCCTACTGGTTTGATTGGTTGATGCAAATCAGAGATGGGGTTGTGAGTTGGGAGGATTTTTGTCAAGCTATTCGACTGGAATTTGGCCCCTCCCAATTTACAGATCACACTATTAATCTTAAACTCTTGAAGCAGGAAGGTACAGTACAAGATTACTCACTGCAATTCCAGAAATTATCAAAGAGAGTGAAGGGTGTACCAGAGAAAAGCTTGGTTAGTCAATACATGGGAGGTCTCAAAGAGGAAGTCAGATATGAAGTTCAAATGGCCAAACCAGAAGATTTGCCTTCTGCAATGCACCTAGCCAGAATGTATGAGGATAAACTGATTGCTTTAAAAAAGAACACAAAACTCTCTTTGTATCCTAACAAGGGAATCTCGACTAACAACTGGAGTTCTGGGCCTACTAGTGAAGGACAGAGGAAGACACTCAGTTCAAATGTAGAGTACAAGGGACCCCCTGCCACTAAACATACTACCGTATCTCCTACTGAATTATTGAGAAGAAAAAACCTAGGCTTGTGTTTCTTATGTGATGAGAAATGGAGTAGGGGTCACAAGTGTAAGGAGAAGAAGCTTTATATGCTAGTTCCAGATGAAGAAGAGGACAACCTTGGAGAAGCAGATGAAGCATCAGGTGTTCAGCAGTGTCCAGTAGGTGAAGGACAGAGTCTGTTCGAAATTTCTTTGCAGGCTCTATCAGGAAGTGCTCACCATTCAACAATGAAGCTCAGAGGAACTGTCAGGAACAAACCAGTGATGATTTTGGTGGACTCAGGGTCAACCCATAGTTTCATTGATACATCTTTCAGTGAGAAAGTGGGTCTACCATTATCTCATAACAAACCCTTTGATGTTATGGTAGCTAATGGAGAAAGGTTAAGCAGCAAAGGCTTATGCCCTGAAGTGAACATTGAGTGTCAAGGGACAAAGATTATCACAAACTTGCTGCAGTTACCAATTACTGGGTGCCAGATTGTACTAGGAGCCAATTGGCTTAGTACATTGGGGGATATTATATGGAACTTCAAGGGGCTTACAACGAAGTATACATGCAATAGAGTGGAGCATCAACTCAAAGGGGTAAATACTGACAGGAAACAGTTCAGTGAGCCAGAAGACAGAGACTTCAGACAGAAGCCACAGATATATGTGATTCAGTTATGCTCAAGGGAAGGACCAGACTACAGTGAAGACTCAGTCCAGAATGTTGAAGAAGAAGGCACCTCAGCTGAGTTGACCTCCTTGCTACAGGAGTTTAAACACTTGTTTGATGAGCCCTCTGGGCTACCCCCATCCAGGATGTTTGATCACAAAATTTCCTTACTGCCTGGGTCAGCTCCTGTCTGTTCAAAGCCTTATAGGCATCCTTTCATTCATAAAAATGAAATAGAAAGGCAGGTAAGGGAGATGTTAGACACTGGGGTCATCAAACCCTGTAACAGCTCCTACTCTTCTCCTGTTATCTTGGTTAAAAAGTCTGATGGCACATGGAGGATGTGCATAGACTACAGAAAACTAAACCAAAATACAGTAAAGGACAGGTTCCCTATTCCTATTGTTGAAGAGCTCTTTGATGAGTTAAATGGGGCAAGGTATTTCTCTAAATTGGACCTGAGATCAGGTTACCATCAGATTAGAATGGCCCCAGAAGATATATACAAGACAGCTTTTAGAACCCATGAAGGGCTATATGAGTTCAGGGCTATGCCTTTTGGCCTCACAAATGCTCCTTCTACATTTCAGGCCATGATGAACTCCATTTTCAGAGACTTTCTAAGAAAGTTTGTACTTGTATTCTTTGATTATATCCTAATCTACAGTACTAGCATTGAGGACCACTACTTACATCTGAAAACAGTTTTCAAGAGGCTAGAAGAAAATCAACTGAAGATTAAAAGGAGCAAATGCTACTTCATGCAGAGGCAAGTGGGGTATTTGGGGCATATTATCTCAGAGAAAGGGGTGGAAGTAGACCAAGAGAAGATCAAGACTGTCTTGGATTGGCCTGTGCCTAAGACACTCAAGGAGTTAAGGGGCTTTCTTGGCCTTACTGGGTACTACAGAAGGTTTATTCAAGGCTATGGAATGATAGCAGGGCCACTAACTAACCTACTCAAGAAGAACTCTTTCTACTGGGAGCATAGAGCTCAGGAAGCTTTTGAAAAATTGAAGGAGGCCCTTACACAACCACCTGTACTAGTGATGCCAGACTTTAATGAGGAGTTTGTGCTGGAATGTGATGCTTCTGGAGGGGGCATTGGGGCTGTATTGATGCAAAAGAACAGACCTATAGCCTTCCTTAGTCAAAAACTTAAAGGGAAGTCCACCATACTCTCCACATATGAGAAAGAGATGTTGGCCATTCTCTTGGCAGTAAAGAAATGGAAGCAATATTTGTGGGGTAAACAATTCTTGATCAGTACAGATCATAAACCCCTCAAATACATGCTTGACCAAAAGGTTTATACAGAGGCACAATTCAAATGGGTATTGAAGCTGCATGGATTCCAATTCAGAGTTGAATACAAGAAGGGGACTGAAAATCAAGCAGCAGACAGTCTGTCTAGAAGGGAAGAATCTAATGTGGCTGCTATTTCCGTGGTGCAAGCAGATTGGATCCAACAATTCAGAGAACAAATGGGTGAGTCAGAATATTACACTACTCTGAAGGTAAAATGGGACAATGGCCTTCTGGATACTGAAAAATATTCCTTAGTTAATAAGCTACTCTACTACAAGAACAGGCTAGTAATAGACCCTAAATCTAGTTTTGTGGACCTAATGATCAAGGAGCATCATGATCTTCCTCAAGCAGGGCATTCTGGAGTTCTGAAGACACTGCAGAGACTCAAGAAGGTGTGTTATTGGCAGGGTATGAAGAGTTCAGTCAAAGAGTATGTCAGGGAATGTGAAGTGTGCCAGAAGAACAAGGGAGAATGCATCTCCCCTGCAGGTTTGTTACAACCTTTACCTATTCCTGACCAGGTGTGGGAGGAAATTTTTATGGATTTCATAGAGGGGCTTCCAACTAGCTATCACAAGACCACAATCATGGTGGTAGTAGATAGACTAACCAAATATGTACATCTATTTGGCTTGTCTCATCCCTACACAGCAGAGGTAGTTGCTCAGACTTTTGTAGAAGGAATTTTCAAGCTACATGGCATGCCAAAGTCAATAGTATCTAACAGAGACCCAATTTTCCTTAGCAAGTTCTGGAGGGAGTTTTCCAGAATGCAGGGCACTACACTCAAATACAGCACTGCCTACCACCCCCAAACTGATGGGCAGACAGAGGTAGTAAACAGGTGTATTGAGAATTATCTAAGATGTTTTTGCAGCCACAAACCTAAGGAGTGGAGCAAACATCTTCCTTGGGCTGAGTATTGGCACAACACTAACTGGCATACCTCAACAAAAATGACCCCTTATGAGGCAGTATATGGCAGGCCGCCTCCTAATTTGCTCACCTACAGTCCTGACATGGCTAAAGATTTAGTGGTGGCAACAACTCTTTCATCTAGGGATAACATTTTGAAGATATTGAAAGATAATTTGTTACTGTCCCAGGAAAGAATGAAGAAGTTTGCAGATGGTCATAGAACTGAGATGGAGTTTGAAGTAGGTGATTGGGTGTATCTCAGAGTTCAACCTTACAGGCAGATTTCAGTAGCTCAACGAAGACCACATAAGCTTTCACCCAAATATTATGGACCTTACCCAGTTACATCTCGAATTGGTAAGGTTGCATACAAGTTGGCTTTACCAGAAGGAGCACTAATACACCCAATATTTCATGTATCACAATTGAAAAAGAAATTGGGGGCCAGATCAACCTTGCAAACAGATCTTCCTAGCTACAGAGAGAAATTGGTCTTGGAACCGGATTGGATACTTGACAGAAGACTTGTGCAGAGAAGAAACCAGGCTGCAGTTGATCTACTGGTTCAATGGAAAGATGGACTCGTGAGTGATGCAACATGGGTTCCATACGAGAAGTTCATCAAGGACTTTCCATACTTTGACCTTGAGGCAAGGTCAAAATAAAGGGGGGAATATTGATACATACCTCTCTAGTAGTATCAGTAGGCATTTACATTTCAGTATTAGGCTCCAGTATCAGTAAGTATCAGTAGCCGTTAGCTATTCAAATTGCTTTTCTTACTGTAGGATCAGAACAGTAGTTAGCTATTTGCTTCTTTGCCTTTATCTAGTCAGCTGATTGATTCCCTTGTTACAATTAGCCACGTAGCACCTGCAAATTAAACAGCTCACAATTCAGTTAGGTGAGTCACCAAATTTATTTCCTGCAGAAATTGTTAGGTACAGTTTTTCTTTAAATAGAAGGAGAGAGAAGGAAAAGGTATGGAGGAGTGAAATGTTACTTTTTCCTTACTTGAATTAGTTGTATTCCTTTGTTCTCCAGAAATAGCAATAAACCCTAGATTTACATCTCATTATTTACCTCTAAATTGATTTTATTACTCTTGGCGAGCAACATTCATGGCTTCGTTCCAGCAATCACCACCCCCGCCCGGCGCCGGTGGACGGAATCTTAACAATTTGTGCGACAAAAGAGTAGACCATACTGATTAATACCGGAAAAGCCACTCTACTACTCATCAGACACCTAAGGCGCCTCAGATGGAGAGTGTCTTTAAATCTTTTGATTTGAGCCTATAGCAAGAACTAAGAAAAAAAGAAGCACCATCCCTTTATGCTCAAGCCCAAGAATGGAATCAATTAACCTTTTCTTGGGCTAGTTGTGATGATTTTATTGAGTTTTCTGTAGGTGATGCCTATCCTATGTTCCAATCCATGTTACATTTTCGGTCATGCGTTGCTAAAGCAGAATCTTTGTTCATGAAAACTTTGGTCACAGACATGATGGACATATCTTTCTGAGGATGAGCTTAAGTATGCTTCTTTGTTGTATGAAGAGGTTCTATAGTTTCCCTTGTATGGTGGTTCGTATCAATGTGAAATACAAGTATTTGTGTCATAGGAATTATTTAGCTTGATAAACAATGTGAAATACAATATGGGATACGTACTCTACAAAAATATAGTCTCTTTATATTTCACAGGAATTTCCACAAGCAGTTGATATGCATTACATAGATAACAGACAAGCACTATGTTATGTACCTGGCATGGACACGACTTGAAATTTGCCCTTCCCAGTTGAAACTCCGTCATTCGATAACTAACCATAGTTGGCTCCAGTTTGTGATCATCCTCTCTGTGGACCACTCCGCCCATGGTTTCCTCAATCGACGACAGTTGTGGTGCTGGCATGGATTCGTCGATGGAAAGAAGACAAGACGAGGTGAATGAGGGCTCATCGAGAGCACAGAAGGAGGAATCTGTACCACCATGTCCATGATCGACGCCAAGTGGAGGACGTCATGGCTTGAGTGCGGCTGACAAGTCCGTTGTAGAGGAATGAACTCCTTATCTGCCTCTTCTTCTTCTTCTTACAGTTTGTGTTGATCAGCTGCGAGATCATATATGGGTTTTTGTGAATGAAGGGTTAGGGCATGGGAGGTTTTTCAATCGGAAGTGAGAAGCAGCACTGGAGTGCAGGAATTAAGGATTTTAGGATGGGAAAGGGAAAGGGAAAAATATTAGAGGGGAAGGAAAAACATTAGAGGGAAAGGAAAATAATGCTACAATGTTTTCGTACGCGCGTGGAGAAAAACGGGGAGAGGGAATTGCTGGGGCTCGGTTAGGGGGTGGGAGCAGATTGTATGTATTTATGGATTCTTTAGTATCCATATACAGGATAGTATATTGATTTAAATCCCGTTAGGACTTGTGAATATTTGATGGAATTATTTTTTATAGGCAAAACATGTTACGTGCGGATTAGGATTGTATTATTTGATATGAATATTTTTGGTATGGTCAAATATGGTTACAATTTAAATATTAATGTCAAAATAGTATCAAAATGAGAATATTTTGTTTATTTAACTTTTTTAAATTATTTTAAGTTTTTGTTACAAGAAATAAATTTTTTCTTTGTGATTAATACTTTTGTGTGACATACAATTATTTGGTAACTAAAAGATACTTTTAAGTGACATGAATAAAATTTAAATCTTGTGGCTAATAATTTTATGTGACAATAATATTTTCTTGTAACTATAAAAACACCTTAAGTGACAAGTATTTTCACTTGTCACACATAACTTGTCTTTGACATAAGTCTAAAATTTAAATTTTATTTCAGTGACAACATTAAGTGACGACCAATAAAAGCATGGTCACTAAATGATTTAATTGTGTGACGAAAAACCATTATTGTCACATAATCAAACTATGAGTGACAACAAAATTTATTTGTCATAAAAATATCCCTTTCAGTGACAAGTTTTACACTTGTCACAAATTACTTGTCACGGAAACCCGGAACAAAAGCATTTTGATGGGGATTAATAAGTTTATGAAGAAGAGGGCGTAGACGGTTAGCAATGATTTTTGTGATGAACTTATAAAGAACATTGCATAGTGCTATAGGACGAAAATCAACAGGTTTGATAGGATGATGGATTTTTGGAATGAGGACAATATTAGTATGGTTTAATTTAGAAGGCATTGTACCAGTTCGAAAAAACTCTTGTATGAGATGAATTACCTCATTGCCGACTAATCTCCAACAATTTTGATAAAAATAAGCTGGATAACCATCTGGTCCTGGAGCTTTATATGCATTCATCATCTTGACAGTGCTGTAAATTTCCTCTGCTGTAGGGATAGCAGAGAGAGACTTGTTCTCATCCTCAGAAATAGAAACCAGATCAGAAATAATATGAAGAGGAACTGGATTATGCACACCAGCTTGAAACATGGATTTGAAGTGGTTGACAAATATAGATGATATCGATTCATGAGATGTCACACAATCACCATTTGGACTCAAAATACTGTGGATAGTGTTCCTGTTTTTCCTCACTGTGGCTGATAAGTAAAAAAAATTGGTGTTTTTAACTCCTTCTTTAAGCCAGGAAATGCTTGATCTTTGTTTCCAATATAATTCTCTCTGTAAATGAAGTTTATTGAGCAATACTTGAATTTTCCTTTCCTCCCTATAAGTTGATTCAGTAGGATGTAGTGTTTGAATATGCAATAACCTGTCTTCATAAAACTTGATGTCATTAATCAAATTCCCCATACGAGATTTCCTCCAACAGTTAAGCTTTGGTAGCAGCATTGAAAGCTTACTTTGAAGATTATTGGAATTGAGATTGCACCATGAATCAAACATGAAAATTTTGAAATCAGAGTTTTGAGTCCAAGCAATTTCAAATCTTCTCGGGTATCTTTTCCTTCTTGAACTAGTATTGAGTAGGAGCAATATTGGGTTATGATCACTGTTGAGACTTGGGAGATGAAGAAGACCCGCATTTGGATAGGAAGATTGCCACTGTGAGTCTACCATAGCTCTGTCAAGACGTTCAGCAACATTGTGTTGTGCACATCTTCTATTATTCCATGTATAGGCTGGCCCATAATATCTAATGTCCATAGCAGCAGCTCTTTGGAACCAATTTATAAAGAATTTATGGTGATTGTAGTTGAATCTGTTCCCACCAAGTTTCTCAGTATCATTAAGAATACTGTTACAATCTCCAATACATAACCAAGGTTGATGAATTGATTCAATAATAGCTGCCATATAATCCCAAAATGTTCTTCTATCAGCAACAATAGGAGGACCATATATACATAGAAGATGCTAAGATTGCATGTGTTGTATTAGCTTGATACATGAATGAATACAATTATCAGTCATTGAAATGATAGATAAATCAATGTCAGAGCTCCAACAAAGAAGTAGACCCCAGACTGGCCCCTTGAAGAAACGGCAGCACTGTTGTCATAGCCAAGTTCAGTAGCAATGGAAGTAGCAGTGGTTAACGAGCATCTTGTTTCAGATAAGAAGAGGATTTTGGGTTTAGATGCACGGAGGAATGATTTCAGGGTACGAATAGTCGGGTCATTCCTCAGTCCCCGATAATTCTAAGAGAGTATCATGGCGGTAGAGGCTGTTGTAGGGCAGCCGCGCCTTCTTCATTTGTGGTAGTATAGCTTCTCTTAATGGGTCTTTCAATATCAATCTCTGATTCAATGCCAAAAGAATCTAGTCTTGATCGTTTCCCATTACACAGCTTGACAGAATTTCCAATAGATTTATCAATCTCAATTATATGATTAGTAGGAGTCAGAGATTTAATGAGATATGTGTAGCTTGTGGGTGGTAATGGTGTTGGTGTAAGGTGATCAAGAACTGGTGGGGATGAGTGGAGGAAGCTATTATCAGCTTCATCAATATGTAACAGAGGTATAATATCTGTGGTGGTTGAGTTTTGAGGGAGGGAATCATTGATAGTTGTTGGGGTGTTTGGGTTATCAGAAATAAGTTTTTTGGGTGTAGAGGGGATATGATTAGAAAAAGGAGAAGATGTGTCAGAAATGGGAATTTTAAACTTGATATGTAGTAAGTTGGAGGGTATTGGATTCATAGGAAGAGTATGTTCTGTGGATTTTTTTTCCAATAGGCTTACTGGATACACATGGATCAGGGTTAGGCATAGACTGTTTGGAAAAGTCTAATGGTGAATGCTATTGATTGGGATCAGTAGATAATAGTGGAGTAGTGGAAGTTATTGGATGTGGCTTTGTCACCGGATGAATAGGGCTAGTGGTAGGTAACTGACTGTTCATCTGTGCCATATTTTGTAACTGCTGATCAGAAATAACTGTAGGTGGCGGTGGTTCATGGTAGTTGGCCGGAGTATCAGAGGGAATGGAGGAAGAGGAATCAATGGACATTGATGATGATACAGGTGGGTGATATGGAACTTGTATAACATTCATGGTAGGGGAATTTGGATTCTTCGATATAGGATTACCTCCTTCATCAGAAGTGTTGATGTTGGAACTAGTTCGTAGGGGAATCCTTGATTTGAATCTATCAGCATGATTGACACAAATTGATTGATCCAGTCTTTTATCCAGTAATGTCCTGAATAGCTTCTGTTGATCCTCTGTCCATGTAGAATCAACCATATTAGAGTAATCCTGATGGACTTTGCATTTCTTTAATCCATGTCCCAGACATCCACAAAACAGGCAAAACTTAGGAAGTCTCTCATACTTCAGTTGAACAGAGCACTCCACTGTGTCATTTATAGGCACTTTAATGATTCTAGGGAGTGGTTTAGAGATGTCGATGGTAACTTTGATTCTTGCAAAAACAATCCATTTGCTAGCATCCTATATAGATGGTGGAGTAATAGTGCCCAAACGAGATGCAATAGTAGAAATGAATTCGATGGTGAGGAGGTTAACTGGTAATCCATGAAGTTGGATCCAAAATGCGGTGTGGGTGAAGGTATAATCTGTAGGAAGCTTGTTAGGAGTACATCGTTCCAAAACTAGCAGGTGACTATTGATCTTCCATGGACCATTATTGATCACATATTCCAGATCTCCCATCAGTTCAAATTTTGCAGAAAAGGAACCCTCGTAATAATCAGCAATTTTGATAGATCCCTTTGGTTTCCAAATTTTGGTGACAGTAGATGAAATTATATGGGTTGGATAGATCTTATGGGTGAGGGGTTTGAAGAATAAGTAAAGTTTCCAATCTGCCTGAGGGTTGTGGGAAGTAGAGGATAATGAGTTATTCATTGAGTTTGAGGACGAGAGCAGATTTGCAAGTTTAGTGATAACAGAATCAAACTCATTTGATGGAGGTATATCCATGGTGGGTATTAAAAGATGAATGAAATGAAGGAATGGCGAGTGTGATAAATGGAAAATAAAACAGGATTGGATAGATGGAAGTTTTGGGAAGAAGGAGATTGTTATGATAGGATATGATGAAGTTTAAGAACAGAGTAGATAATGAGGAAAGAACGAATACTTCAGATGAAATTTTTTTGAGGAAGATGTGAGTAGGATAAAACTAAAAAGAAGAAGAGAATATGGAGAAGGGAAAGGAGAGTGGGAAAATGGAAGAAAACCTCTATGGGATGATGATCTCTACGGAGGAAGGAGAAATTCTTCTACTCGGATGAGGAAGCGGTTGAAAATCGCCATCTTTGGAGAGGAGAGGCGAGGTTGATCAATACACACTCCTAGTTCTGATAAGGCTTGTATGCAAGATGTCATCTTTTCTTAAATTGTAACTCTATAAGTAATTAATTAAACCTAAATTATTTTCTCTAGTTTCCTTGAGCTCTCTAGATTTGGACGTTGGACCAACTTTACCTCTTCAGCAACTGGGATCAGGCAAGTGTACCTTGCCAACAATTCAGTTTACTATCTTTCTTTTCTTTGTTGTAGTTTATTTTGTTCAATATTGTTATGATATAGGAATAGTCGATGTTTAACATCCGAATCGATTTTGGGTGCCAATGTCATTCATTGACATTGTGTATCGACACTAGGCATGATGACATGTTAAATTTGTATCCGGTGAGATGATTGACCACAGGACACGATGGATAATGATGATACGACACCGAGTCTGACATGAGATATTCGTGGCTATGGACTCTGTAATAGCTTGTAGTACTAGCTCACGTGACATAATTCATACTTGACTTAACTGGATAGTTTAGAGTATGGGGTGGGGAGGACATTACCGAAGTACCCGACAGTCGTGACTCATGACCATGTCTTCTCATTTAGGGATTGGTTATTTTCGTGTGCCAAGGTCTCTACAGCAGAGCTTTGGAGTTCTTTCATGTTCGTTCATTGGTATCACGATACGGTGCCATGAGTGATTGTCGGTTTGGCAGGGCCTGGTATTCAGATTGTCCTCAACTGTATATTTTACACTTTGGGGTTATATTAGTTGCCCTTCATTTTTAGATATTCTATTTATTGTTACTTGGCATGTATATTATGTAACTTGCTATGTCCCCTAAGGACCCAGTTATTTCCCAGATTTAGATGTGGAGGTTTATTCGGAGGTATATGGTTCTAGTGTCAAGACTGGAGATGTACCTGTACAAGAGGATGAGATAGTCCTGGAGGATTTCTCTTGAGTCATATCATCCTTTTTTTAGACATTACGGCTTTATTTCCTATTTTGTTCAGCAGACATGTAGTTGGATATTATTTCTATTTCTTTACTATGGTGACGGGTTGTTTTCCCATACATTTATTTCCTTTATTTACTATTGGACACTTGATACTATTGTACTGTTGGTCTTGCTTATCTTGTGATTACTTTTCTACATGAATGAGATTTGTTTCGGACTTGTGGTTTGTGTTGTTGTTATGGGTTGTTATCATGATTTACAGCTTAAGCATTCGCTAATGGGCTTGTTAGGAGGATTGGCTCATTGGTGACGTGCTGCTGGCAAGTATTCGTATATCTAGTCCTACGTATTTTGGAACTAGGGCGTTATAATTGGATAATTCATCATAAGTGAATTCATTCTCTTCAAGAAGAGGATTATTCAGTACTTCATTGGATAATGCCATTGAGCAAATATTTGTAGCTAGACGTGGTCTCTCTTATTCTTCAGAATCGCTTGCTTCACTTTTACACCATATACTCGTGATAGCATACTTGTGAGACGATGATCTTTCTTTCTTTGATCATTCGCAGCGATTCTCCTTTTTAGTTGTATAACAATCTTTCATCATGCGACCTGATCTTCTGCAGTTGTTGCATACAAGCTTTTCTTCAAATAACGGTTTGTGTTGTACCTTAAATTCTAATGCTATCATGTACTCATTATAAGGATTATTCTTCTCTATGGAGTCGCTAGCTTTTCTTTCGTACCTGCACTCATAAGTAGCTCCAAGAAGTTTCCAAATTTTATCATATGTTGTGCAAGTAGTAATAAGATTGAATACATTTACGTCTACAACACAATAAAAAGCATATATTTCTTTTGCATCAGGGCTAGCTAACTTCTTCTCTTCCTCTTTATAACTATAATAATGTTTGTTGATTATAGAGGAAGTGAGAATAGAGGTGATAATAGGCTTTTTGTAGCCACTAATAACAATTAACCAGAGGTCAAAGTCTAGTAACTTTACATAAAAGCTCATACGTGTTTTTCAGTAAGTGTAGTTGGTACCATCAAACTGTGGGGGTCTGTTTGTGGCTTGGCCTCACTACCAAAATATATCGTTTTAGCGACGCCTAAAAACGTCGCTAAAACAACAAAATACGTCGCTAAATATAATTACCGACGTATTTACCGACGTTTAGGCCTTGTCGCTTTTTTCTTAGTCGCTGATCTTTTAAACGTCGCCGAACGTCGCAAGTACCGACAATCAGCGACGTATTGATACGTCGGTATTTTACCGACGTCTTCTGTCGTTTCGTCGGTACAGTAGCGACGTGGCTAAAGTCGCTACACGTCGGTCTCCGTCCTGGGATTATTACCGACGTTTTACCGACGGTTTTCGACGTATAAGTATCTCCGACGTATCATGACGTCGGTAAACGTCGGTACTCTTGATCATTTTCTTTGCAGCTTTTCTGTCGGTAAACGTCGCAAAGTACGTCGCAAGACGTCAATAATCGTCGGTAAACGTCGGTAGCCTGGATATTTTTTGCAGCTTTACCGTCGGTAAACGTCACAAAGTTGCGTCGGTAGACGCCGGTAATCGTCGGTAAACGTCGATAAATTTGCAAAAAAAATAAAAAAAATAAAACACAGAATGTCCTTTTCTCCCTGCAGTTTAAAAAAATAACCATAAACACAGAATGTCCTTCAGGCAGAGTATCATATACATTAGCAGCTATTCAAAAAGCTGCAGTGAATCCATAAATGGAAGAACTCCATTCTGCTCTAATCATAAACTGTAATGTATCATATCTAGCATGCTTCAACATCCCAAAATATGCAAGAACATACCCACAGAGAACCGACAAATATCTAAGTCACAAACGTATGATGATACAACCAAATAACCAAAGTCTACACACAACCAACAAATAGAATAGGATCCAACAAATAGCTAGGATCCAAACATCCAAGTCTAAACAACCAACAAATATCCAAGTCACAAACATACGATGATACAAACACAAACAAACAGTCACAAATGATCAAACAAACACAAACAAATAGTCCTAACTAGGACTACTACTGATCTGGTGCAGGAGGGGCACCGCCCTGACGAAGGCGTAAAAACTCCTCATACTCCGCAAGTGAAATCGATACAGATGGAGCGCCAGTCGGTGGAGTCGGTGTCGAAGAAGAAGGCGGTAGAGGCGGCGGAGTCGACGACGATGAAGGCGCACCCAGAGTACCAGCATGCTCCAACGCTGTAAGTCGCTGGTTGTATGAATCCATGATAGATAACATTCTACCACTGCTCTGGACCATCGAATCCTGCGCCAATCTCACCCTCTCGGCCATGGTCACCTGTCCTGTCTGCAACTCCGTCACCGTGCGCTCTAACCCTCCAACGGCGCGCTCTGTCCTCTCAGTCGTCTCCCTGAGGTCCATAATGCCGCGGTCGAGCGCATCCAATCGTGCTAGCAGCGCAGGATCGTCCGTAGGATGCTGAGACTGCTGCTCGATCTGTCGTAGCAGGTCGTCACGGAGAGACTCCATCATCTGGTGGACTCGGGCAGACTCCTGGGACGGCTGTGGACCATGCACACTAGCAGGAGATGTCCTAGAGGACTGGGTCGCAACTAGGGCGCCATAGGATCCCGTACCGTAGTACGTACCCCTACGGAGGCCACCAGCGGCGGTCATCCACAGCTCGTCCTCCGACGGAGCTTGAGTGGGCTGCGAGGAAGTACCGGCCTCTCCTGCATCAGGTGCACTAGCAGCCGCCCGTTCCCGCAGCCTCTTATACTCGGCCTAGAAAGTATGGATAGTACTCTATGATTTCTAATTTCTAATTAATGTACTTATTTTTACTAACTTCATGAATATTTATTTGCATCATATTTACTAAGTTATATTAAAATGGACACGAAGTATTAAATTAAGATAACGTATTGTAATACTTACATAGGTCTGCTCGGCCCTCTCGTCAATAAGGACTCCGCCCTTCCGATGGGTGGCCAGAAAGACGGTCACCATGTCGGCGTTACCGACCTTCCTTACCTGTAATTAAATATATTATCTTAGTAATAATTTATCGGATTTGCATTAAAATAATATTTCTAAAAGAGAAAGACATACCAGACGACGGAAATGTTCCGTCATCGGAATCGACCCACCGCACCACTTCGAGGCATGTTGCCTAGCCGCCTTAGCCTTCTCCGACTTCTCCTTGTACCTTGGCTCGTTGAATCGAGCCTTCATCGCATTCCACTGATCGGGGGTGATCCAACCTTGGATCGGCTTTCCGGCACGATCACGATCCTTCTGATCGTTGATAGAGTCGCGGATCAGCTTGGCAGCGACGGAAGGAAACATCCCCTCGATCTGCTCGGCCCGGTGCGGCGGATAGTAAAACATATCCTAGAACAGTACGAAACCAAATATTTATCAGTTATATATAATATGCATAAATTAAATGATTCATGTTAAAAACAAATCTATTTTAACCTTGAAGCGCGTAAACCAGAAGTTCTTCCTTTCGTCTGGAGCATCAGAGTAGTTAATCCAGGGACCACCATAATTATGCCTCAGCATATCGCCTAGGCGTCTCTGTACCCCTGAAGGACGATATCTATACATACATATTATATTCATGAAAAAGTTAATTTATGATAAAAACAGAAAGAAAGAAAAAATAATAAACCAAAATACCTACTTTGTACCGTCGGCCCAGATCTCCGTCCTCCCCTCCTCCGGAGGTGCGCACGCATCATCTTCATGATGCTGGTCGGCCGTCGGCGCATCCTCCTCGGCCATCTGCTCATCCGTCTCCATCGTCGTATCAACATCAGGAACGCTAGACGGGGGAGCCCTCTCAACAGGTCTGGAACTACTCGTCCCAGGAGATATGCCACGTGACGTCGTCCCAACCGGCCCAGCTACTGTCCGATATGGAGGAGTAATCGGCGACGAGGATCCAGAGCCGGTACCAATAGGAGGTACCGAAGGCAAACTCCGTCCCCTAGCAGTACCTGTAGGAAGTACCGGATGATCCCGACCTCCTCGTGGCCCTCGCAAATGTCCGCGACGACCTGCCATACCTGATAACAGCATATGATAGTACAAGATATAATAGAGACTAGAAATATGACAGTACAACAAATAATAGAGACTAGAAATATGACAGTACAACAAATAATAGAGACTAGAAATATGACAGTACAACAAAGATAATAACCAAGGTAACATATGATGATACATTCTACAATAAACATCTAAGTCCAGATAATATCTCTCTCAATCATCTTCAGAATAATCATCTTGTTCGTCTTCCTCGACCTCATCTTCCTCTTCCTCCTCATCTTCACTTTCGTCTTCACCTTCGTCGGCTTCGCCTTCCTCTTCGGATAATTCTACATCTTCTACATTATGTGTCGTGTAATGCGTAACTTCCATGGAGTCCACATCGACAATATTGGTTACAGGAGGTAGCTCGTCCTCCTGGTAAGCTTTTTCATCAACATCAAAAGTATCTCTAGCTTTAGTCTTGCATACTGCCCACCAGTCAGACTTCGTTGCTCCCCGTCTCGGATAAGCTGTAAAATACACGAGCTGAGCCTGAGTTGCTAGGACAAACGGTTCGTAGCCTTGATATCTACGCTTGTAGTTTATATCCACAAGACCATGCTTGTCAATTTTCCAGCCTTGATTTTCAATCGGATCGAACCATTCACACTTGAACAACACGATATTTGCAGGTTCTCTGCCATAATTATATGACAACTCCACAATCTCTCGCAAGATGCCAAAAAAATTATTTCCTGGATCGACGTCTTTGTAGTTCGAAGACTTGATACACAAACAACTGTTCTTCGTGGAATCAAGATCCAGGAAGCTGTCTCTGATCGGAGCATTTGTCGACTTGAACCGAAAGCCATTGACACAATAACTTGGCCATGTTTTAACAAAAGTAATTGGTCCCTTGGCAAGAGTTCTAATTAATTCAATCTCGGGTGAAATTAGACGATCGACCTGAATATCAAAGAAGAGATAATAAGTTATTTATTGCGCAGTTGCATTAGAAGAGGCCAGTAAATATTACCGAACTGCTTACATATTCGCTCAACCAAGAAGGAAAATGACGTCTCATTTCTTGTTCTAATGCTTCGTCTGTTAGGTAGGGTCTAACCAGCCTCAACTCATCATTATATGTGCTGGAAAACAACGAAGCATTAGAACGATTAGTACAATAATATTAGCTTATACTATTACATTGAGATGACGTAAACTCATCATTCCTTACTTACCCTTCTAGCTTCTCCACTTCATCCTCGTCGCAATTGAGTAATACATACAACTGAGCAGCCCTTAGCTCTTCGTCATTCAAATATCTCTTCTTCATTTTTCCCGAAGGCTTTTCGGACGCATTGAATACTTTCAGTATTCCATCATTAAATTCTTGATATCCGTCGTCGTTTCTCGGAGCCCTCGTTCTATTCGTAGCAACATGAGGTTTGAAATAGGAGGAGCAGAAATTTGTAATCTCCTCGAGAATATAGGCTTCATAAATAGAACCCTCGACCCGAGCCTTATTTTTTACCTTTCTTTTTAGGTGATTCAAATGTCGCTCGAACGGGTACATCCATCGATATTCGACGGGTCCACCAACACGTGCCTCGTAGGAAAGATGAATCGGCAAATGCTCCATAGAGTCGAAGAATCCAGGAGGAAACACCCTCTCTAGCTTGCACAGTGTTACCGCAATGTCCTTCTCTTGTTTTTCTAGACGATCAACGAGCAATTTCTTAGAACAAAGGTCCCTGAAGAATATGCTAAGCTCCGTCAATGGATCCCAAACTGCCTGCGGTAAGAATTCCCGAAATGCAATCGGAATTAACCGCTCCATGAATACGTGACAATCATGGCTCTTCATACCTGTCAGTTTGTTCTCCTTGAGGTCGACGCATCTTCTCAAGTTTGAAACATACCCATCTGGAAATTTCAGACCTTGAATCCACCTACAAAGCCTCACTTTATCCTCCTTCTCCAGTGAGAAAATTGCCTTAGGCTGCTTCAACTTTCCATTCCCGTCCTCTATCAAATGCAATGCAGGACGTCTACATATTTCTTTCAAGTCCAATCTAGCCTTAGGATTGTCTTTCGTCTTCCCCTTTACGTCCATTACAGTATTAATTATGTTGTCAAACACATTCTTCTCAATATGCATGACATCAAGGTTATGTCTAATCAGATTGGTGCTCCAGTATGGCAGATCCCAGAATATACTCCTCTTCGTCCAGTTATGAGTGCGACCAAATCCGTCACACTTGTAGCCCGTAGCAGGCTGCTCAATAGCACTTGGTAAATCTCTAACCTCCTCCCATATCGTGGCTCCGCACCACCTTGTCGGTGGATCACCCTTCTCCACAACGCCAGCACGAAAAGCATTCTTGTTCCTCCGGTACGGATGATCCTTCGGCAGGAATCGTCGATGACAATCGAAGAAGCACGGTTTGCCTCCGTGTTTCAAACGGAAAGCCTTAGTGTCGTCCATGCAACACGGACATGAAAGACGACCATGCGTGCTCCATCCAGATAACATTCCATAGGCCGAAAAGTCGTTGATGGTCCACATAAGTGCTGCCCGCATCTGGAAATTTTGTTTTCTAGATACATCGTACGTGTTGGAACCTACTTCCCACAGCTGATTCAACTCATCAATCAATGGTTGTAAATAAACATCAATGTTCCTTTTCGGATTGTTCGGACCTGGGATAATAACGGTGAGGAACATATATGGAGTCTTCATGCACATCCAAGGCGGTAGATTATACGGGGTGACGATCACAGGCCAACACGAATACTGGGATCCTGAAAGTCCGAATGGGGTAAAACCGTCAGAGCAGAGACCCAATCTAACATTACGCGGATCAGAAGCAAAATCTGGATACTCTCGATCAAAGTGCTTCCATGCTTCTCCATCAGATGGGTGATCCAACACTCCTTCGGTATGTTCCCGCTTATGCCAACTCATGTTTTCTGCAGTTTCCTTCACCATAAACAACCGCTGCAAACGCGGCGTCAACGGCAAGTAGTGCATCGAAGAGGTAGGCTTCCTGGTACCGACAGACTTTCCTCTACCACAGGCCTTGTAGCGATCGACACCACAAAATCTGCAGGCGTCTTCATCCTTGTCGTCTTTGTAGTACAACATGCACCCGTTGCGACAGGCATCGATTTTTTCATATCCCATCCAGAGCGATCTAACCATCCTCTTAGACCGGTAAAAGTCTTTAGGCAACTTCGCACCCTCAGGCAATATTTCTATAAGCAACTCCATAATACGGTTGTAGCAATCTTGCGACATGTTAAAATCGGACTTGATGCTCAACAATCTTGTAACCACCTCCAACGGTGAATGATCCTCACAACCAGGATATAATGGAGTCCTTGCATTCTCCAGCAACTCCATGAACTGTGCAGCATCGGGGTTCGGTGCCTCCTCAGGTGCATCATGATCATCCGGATCGAAACTAGGCCCGGCCGCGTCAAAAACCATGTTCACCAACCCATCGTCGTAAGGAGCGTTGTTGTGGACATCAACATAAGGCTCGTACTCCGATGCTAAAGACATAAGTTCTCCGTGCTCGCTCCACTGATAGTAATTCGGCGTGAAACCCTTCGAGTACAAATGATACATGACATCCACTTCTGGATGATATTTCAAGTTACGACATCTCACACACGGACACTTAATTTTGGTACCGTCCATGTACTGAGGGAACGCCTTGGCAAACTGCAGGAACTGGTGTACACCCTCTATGAATTCATCCCGCACACCGCACATGTCATCAGGATGACGGTTGTACATCCAAGTACGATTCCGCAGATAGTAATTCAGCTCCATAATTCTGTAAGATAGATACATCAAGGTAGTGAATGATATGCAAGTGTCAAAGCTTTTCCGATGGATTGCATTTATCTTTTCATCCATTCATTCATGCATTGTATTTATCTTTTCAGTTTTGCATATCATTACCTACTATTATACATGCATACTTTATATATACATCAAGGTAGTAATACTAGTTGATGTTCTGAAAAGGAGAGTGCGATGTCTAGTAGAGGATTCTTTTTTTTGAGGAGCTGTCATATCATGGAAGTCAATATAAAATAAAAGAAGTATACATGCAATTCTATATGATTCCTAGGCCAATCAAGGTCAAAGTCAACTATTGGTCAACTCGATCAACAATCTAGTAAAATGAATGAATATTAAGGCAGTTTATTTCGTAAGTAGTAATTCATATCCATATCCAATTGAGGATAATTCTGTAAGATAGATAGATGCACATTGCAGTCAGTGAATGAATATTAAGGCAGTTTAGATATGGGTGCGCAATTTAGATAGAGGTCAGTAGAGAGCGACAGTTTAGAGAAAACTGAGATTATTGGTGAGGTATAATTGTACTTGTAGGAGTACACGACACCAACTGTCCAATATCGACCCTTTGGGTCTACAAGAGTTACTTCACTCAGTTTGTCAAGACAAGTAAAACTTTTTAAATTAATACCCAATATCGACCCTTTGGCCTGTGCTTGAGCAGTATCCTAACTCAAACTATCTATCCTAACTAATAAATTAATATCCTACTTTAACATCTACTAACTCTCATATTCCTTCTAACATAAACTAATATCCTAATCTTAACTAACCCTTTAACTGAAACTAATATCTAAATAATGCTAATCATGAACTAACACCCTAACCTGGAAGTCCACACTGCTTAAGCACAGGCCATAGGCCAAGTTATAAGGCAAAATGCAGGCAACTGCCTGTAGCTACAAGGCAAAACCAAATGTTGACGGTATATATACCGTCAACATTTAAAAAGTTTACTTGTCTTGACAAACTGAGTGAAGTAACTCTTATAGGCCCAAAAGGTACTCTATACACTCTTACTTATACAAGCCTTTTGAGGCAATCAGCGTTATACTAGATTTCCGAAAAAAATCTATAACTCTGATAGGCCCAAAAGGCTTGGCATAAGTAAATTTAATTTCTAAAGAATGGCTCAAAACACTGTACCAATCATACCTATATTTCTAAGATACTCTATACTCTAGGTACTAGGACTGAACTAACTCTCTAACACTCTAATGATACTCACTCACATATACCCACTCTTACTTAGGAATACTAAGATCTGACACATACTGATAATCACACACACACTAACACTCTCATTAAGGCAGAGTCATGGGAGAGGTCAAAATTATGGAAGAAAAAAAAGAAGAAGGATTCAGAAAATAGAATAGCAGGGAGTTTCTCTCCTCTAGACCCTCAATTTATAGGTACAGGCTAGAGCACTGTCAGCCATAGATGATGTTCTGATTTTCAAAAAATCATACGTCGGTGACACTTCAATTGAAAGCGATGAATCATGCTAGGTATCGTGAAGTATACCAATTCTTAACGTCGGTGACACTTCAATTGAAGTCGATGAATCATACGTCGGTGACACTTCAATTGAAACCAGAACTTACAAGTCTTAGTCTTGGGTTCTTAGTGACCATCTTTCTAGAGTTGTTACTTGGTCAAGAGGATCTTATTTTAATTATCCTATTTTTTGATGGGCTCATCTTTGGACTAATAGGATATGTTCCCAAATGTTGATCCTCAAAATCATGCTAGGTATCGTGAAGTATACCAATTCTTAACGTTGTTGTTATTATTATTATTATTATTATTATTATTATTATTATTATTATTATTATTATTATTCACATACGCACCGACACTCTAAACAGTTACTAACACTCCGACCTGAAAACTACCCTAGTGGTGATCACCAAGTATGTTTTATTTTCTTGTAGTGGTGTTTGTGCGTGTCGTGTGTTTCATGTCTGTGTGTGTGCATGTCGTGTATGTCGTATCGTGTCTGTGTCAGCACGTCAGGAGGAGGGAGTTAGGGTTAGGGTTTACCTGCGTTGGTCGGGGTCGGGTCGGGGTCGCCGGGGCTGGAGCAGCGGTGGATACGGGTTGGCGTCGGAGTCGGGTCGGTGTCGACGAGGATAATCAACGGTGGAGGGGGGACGCCGGAGAAACGGGGGTCGCCGCAGGGAAGGGGGTAGCCGGAGGGAGGGGTCGCCGGAGGGAGGGGGTCCCTGGAGAGGAGAGAAAAAGGGGGAGAGAAATTTGGGAAGCGGGAGATTGAAAATTTTAGGTGAAAGAAAATAAATGATCGATCGGGTGGAACCCTATATGAAACATTTTAGCGACGTCCACAAAGGACGTCACTAAACGTCGCTATTCAATAAAAAACTGGCGACGTCCCTAATGTGGAGTCGCAAAATGTCGCTGAGTTAAACAAAACAGCGACGTTTTGTGACTAGACCGCGACATCAGCTTTCCAAAGCATAATGTGTGGCGCTAACGGTCGCTAAACGTCGCTGATAGTGACGTTCAGCGACGTTTTTATAAAACGTCGCTAAATTCACAAATATTACCGACGTATATGACTTGCGTCGCTAAATTCGTCGCCAATACGACTTATTTTGGTAGTGCCTTCACTTGTGAATTTCACAGTTGCCATATATGATATGGTGATCTATGTAACAGTTGTATATAAAGAAAATAATATCAATGTTACCTCGCTTTACCTGTATAACTCACTCTGATACCACTTGTAGGAAATTGGAATGAGAGGGTAACAATTGATAATAAGGATCAACTTTAAGGATGTTAAGCCAAATAATAGAGTTCTTGCTTTGATACCAATCGTATGATCGTAATCTCTAAAGAGGGGTGAATAGAGTAGGCAGCGAAATATTAGCTATTAAAAATATGTTAGTAGCAAGATCACAGAAATATATCACAGATATGAAAAATTAAAAGTAAAGTGCAAATAGCAAACGTAAACACAACAATGTATACTGGCCTTCCTCTTGTGAGGACAAATCTAGTTAAGAGAACTCTAGCTCCCGGTTGAAATCCCTATAGAAAATTGTAAGTTTTTATACGAAGTACTTGCAACTTCTACAAACGCAGCTTTGATCTGAAGCACTCGACCAACTTCAATTGTGAAGTGTCTTATTTCTATCAAGCCTCTTGATTATAATCACTCTGAACTTCTAGACCGTACTGCACTGGCAAACTGACTAGAGGATTATAACTGGCTTTGGGATTTGGAAATGAAAGCTTAGAAGGCTTTGAAAGAACGTAGTAAGCATAGAGAGAAGAGATAAGAAAGTGAATTGGTGTATTGAAGTGGTAGAAATTCTTCTCCATTTATACACTACCAGAATAAGGCACTTTAGCGACGCCTAAAGACGTCGCTAAAATGCCAAAAGACGTCGCTAAACCATTGTAGTGACGTATTTAGCGACGTCTTTCTTTTGTCGCGGAAACCTTAGTCGCTGTTTGGAAAGACGTCGCTGATTGTCGCCAACACCGACGTTTACCGACCCAAAGATACGTCGGTAATATACCGACGTTTACCGTCGTTTCGTCGATGAACTGGCGACGTTTATGATGTCGCTATACGTCGGTATTCCCTGGGAAAATTACCGACGTTTTCTGATGTCGCTATGCGTCGGTATATAGTAACGACGTTTTGTGATGTCGCTGTACGTAGGTATATCCTGGTAAAATGAGGTAAAATCTTGGGATATTTAGCGACGTTTATCGACGCATACCGACGAAACTGACGTCGCTATACGTCAGTAAACTGGCAATATATACCATTTTAGCGACGTCTACCGACGCAATGTGCCGTCGGAAAGCGTCGGTAAATGTCGTTAGACGTCGCTAAATTTGAAAAAAAACAAAAAAACAAATTACAGTATGCAGTTTTCTCCACAGAATCATTTTCTTCCTGCAGTTTAATCTGAAACACAATACACAAGCAAATTTTATCCCTGGGTTCGCCGACCCCTTCGGTGGAACACTCAACACCGGTAAATTAACATCCAAATAAAACGAATAACATAAAATAACCATAGTCCATACAACATATATAAACTAATATCCAAATCGTCATGGGTCTACAAAACCAATAACTAATGTATCTATGCAACCAACAAACAAGTTTCACAAACAAATACAAAGAAAAAACAAGTACTGAAACACTCAATACAAACAGTCCTAACTCGGACTACTGGGGATCTGGAGCAGTAGGGGGCGCGCCGCGACGAAGGGATAAGAAAAGCTCATAGTCCTCCTGTGAAATCGACACCGATAAAGAAGGTAGTGGCGTCGGTGGAGTCAGTGTCGATGAAGAAGGCAGTGGCACCGGCGGAGTCGACGATGATGAAGACGCACCCGGAGGACGATAACGCTCCAACGCTGCAAGTCGCTCGTGGTATGAATCCATGGTAGATAACGTTCTACCACTGCTATCAGCCACCGAATCCTGTACCAATCTCAGCCTCTCGCCCATGGTCATTTGTGATTTCTGCAGATCCGATACGCTGCACTCCGTCGACGCTCTAAGATCGGTGATGCTCTGCTCTGTCCGCTCAATCACATGCCGGAGCTCCATAATGCTGCGGTCGAGCGCATCCAATCGTGCTATAAGCGCTTTCTCATCTGAATGGTGCTGAGACTGGTCCTGAATCCGTCGTAGCAGCTCGTGTCGGAGAGTCTCCATCATCTGGTGGACTCGGATAGACTCCTGGGACGGCTGTGGACCATGCACACTAGCGGAGGATGCCCTAGAGGACTGGCTCGCAACTAGGGCGCTATAGGATCCTGTACCATAGTACGTACCCCTACGGAGGCCACCAGCGGCGGTCATCCACAGCTCGTCCGCCGACGGAGCTTGAATGGGCTGCGAGGAAGTACCGGCCTCTCCCGCAGTAGGTGCACTAGCAGCCGCCCGGTCCCGAAGCCTCTGATACTCGTACTAGAAAGTATGGATAGTACTCTATGATTTCTAATTTCTAATTAATTACTTATTATTACTAACTACATGAATATTTATTTGCATGCATATTTACTAAGTTATATTAAAATTAACACGAAGTATTATAACTAACAAATAGTACTGTAATACTTACATAGGCTTGCACGGCTCTCTCGTCAATAAGGGCTTCGCCCTTCCGATGGGTGGCCAGGAAGATGGTCACCATGTCGACGTTACCGACCTTCCTTAACTGTAATTAAATATATTATCTTAGTAATAATTTATCAGATTTAAATTAAAATAATATTTCTGAAAGAAAAATACGTACCAGACGACGGAAATGTTCCGTCATCGGAATCGACCCACTGCACCACTTCGAGGCATGCTGCCTAGCCGCCTTGGCCTTCTCGGACTTTTCTTTGTACCTTGGCTCGTTGAATCGAGCCTTCATCGCATCCCACTGATCAGGGGTGATCCAACCTTGGATCGGCTTTCCGGCATGATCACGAGCCTTCTGATCATTGATAGCGTCGCGGATCAGCTTAGCAGCGACAGCAGAAAACATCCCCTCGATCAGCTCGGCCCGGTGCGGTGGATAGAAAAACATATCCTAGAAGAGTACGCAAACCAAATATTTTTCAGTAATATATAATATGCATAAATCAAATGATTCATGTTAAAAGTAAATTTATTTTAACCTTGAAGCGCGCAAACCAGTAGGCCTTCCTATCGTCCGGAGCATCCGAGTAGTTTATCCAAGGACCTCCATAATTTTGCCTCAGGAGCTGGCCTAGGCGTCTCTGTACCAACGGGAGACGATATCTATACTGACATATTATATTAATAAGAAAAGTTAATTTATGATAAACACAGAAAAAATAATAAACGAAAATACTTACTTTGTACCGTCGGCCCAGATCTCCGTCCTCGTCTACTCCGGAGGTGCGCAGGCATCATCTGCCTGATACTGGTCGGCCGCCGGCATAGCCTCCTCTATCTGCTCATCTTTCTCCATCGTCGTATCAGCAGAAGGAACGCTACTCTTGGGAGCAGTCTCAGGCCTGGAACTACTCGTCCCAGGAGATATGCCCCGTAGCATCGTGGCGGGCGGAGCTACTGTCCGATACACAGGAGTACTGGGCGATGAGGATCCAGAGCCGGTACCAGTAGGAGGTACCGAAGAAGAACCCCGTCCTCTAGCAGTACCACCAGTAGGTACCGAAGGAGTACCCTGTCCTCTGCCAGTATCAGTACCCCGTGCCCCATGTCGGCCAGAAATACGGAACGATCCGCGATGACCTGTCATGCCTGATAACAACATATGATGAGATACAACAAAGACAACAAATAATAGAGACTAGAAATATGAAAGTGCAACAAAGACAAGATAATAACCAAGAATACATATGATGATACATTTTACAAGAAACATCTAAGTCCAGATAGTATATTTTACAAGAAACATCTAAGTTCAGATAGTACATTCTACAAGAAACATCTAAGTCCAGATAGTATATTCAGATAATAACCAAGACTAGATAATA
This sequence comes from Iris pallida, assembly GCA_029216955.1. NCBI lineage: Eukaryota > Viridiplantae > Streptophyta > Magnoliopsida > Asparagales > Iridaceae > Iris > Iris pallida. Next base: position 6,728,213 of record JANAVB010009599.1, read on the forward strand.
ACCAACTCTACATAACAAGAAAATGAAAGTACGTCTCTCTCAATCATCTTCAGAATAATCATCTTGTTCGTCTTCCTCGACCTCATCTTCCTCCTCATCTTCACTTTCATCTTCGCCTTCGTCGGCTTCGTCTTCCTCTTCGAATAATTCTACATCTTCTACATTATGTGTCGTATAATGCGTAACTTTCGTGGAGTCCATGTCAACAATATTGGTTACAAGAGGTAGCTCGTCCTCCTGATAAGCTTTTTCGTCAACATCAAAAGTATCTCTAGCTTTAGTCTTGCATACTGCCCACCATTTAGACTTCGTTGCTCCCCGTCTCGGATAAGCTGTGAAGTACACGAGCTGAGCTTGAGTTGCTAGGACAAATGGTTCGTAGCCTTGATATCTATGCTTGTAGTTTATATCCACAAGACCATGCTTGTCAATTTTCCAACCTTTATTTTCAGTCGGATCGAACCATTCACACTTGAACAACACGATCTTTGCAGGTTCTCTGCCATAGTTATACGTCAACTCCATAATCTCTCGCAAGATGCCAAAGAAATACAGGAGTACACGACACTAAGTACATACGGTCGAGGTATAATTGTACTTGTAGGAGTACACGACACTAAGTACATACGGCCAATACTAATCCGATACGGTCGATACTAATCCGATACCGATTCTGATACTCATCCCAAGTGTCCAATATCGACCCTTTGGGCCTACAAGAGTTACTTCATCCAGTTTGTCAAGAAAGGTAAAACTTTTTAAATTAATATCCAATATCGACCCTTTGGCCTGTGCTTGAGCAGTATCCTAACTCAAACTATCTATCCTACCTAATAAATTAATATCCTACTTTAACATATACTAACTCTCATATTCCTTCTAACATAAACTAACATCCTAATCTAAACTAACCCTTTAACTGAAACTAATATCTAAACAATACTAATCATGAACTAACACCCTAACCTGGAAGTCCACACTGCTCAAGCACAGGCCAAAGGCCAAGTTATAAGGCAAAATGCAGGCAACTGCCTGTAGCTACAAGGCAAAACCAAATGTTGACGGTATATATATCGTCAACATTTAAAAAGTTTACTTGTCTTGACAAAATGAGTGAAGTAACTCTTATAGACCGAAAGGATACTCTATACACTCTATGTAATACGATATACCAATCATACCTACACTTCTAGGATACTCTATACACTGTAGTAATGAATTGTCCTTACTAATGATGCTCTTAGGTAACATATTTAACAGATGAGATTTTCATGTTGCACTTACACATTTGTAGCTATAAACTGCTTGAGCAACAACATATAGGTATGGGAATCGGTATTGGACTATTCCTATGAGTATTGGTATCGACGACATCGGTAGTAGACTTACTAGCTAGGGTTTTGGTCAAACTCTAGTCCACAAGTTCAATTAGCCTATTGGGTTCATTTCTAGGTAATCCTATAGATATCTCAGGGTATAGGCTAAGGTACACTAGATCAAGCACATATGTATACCATATATATATATATATATATATATATATATATATATATATAAATATATATATATATATATATATATATATATATATATATATATATATCCTCTCATATCCTCTCATAAATATAGGATAACTCATATCCCAACAATACCTACATATACTATATATATGAAACTGTAAACCCAAACTTATCCCAAACTGGTATGTAAACCCACAAACTGAACTGAACTACAACCCAAGCTAACTCATAGACTCACAAACTCAACCTGGGAATCAAACTCAAAAGCAAACCCTAACTCAGAACTCACCCAAACTCCCAAACAACATACAATATTCAATTATATAGCCTATTTATATAAATACAGAAATAATGTAAGAATCGTATCAATCTACAGAACTAACATTTAGGTTAGGGTTTACCTAGTCGGGGTCGGAGGAGCGGGTCATCGAGGGGGCAGGGGGTCGCCGGTGGGGAGCTGGAGATGAGGGTGAGTAGGGTCGCCGGTGGGAGCAGGGTCGCCGAGCGGGGTCACCGGTGGGAGCAGGGTCGCCGAGCGGGGTCACGGAGGGTCGGGGGCCGAGGAGGGAGGGTCGCCGAGGGGGGAGGGGGTCGCCGGAGGCCAAGGGGGAAGGGGGTCGCCGGAGGCCGAGGAGGGAGGGGGTCGCCGGAGGCCGGGGGGGAGGGTCGCCGAGGGAGAGCGCTCTTTCGTTTGGGAAAATTTCGATCGAAAAATAATGGAAGGGAATGAAAACTGAAATCCCTATATTTTTAATTTAGCGATGTCACACATATACGTCGGTAAACGTCGCTAATATTAGTGAAATTAGCAACGTTACAGTAGTTACGTCGGTAAACGTCGCTAATATTAGTGATATTAGCGACGTTCGCCGACTTATCCATGACGTATGTTTTCTTATACACAAAAAAGTCACAAAATATCGCCGATCGTCGGTAATAGTGACGTATTGCGACGCTTATAGATTACGTCGCTAATTCCTTAAATATTTGCGACGTTTTAATAAAACGTCGCTAATTGCGTCGCTAATATGACTTATTCTAGTAGTGAAAGGATTTCCAAAGGAAAACTTCGAACAGAATTCGGACATAATTCTGTGAGGGGATCTCGGCAGATAGTCGTTGCGTCCGTAACTGTGGGAAGACTGAGTTTAAAAAAGCAACGTTTCACTAACCGAACTTGGGCCGAATTCGGGGCAAATTCACCTAGAATTCTGCTGGCTCAGAATGGGTGAAGTTTGGGTTTATAACTCAGGTTTTGGCTTTGGGCTTTCGAATGTTCAAGCAGTTAGGAATTGAGTTTTTGGTTTTTGGGCTAGTTTTCAAAACAAATGGATATTTTTAAAAATAGTTTTGGGTAGCCTATTTGCCAGTATGACTCGATTTACATTGTGTTCCTAGACTCAATAAAATGTGAAAATATATTAATAATTGAAAATACAGACGCAATGACAAATATGACTCCAAGTCTTGAACGTTAGCAGTAGAAGTTCTACAGTTCGTCCAAGTAGCCCTTATATCGAGACATGGTTAGATTAATTATTAAAATATGATTCGACCATGACCAATGGGACAACATGGTACCTATTTATTTAAGGGTCCAACATTATTAGTTTTGGATATCCATATGTATTTATTCATGTCTACTAACTTCCTAATTCTACAGTACTGTAATATGTGCCCATATTGACCACAATATGTATATATAATTCTAGAGTGAGTGTCCTTTATTTCAGTACAGACATCAGTCCTTTGTGTCGTGCATGGATACTTGTAAGTGAAAGCATGATTATGTGGAACATGTTGCTTGCGTGCTTTCTTTGATGGTTCTATTTGGTATATACTGTATAGTAGGACATAACTTAGGCAGTGTAACAGGAACAACTTGTTTGCCTAACTTTATCACTAACTTTTTAGAAATTGAACAAGCTGCTACATGTTTTTCATTCATGTCTTTCAGCTTTTGTTCAGTGTCGATTCGTAATCTCTTCTCAGAATTATATAGAGCAAGCACTTTTGCATAGTCCATCTCTCACTGATCAGTCGTACATTGAGCCTCATGAAGACTTAGCTTAATGTTAGCTAATTTTTCCGTGTTGCTTGTGGTAGATGTCTCCTTTATTTCTTGTAATAAGCTACACAATCTCGCCACTTTGGCTGTATATGCTTTTGTCTCTTTTCGAGATTGCTTGTATTTGTCTAACACATTTTTGTGTTTCTCAAGTAGGTCACTAAAAGTATGAGAGAGTTCATTGAAGGTAAAATCATCATATAGAGGATTAGTAGATACCTGATCAAATGCCTTTAAACAGGCACTTACAATATTGCCTAGTCTTTCTTCTCCTCTGAATCACTGGCTTCTCTCGTGCCAAATACTTTTTTTTTTGCGTACTTTTGGGATGATGACCTCATGTTTGATCGGTCATAGCAACTTCCCTTCTTAGAAATACAACAATCCTCTTTGATGTATCCTATCTTATTATAGGTGTAACATACAAGCACTTCTTCTTTGGAGTTGATAGCTTCACTTTCATGCCTGTTCTTATATGTAGCTTCAAGCAATTTCCAAATTTGATAAGATGTGCAAGTAGTAATACGATTGAATTCATTTATATCTACGACACAATAAAGAGCATTTATTGCTTTTGCATCAAGGCCAGCTAACTTCTTTTTTTCCTCCGTGTAACTATAATAAGCCTTGTTAATAATGGAAGAAGTGAGAACAGAGGTGATAGTAGGCTTTTTGTAGCCATTAGTAACAATTGACCATAAGTCAAAGTCTAGAGACTTCAAGTAGAAGTTCATATGTGTCTTCTAATAATTATAGTTTGTTTCATCAAATAGTGGGGGTCTATTTGTGGATTGCCCTTCACCTATGAATATAGATTTCACGACTGACCATATATACTCTCTAGGGTATTAGATTTGAATATAACCTGCTCTGATACCAATTGTAGAAACGTTGAGCACCTCTAGAAGGGGGTGAATAGAGTGCGTATGTAGAATGAAAAGATAATCACCAAATTTAAAAATTATGTGTAGTGAAAAAGATAGTAAGTGCTAGGCAGATGATAACAACTATAGAACAAATTAAATGCGTAAAGTAAAGGGCATTAGAAAAGCAAATCATGACACAGTGATGTATATTCGTATCCCTCTGAGAGGACTAGTCCAGTCTCGAGTACTGTAGATTGATGTTAATTTACTATATGGCACAAGCTTTGAATTCAAAGCACTTGCAACTACTTGCAACCACTAGTTTTTAATCGAAGGACATGCAACTTCAAATAAGCCGAACTTTAAAAACTGGAACGTTTTCGGAAAACCTCCTTTACAAACTCAAACCAAACTCTAGATCGAATCGAAAAGGCACTTGCTTGGCTATGAGTTGTTTAAAGGCTAAATATGAAAGTGTAGAGCTCTCGAATGCGTCTGAATATATAGAGAAGAGAAGAATGAATGAGTTATTTGGAATGATAACTTCTCGTCTATTTATAGCATTTTTGTGGGCAGAACTCGGTATGAGTTCGGGTCCATACTTTTCATAATTCAAAAATTAGTCTTAGATCTTCAGGAAGACCACTAACATTCAGGAACTAACCTTGCTGAACTCGGGTAGAGTTCGGGCTGAACTCTGGCCGAACTCTTACGTTGAGTTCTCTGACCTGTTATTAGTATTTTAATGAAGATTGCTTTTTGGTAGTGGGCTTTTTGGATATTAGGGTATTAGATAATGGGTATTAGTAAGTATGAAATGTGGAGTAGATAGGTAGGCTATTCTGAAAGAGGAGTTTAGTAGAATAACCAGTAGCCAATCCGATGGATCTAAAAAATTTCTAGACTTAAAATAAAAAATACAGAATAAAATATAAAAACATGTCTTGATCAGCATCTGATGTCTTTGATAATGAAGACGATGAGTGATAGCACTATGGAAGTAGACGTTCTATTTTTGTACCTGTAGCTGCATATTATTTATGTAACGACCACAGTTTATGTTGATTATCAAAATCAAGTTTGACTATGACCAATGGGCTAAAAAGTCCTCCACCATATAAATAGCTCTCACAGTCTCCCTCCTCATTCATTCCACTCATTTATTTCTCTCATTACTTTTCTTTCTCTTCCTCAACCCAACCTAGGCAAGTACATCTTACCAAAATAGAGAAACCATGATTTATTGCTTATTTCAATTTCTCATTACTTTTTTTTACATATTATTAGTTTATATTGTGTATTTTTCAATTCCTTATATCTTTAGTACTTGACATTTTCGAATTTGGTAGATATTTTGGAGTGGATCTAAGTTTCAAAACTAGGGTTTTATGAATTTTTATGGAAATAATCTATCAAAACTTGTTATTTCTAAAAATAATTTGTTCCATGTTGTAGAGAATTCAATTTCATGCGGTTTTGACTTTTGTTTCACTGGATTTCGAGTTATGGAGAGGAAGTTATGGCCATGACATGTTTTAAGAATTTTTATGGCCTAACATGCTGTGTTCGAGACGATGAACAGTTCCTTGCGCATTTTATGTTATGCGTATTAATGATATGCGTAAAGAATAGGCTCCGTAGCCAAAAAAATTTTGTCGCATAATATTTCTGCATAGTACGCTCATAGTGTTTCTACATAGTGCATGCATAGTATTTTCATAGTACACGCATAGTGTTTTCTGCATAGTGCACACAAAGTATCTTCTATATAGTGTACACATAGTATTTTCTGCATAGTGCACGTATAATATTTCTGCATAATACACGCATACTATTTTTGCATAGTGCCTGTATAGTATTTTTGCGTAGTACGTGCATAGTGTTTCTGCATAATGCACGCATAGTATTTTCTGCATAGTGTGCGTATAGTATTTTCTGCATAGTGAGTGCATAGTATTGCTACCTAGTGCGTGCATAGTAATTTTTGCATAGTAGCACATAGTAATTTTTGCATAGTAGCGTATAGTAATTTATGCATAGTGCTATATAGTGATTCCTGCATAGTGGAGCATAGAACTTGTTATTTCTGTAAATCAGTTGTTCCTTGTTGTAGAGAATTCAATTTCATGAAATTTGGCTTTTGTTTCGCTGGATTTTGAGTTCTGGATAGGAAGTTCATTGATCTTTCTTTTCGTATATATATTATAGGTATCTAGTTATTTACTTTTTTGCACTTTACTTAATTATGTTTCCATGACATCGATGTGTCTATGTATTTCACTTTTCCGATAAGTGATTTATGATTTCCTAAGATTTTTATTATGCCTGTCCAGCTCGACTAGCTTTAGTGGAATTCCGAGAACAAAATTTTTCTAAGTAGGGTAGAGTTGTCACGTTCATTCCCGGATTTTGTATTTTTGAATTTTTTGTATTTAAATTTTTTTCATAAATCAAGCATTATACTGTGTTTTGTATTTCTAGTTTCGAGTTCTGAGCATTGCATTTATTTCATATGTAACCACCCTGGACTTGTAGAATAACCATTTGCAATTGCCATAGACCCATACCAGGACCCGTATATAGAATTGATTCATGACCCGATTCACTTTTGGACCTTTTGTTTTCTTGGGTGGCTTGGATTGGTGATTTGGCTCATCCAAGAGCCAAGATTCATTCCTCCACCATATAAATAACTCTCACACTCTCTCTCCTTATTTATTCCACTCATTTATTTCTTTTCTTACTTTTCTTCCTCTCCCTCAACCCAACCTAGACAAGTACATCTTGCCCAAATAGAGAAACTATAATTTATTTCTTATTTCATATTCTTTGATTTTCCTAAATACTATTAGTTTAAATTGTGTATTTTTGAATTCCCTACATCTTTAGTAGTTGGCATTTTCAGATTGGTAGATATTTTATAGTAGATCTAAGTTTCCAAACTAGGATTTTATGAGTTTTTATGGATGTGATCTATCAAAAGTTGCTACTTTTAAAAACCATTTGTTCCATGTTGTAGAGAATTCAAATTCATACAGTTTTGGCTTTTGTTCCGCAGGATTTTGAGTTCTGGAGAGAAAGTTATGGCCATGACAAGTTTTAAGAATTTTTTATGGCCAAAAATGCTGTGTTCGGGAAGATGAACAGTTCCTTACGCATATTATGTTATGCGCATAAAAGATATGCGACAAGAATAGGCCCTACGACCAAAAAAATTATACCGCATAGTACGAGCATAGTATTTCTCCACAGTATATAGCATTTCTATATAATGCGCACATATTATTTTTACATAGCCCACGTATAGTGTTGTAGAAGCATGAAAAATACAAGACTATGTATCCCACATGAAGAAGACAAAAGAAGCTATGCGTCCACATGGTCAAAGAGGGGGCTATGCGCCCACATGGTCGAAGAGGGAGGTATGCGCCCGCAGGATCAATGAGGAGCTTTGCGCCCACATGATCAAAAGGGTCTATGCGCCCACATTGTTTTCGTGCAGATCAAACATGCACCCAAGTGTGGGCGCATAAACTCACCCCCGCTCTATGTGCCCAAGCCAGCAGATCCCGATGACTCAGTCAAACTCCACGATCAATCGTACACCGAAGCATGCGGTCACGTCAGTCTCCACGAGCAATCGTGCACCGAAGCATGCGGCCACGTCAACTCCACGTCAACCCCACGATCTACCCACGATCATCTAGTATCCATGCGCCTACACCCTATGTGTCCAAAGGAGTGTTATGCGCCACAGTGAAATCAGTGTATTTTCCACCCATGGGCGCATAATAGTCGTTTTTAGTGCCAAAACGACTATAAATAGAGGACGTCCCCCTCTACAAAGATAGACAGAACGGAGAGTATTTCAAGAGCCAAATTGCTGCCCTTCTTGTCAGTGAGCCGAGAGTTAGCAATTTTCTTAGGTCTTCTCCCACTTTTGTAATCAGAGTGTCAACGAAGTAAAGGAGCAACTGCCGCTCGTTCTCCATCGTCCCATTCACCAGAATTATTTTTGTACTCGGGGATCCTCAGCGCAGGATCTCTCAGGCGTACTAGATTTGTGGTACCTTACGCCAATAAGAAAAGACAGTGTTTCTTCTTCTTTTTTGTGTGTGTCCACAAAAATGCCGACTCTGCTGGGGACTACCTTTTCCTCTGACGAGAAGGTGGTGACGCAATCCGATACCGATAAAGTGGGGAGCACTCAGAAGACGTTGATCGTGAAGTTCGATCAGCAGACGTTCGAAGAGATGCTCTCGAGGGACGGCTATACTCCCTCAAAATCAGTGAAGCCAAACAAGTCTCGCAAGACTTGGCTTCCGAAGGCTCGTGGTGCATATCCTGCCAGTGTCATAGTAGATATACAACCGAAGAACTCTGTCACGTGGGCGCATAGGCCTTCCACGTGGGCGCCTGGAGCTCCTCTGTGGATGCATAACTCTGCCACAGAGGCTCCTGACACGAAGAAGACGCATACTGCTCCGGGCTCTACTAGCCCAGCGACTTCCCTCTTGTGCAACCAACAACAGAGTGTTCAATACTCGAAACTTGGCAAAAAAAAACACTTGGATGCATAGCTCTGCCATTGAGGCTCCTGACACGAAGAAGGCGCATACTGCTCTGGGCTCTACTAGCCCAGTGACTTCCCTCTTGTGCAACCAACAACAGAGTGTTCAATACTCGAAACTTGGCAAAGAAAAACACTATGATGCCAAGAATCGAAGTGTTCGACGGTCTGGACAAACTCAGCGAGGCTCACAAACGAAGAAGGCAAAACTGGGAGAAAACAACGCTGCTTTCCAAAGCATGTGCCCAGAGTTATGCGCCCAAGGCAGTATGTAGGCGCATAACTCTAACCAGAGGACTTCTGCCTTCGATAGGCTATGCATCCAGGGCCATGCGCCCAAGGCTATACGCCCAGGCTCTGATGACCCATTCTATGCGCCCACATCCAGGAGGGCCATGTATGCTACCAAGACCTCAGGGAAGCATGTGCCCAAGGGCATGCTCCAGGGTCTATGCGTCCTCAGCAAAAAGATAGACCCTACCGCGTATAGCATGCGGCTATCTTCAAGGTCATTACGAAACTTAGGTGCGGGGGTTATCCTTGCACGTGAACTAAGTCCGGATACGCCAACTCCCCTTACAAAACCATATGAAAAGCTCGACGATGCATGTGACATGGGTTTTAAGGCAAAACTCCCTTCCGCTGATTTATACGACATGATAAATCATAAGCGTAAAGCGAGGGAGGATACGGCAATTCATGGCGTACATCCGTGCACCAGTATTGTCATCAATTGTTGTTGCTCCAAAGCAACGAGAGTGCCTCAGAGGTAGTCCGTATTTCGACGGCTGCATCGCTCTGATGATGAAAAACCGCTATGTGTTTCATCCAACATGGCTTCATGGGGTCCTCCTTACAAGATCCCCAACCAAAGAAGGTGGACCACGAACCCAACTTTTTCTCTCAGTTCTGTGAACAGAAGAAGAAGAAGTCTGCCAACAGATAGCTAGCGAGCTGTTACATCTGAAGGAGTCTATATGGGTACTCGGTTAAGGACGAGTTTCCATATAGATGACGAGGACTCCCAAGCTGGAGGTGATGTTCCTTCAGCTGGAGGTAGTATTCCCTCAGAGTCTAAAGCAGAAGACCTTCACACCGGGGGTAGCCTTCCAGATGACGATGATCTCTTCGAGTCTGACGGTGACTATCTACCTCCCCTACCTGAAGACGAGGGACTTTTCAACTCAAAGACAGACAGTATCAGCATCAGTTGTACTATCTCCTCTATTCATCCTTGCATGTTATCTACATACATGGCGGATGGAGAGAGACCTGAAGAAGCCAGTGATCAGACCAACAAACGGCTAGAGAGTCATGAAACAACATTTGCCAAGATCACTGATATGCTTACCAGTATCATGGCAGTCCAAACTACTGGGGCTGTTCCTCCACCTCAACCAAACGTCCAGCACACGTTAGTCCGGCTCATTGCAACAACCATCCTTCACTACAGAAGGAGTATCATTCCTTTGTGTCTCCTTCAAATCTTATAAATGCTGGAGGTGGTCCTTCACCAATGATGCCTGACAACCGTACAACAACCGTTTCTCAACATCTGCTCAATCAATAGGATGCAATTGATTCTCTTATTTCCCATATCGATACCATCTCACACAAAGACGAGCTTCAGAAGATGGAGATATCTCAACCTTATCCTCCTGAATGGGAGAATGCTACTTGCCCTCCTAATTACAAGCTACTGACGCTAAATTCATTTGAGGGAATGACTTCTCCTCGCCAACACATGACATACTTCAACACGCAAACTCTACTCTTACCTAGGGATGATCCGTTCTTGTCAAAGCTATTTATTAGCACCTTGTAGGGGATAGCTTTTGAATGGTTCTGCAGTCTGTCTGACGGTTGTATTAATTCCTTTAAAGATTTGGAAAGGTTATTCCTCAACAGGTTTTATGAGAGTGGCATGCATGTTAGTATGTCCACCCTCATCGAGACCAAACAAAGGAGGACTGAGTCTGTTATTGCTTTCATTGAATGCTTCAGGCGACTAGTATTGAAGATGTCCTTCGGTATACCAGACTCAGAACTTATGGATACTTGTCGACATAACTTCCTTCCTACAGTAAAGTTCTGTCTGGGTATACATAAGTATGATACATGGCCTGCTTCCATTTGGGTCGCTGATGCTGTTGAAAATGATATCCCTAATCTGGAATTACTGGGGTTAAAGATACCCAAATCTGAAGACAAAGGCAAGCACCCTCAATCTATCCCTGTCCGTGGGGGTAAAGGTAAAGAAGTCTTGAAGGTCGACATCTAAGGGAGCTTCCAATTCTCAGGGCGCTCCTGACAAACCTAAGGAGACTTTCTCGTTTGACGAAGATGATGTTATTACCATTTTTTACACATTGATGAAGGGTAATAAACTGATATTGCCTCCACTACGACGTCCTACGGAGGCGAACCAACTCAATGATCCCAAGTACTATCTTTATCATCAGTATGTGCACCACTCTACCAAGGATTGTATCGTCCTAAAGAAGAAGATACAACAACTTATCGACAGCCAAGTGATTAACCTCGAAGCTGAAGACAAGGTCGTATCTTCTAACATGATCTCTCTTCAATTTTGTGACTTTCCTTCCATAGAAGTCCCAGACGGCGTAGTCCCAATCTCTAAGACAATAATAGAAGTCGTCAACCTACCGCCAGCTTGCAACTCAACCTTGGTGCCATTCACGACTGAATGTGGTGAGATCATGTAGGTCCATCCAGACCTTGTGCAAGAAATGACGCAAGGGGTGGTATCTTCCAAAGTAAAGAGGGGCAAGAAATATAAATCATGTCATATGGTGTCTTCTCCCATTTACGAAGTTCTATCTGGTGAGACAAGATCTGGGAAGGCTTACATACGGACTTATGATCCCGTACAAGAAGAAGAGTACCTTCTCAAGCTCCTACTGCCCCCACAAGTTCCGAAGTCGGTCCATCTAAGCCCTCAACTACCGACAAAGCCAAGCAGAAGGAGACGCGATTTGACAAGTCTCTGAAGGCACCAACTCCTGAAGGCATGGATCGGCCTTACAACTTTGACATACTGGCACAGCTAGCCAATACACCTGCCATGTTATCTTTGTTTGATCTATTGCGACTCTCCAAAGAGACGCGGAAGGCCTTAAGTGAGGCATTACTACATGCTGACTCTTATCTCGCTGAAGTCAAAGCTCCCGCTGAAGATCCCGTCTCATGTTCTCACTGCCACAACACTATGGAAGTGGTGCCCAACATCACCTTTTCATAGAAGGACATGCTACTAAAAAACAATCGTCATGATAGACCTCTGTACTATACAGGGTATATCGGGACGATTAAGGTGGATCAGATGCATATCGATCCAGGTTTCTCCCTCAGCATCATTCCTAGAAGTTTACTCCAAATTCTAGGGATCCCTTTGCACAAGCTATCTGCAACCAATACAACTATCATGGCTTTCAATGCTGGAAGAAGCCACCTGCTAGACAAGATCCTCCTCAAGTTGTCACTCTCGTTTCCCGTTATACGTATCTTCAGTATACATATACGAATTTCTGACATTTATCAGGTGGACCGTAGTTAGACTTGTCTTGCTTAGCCTAGTCTTGGTTTAATATTGACTTGGTTTATTTGATTTGGTTTGGTTCAATTTGACTTGGTTTAGCTTGTTTGGTTTATTTTGGTTTGGTTTTGGTTTGGTTTAAGATGGTGAGGATTACTATATAAGTCAACTCCACTCTCTCTCATTTATTATTTCTCATAACTTCTTCTTCTTCCTCCATTATTCTCCCACCAACCTAGAGAGCTTAGGCAAGTGCAACTTACTTCATGATGGATCTTCTATTTTATTGTTCTTTCTTCTTCTCTATATGATTCTAATCATCTTTGGACTTGGAGTTTTCAGTTTGGACAGATGAATTTTTGTCGATCTAAGTTTTTAGTTTTTTTCGATTTTCTTGGGTTTTGATCTACCAAACTTTATTATTTTTAAGTTTTGATTGTTTTATGTTGTAGAGAATTCGATTTTACCCAAAATGAACCTTTGAAAAGTTAGATTTTGGCTTGTTTTGAGGAAGTTATGGCCAAAATAAGATTTTGACATTTCTTAGTTCGTCTGTCCTGAATCTGGCAGGAACGATGAATAGTGCCGTAGGCTTGAATAGTACCGCATGGCTTGCATAGTATCGCAGGCTTGAATAGTGCCGTATGGCTTGTATAGTGCTACAGGCTTGTATAGTGTCGCATGGATGAATAGTGCCGCATGGATGAATAGTGCCGCAGGGCTTGCATAGTGCCGCAGGCTTGAATAGTGCCGCATGGCTTGCATAGTACCGCAGGCTTGCATAGTGCCGCATGGATGAATAGTGCCACATGGCTTGTATAGTATCGCAGGCTTGAATAGTGTCGCATGGCTTGCATAGTGCCGCAGGCTTGTATAGTGCCACATGGATGAATAGTATCGTAAGGCTTGCAAAGTACCGCATGGATAAATAGTGCCACAGGGCTTGCATAGTGCCGCATGGATGAATAGTACCGCATGGCTTGCATAGTGCCACATAGTACCTATTTTGGCTGTTTTGGCTGTTTTATGCCCTATTTGGCTGAATTGTGGCCAGAATTTCTAACAACTCCCAACATGAAAGTTGTAGATCTTTTCTTTGGCTTCAAGAATATGTTACTAGCTATTTTTATGCAAGTTTCTCTCATTCATAATAATGTAAGGATAGAACACGATAGTGGCCTATTATGGCGCACTCTTAACAAGTAACAAGTAACTTGACATGATAACTCTTAAGTAGTGACCCATCGTGGTGCACTCCTGACAAGCAACCTTGACATGATAATTCTTGATGGTGGTCCATCGTGACGCACTCTTGACATGATAAGTAATTTTGATAGTGGTCCGTCGTGGCACACTCTTGACAAGTAATCATGATAAGTAAGTCTAACATGTAAGCTTGAATGCTGTTGCGACGGCTATCTTGACATGCTGAATAATAACTCATCTTGACATCGTGGATGATTGTTCTTGAATGTGCTTGAACAGGCAATCTACTACCTCAGCCGCACGATGGTGGGTGCCAAGCACATATACACACCTATGAAAAAGGAATGTCTTGCACTGGTATTTGCTATCCAGAAGACACGCCACTGTGTCTGGGTAGACTATCCACATCATGTCTAAAGTTAATCCTCTCAGAATACTCATGACTAAACCAGGTTCTCTTAATTCCTGTATAGCTACATGAGCAATGCTGTTGACTCCATACGATATGTTGTTCGTCCCTCAAAAGGCAGTAAAGACCAAGCGTTAGCTGATTTTCTAGCAGCTCATCCGGTGTCAGAATCTTCCAAACTCTATGATGAAATCCCAGATGAAGTAGTAGAGTCTAACAACGCAACTGAGGAAATCCTCATTTAGCGAATGTTCTTTGACGGTGCATCAAGAACAGGACCTAAAGGAAATATTGTGGCCAGAGTAGGCATCGTGCTTATGTCACCCGACCATCTGGTTATAAACCGTGCATATTCTCTTGTGGAGCCCTGTACTAACAATGTGGCCGAATATAATACCCTATTGATCGGCCTTCAACTGGCAAAACAGCTGGGAGTTGACTATCTAGAAGCTTACGATGATTCTAAGCTAATAGTTAGTCAGGTCCGAAGGGATTATAAAGTTCGTCATGAAGACCTCATCCCGTATCACAAAGCGATAATCGAATTGGCTTCTACTTTCGCTGGATTCTTCATCGAGCACGTGCCTCGATTACAGAATATAGAAGCAGATGCTTTAGCCGGTCTTGCTGCTTCCTTGACCGTCCTTACCAATACTCAGCATTCGATCACAGTGTCTGGTCGAGAGCTATTCTGTGTGAAAGATGCCTTGCATATTCATCATAGTTACGCAACAGAAACAAAGGTCAACGTTAAAGACTGAAGATTTTCTTTTATAGACTACGTCATCTACGGAATCCTCCCTGAGGACCAAAAGGAAGCAGTGTCTGTCCAAAGGCGATCCCTCAGATTTTACTATGATACAGCTACCAAAATGTTGTATCGACGCTCTTACGACGGGCGACTGTTTCGATATTTATCAGACACAGAAGCCAAACATGCACTCCGTGAGGCTTATGACAGAATTTGTGGTGCACATCAACCAGGTCCCAAATTACAAGATCGCCTCAGACGAATGGGTTATTATTGGCCCACGATGATAGCAGATGTTGTTGAATATACAAAAAAGTGTAGGGCTTGTCAGTTCCACGCCGACTTCATTCATCAACCTTTGGAGTTTCTACACCCGACGGCGGTATCTTGGCCTTTTGAAGCCTGGGGTATGGACGTCATAGGCCCAATCAGCCCGCCATTCTCTAAAGGACATCGGTTCATCCTAGCTATAATCGATTACTTCTCCAAATAGGCGAAAGCTATACCGCTCATCAAAGTAAAGACGTCGAACGTGATCAATTTCATCAAACATCATGTTATGTATCACTTCGGCCTACCTCGCAGGATTATCCATGATAATGGTCCATAATTCGCGAGCCATGCATTCTATCGATTCTACGATAAGAATCGAATCCAGAATATAGCATCTACTGCTTACAATCCAGCGGCTAATGGGTTAGCAGAAGCCTTCAATAAGACTATCATTAAACTTCTCAAGAAGTTCGTGTCTTCAAACAAGTGCGATCGAAATGAGAAGCTCGACGAATGTCTCTGGGCCTATCGTACAACAGTCCGGACTCCAATAGGCAATACGTCATTCTCTCTGGTTTATGGAAGCGAAGTAGTTTTTCCCCTAGAAATCCAGTTTCCCTCTCTTCGAATAGCCTTAGCCAGTGAGTTGACTGCTGAAGAAAGTTACCGTCTGCGACTACAAGAGCTGGAAGTGCTAGACGAAAAATGCTTATTAGCTCAATAGCGTATTGAGCTATATCAAGCACGCCTTTCCAGAGCCTTTAATAAAAAGGTGAAGGAAAGAATCTTTCAAGTTGGTAATTTGGTCTTAGCAGTAAGAAGACCAATGGTCATGACGCACAAGACAAAAGAAAAATCTCAGCCTAAATGGGAAGGTCCTTTCGTTATAGAATCAGTGTATTCTAACGGTGCGTATCGACTAACCAAACTTGAAGGTGACTTGCTCATGATGTCGATCAATGGTAAGTTCCTGAAGAAATATTATGTGTAACCTTCATGAACAATGTTCATATATACCCTGTTTCAGTCATGTAAATGTACAGTGCAATGTTTATGTGATTCAAAAAAATCATTTAACTATTATTCGTATTTCAAGAGTCTTAAATACGCCATGGATAATAGGTCCTCTAAAAAGATTCCCCAGTAGAAGTATTTCTATTTTGGACTCTGCCCAAACTTGGTCTGACAAAAACAAGTCACGTCCATATTACCTCTGAACTGTTTTTCGATAATTATTTCCCCAGTGGGATGATTAAGAAACATTTTGCCATGTCCATATAACCTCTAAGCAAAGCATTCATCAAGGATAATCACGTCCATATTACCTCCGAATTATCCACTCCTACCTAATGTTATATATCCTTCCACGTCCATATTACCTCTGGTCAGATATAGAACATCATCTGCTATTACGTCTATATTACCTCTATTAGCAGCTTCTTTCAACTTATTATCTATATTCAGGAACCTTGAATATAAAATAGATAATAAGTCAATATCAAATTCTCCAGCGGAATACCCACCAGAAATATCCTTACTACGTCCACATCACCTCTAGTTCTGATATTTCACAAGCTTCATTCATGAGTTTTGAAAGCCAAAAGATTCTTTATTAAAAAACGTCTATCAGAAGACAAAGAAAAGAAAAAGATACAAGAGTCTTGACGGCTAAAAGAAACAGTTACAAACAAAAGACTTAAGGGATACACAATCGATTGATGCTATCCCTCAGAGCCTTGATTTTAGCTTAAGATTTGAAGGTGGCACGACAACGTGCTTCTTCCTGCCGAGCAGCTTCATCCTCGAAAGGAATCAGTTTCATATGCTCCTCTTCCAACTTTACCAGCTGAGCCTTCAATTGGTCTGAAGTTGTGGCAGTCGCAGCAGCCAGAACCACGTAGTATTCCTGCTTAAATGCAACTGTTCACAAGTCAGCCTCGAGCTGAGCAATCTTTTTGCGAAGCTGCATAATATGGATGTACTTTTCAGCTATCTGGATGGCCAGCTTATTCTTTGAGGCAATACGAGCCCTACCGGCAGCATCAAACTGTTAATACTGATCAGCCAGCTCGCTGTTCTCTTTAGCCAGAGCCTCCTTCCTCGCCGGAAAAGTAGCTCTCTCCTCCTCAGTAGCCGCAATCAGAGCCACGTCCTTCTCAAGAAATGATGATGTTGGGCTTTGCTGACTCACCTCTCGGAGTTTGACCACTTGATTTTCCAGGTCAGCCATGACCTTCCTTAAAGCATTAGCTCACTCTTCATAGCTAGCAATACTTTCAAAAGTTGTCACCTGGCATTCAGCGACAGCCTTCACAGGACCGAAGGCGGCATTTCGGTTCAAAACTCAAGGAAGCTTTACTTTCAAAACGGAGTAGAAAGCTCTTTTGACTTCCTAAGCCATCTCATCATCTTCAGAATAGGTCGTTAGAGATGAAGCTTGATGAGGATCTTCCATCCTAGAAGAGCCACTTTGAAGGAAGCTGAACCTAACAAATAAAGCAATACACATATCAGTAACAAAAAATTACTTAAAGAAGGAGTTGTAAGCTCATACCTCCTGCCGGTTCAGCATCAACTGGAGCCAGGGAAATAAGAGCAGACCCAGGTCGGTTACTGTCAACATCTGCCAAAGCAGCATCAGGATGCTCGCCTTCCACGGTCCCAGCTATACTCGAAGCAGATTTGATAATGGCCGCCTCAACAGGCCGATCAAGAACTTCTTCAGTAACCAATACCGGTTTACTGGAAGAACCAAGGGCAGCTTCCTGTCTAGCCCCGGTATCTGGAGCAACCTCCGTGCTTTGTTCCCTTTCCTTGTCTACAAGGGAATATATGATCGAAGCCACCCTCACAAGTTGCACGCAAAATTAAAGTCGGAAAATCTCATCCGAAGAAAAGTGCAAGAATGACATACCTAGAGGTGGGTGAGCTGATTGGACTTGATTTTCATCCAAGTCTTTCATCATAGCTCCTATCGCAGACATATCCCCCAAAGAAATGTCATAGAAGGGACTGGCTTTCTGATTGCCGTCATGGTCTGGGCCTTCGCCCTGATCATCATTTTGCTCAAGTCTTACAACTGAAGACTCGCCCTCATCCATCGGTTGAGGACGAGCAGGGGACACTATTGTTATGTCTACCTCTTCAGACGAAGAAGCACCTGTCGTAGTCGTAATTTCAACATCCTATGCAAAGGACAAACGCAATGGTGAGAAAGCTTCTAACGGTTTGACCAAAACGACTATGGAGTTTAGGAAGGGATCTACCTCCCGAATGGTAACGGCCCGAGACGCCGTTCTACCCCTCCCGGTCTGTCGAGAAGATCTTCTGGAAGGAGGCGAGCCGGCGCTCACGTCCATGACCTTCTTTCTCCCTCGGAAGACAACAACTTTCTTCTTTTTAGACCGTGGAACCAGCTTGGTGGAAGCTTTCCTCTTATGAGGAATGTCAGGAAGAGGTATCCTCTCTCTGAGGCGCTACAACAATAGGCTCCTCAAGAACAACTCTTTGCTGTGGAGCTGCAACCAGCTCAGCTGAGGGTACGGCACCTTCCTTTCTGTGACCCTCCATTATACGCACTCGTCCTATATCAACAAGAGTGGAGGCAGGCCTAGTCCCCGATATTAAACTCTGCTCACGGTCATACCGAGAATGAAGCGTATTGACCTGAATATAGAACTTGGCAGCAGCAAAGAGCATGTAGGTTTCAGGCTTATCTTCTGGCAGGGTAAAAACTGCCCCCGTACATCTAGCGTCGATCAGGCTTCCTATCGACTGTAGCCCTATGCACATGCCCCGTCGATCAGGCTTCCTATCGACTGTAGATGAGGGCTGGGATTGCCCAAGAGAAGCTGATTGTAGCCGAATTACCGTACAAAATGACTCGATAGATAAGGTTCTAGGAAAGTATGGTTCCTATTCCTGAGCACTAGATGGGAAGGCCTGATGGACTGGAGCCAACGAAATGCCCCAATAGGAAGGCTAGTAGTAAGTGCTCCCTCATATGCTAGGGCGTCTCCTGCATGGCCACTACCAGACGGAGGCAACACTTTGAAGAATTCATAATTCTGCAGGAAACTCAAAGCCTTCCTGCAAACAGGTACCTCTGTAACGGTCCAATCTGCATCTTTTAATCTTCGAAGAAAGACATCTTCCACCAAAGAGTCTGCCATCAGCCCGGCGTTCATTAATTTGGAACAATACAGCACCAGCCATCCCATCAGATAATAAAAGGGAAACTCAGTCCTAACAAAATCCTTTCTGCTATCGGGCGTCACCACGTTCACAACAAAGTGTCGTAAACCCCGTTCGATGGCGCAGACTATTGCAAGAAGCAGGGTAAGCTGGCATCCAAAGGCCAGCTTTACAGCCTAAAGTATCATACCGCAGCTTATTCTTTCAATAGACCCTGAACCACTAGGGACTACACAATCACGAAGCCGTATCATCAGGAAAGCGGCTATCATCGCCTTTTTTGACAGCTTGAACTCGGCCTGCCTGAAGAAATGATAAATCGGGAAGTTCCCCTTGGGATCATCACTATTTTCGGTGTCTACAGCCCCGTGATCTGCCATTAACTGCTCTATCTCAGATTTTGTCGAGGGCTTGCAAGTCGAGAAAGAGACTGGGCCGTCTACTTCTTCTCTAATAAAGATGTAGTTGGTCCAGGCCCTCCTATGGGGAAGGGACCCCTCAGTCTTATCCTTCTTTGTGACCTGGTGACAGATAAAAAGGTGACAATGTAACTCTTTGTACACCTCCATCATCTCAAAGTTCTCTCTCTCCAAATCCAGGAACTCCTCATCACAGGAGACGTATTCTTCGTATGGCTCAGTCCCCCAGGGAAGTTTTGATATCGCCTGCATCTCGTGAAGAGCCAGACCCATCTCCCCACTCGGAGAGAAGAAGGTACACGTGTGATAGTTATACAACTCCACCAATGAGATAAACATAGGCCAGTTAACCTTAATGCCATATTGGGTGGCTCTAACGGCATAAAAAGGGCCGACAGCTTTTAGGGTGGCCTCGTAAGTCAAGAGCACCCATCCAGTAAGGTTACTCCAGAACGGGACAGAGTACCTCCAACCTTCCATCCGCAGCTTCCCTTCCAGATACGACTCCTTCTTTGACAGCATCAGATTGGAGAGAGTCTCAGCAGCGTAAGGGTGAAGATCAGTCGGGACATCATTTATTATGGCCCCAGGATGCAGCCCCCTTGTGGAGTACGACATGGAGCCCTTGACACACTTAAAAGTGTCCTTCTTTTGGTCACCAGAGTTGAATTGGATCCTGCCAGAAATAACCCCATACAGTTCAGGGGTCAGGTCCCATTTTATCTGCCTCCGCACAGCCAGATCAGTAAACGCTGACAGAGGGTATTGGCGCTTCGTCGATGGCAACCATATTCTTTGGTTATTTAACCTAACTACTAGAGGGTCTTCTAAACATATCGTCTCATTGTCCTCAAATCCTAGGCTGTCACCAAACAGGAAGTACGGTCTCTTAAAGCTCCGTGCCCCTCCGAGTGTGAACTTCTCATCATTTATCATCTGCTTCAAGAACATTTTGTCCTGCTCAAGCATAGCAATCACCCGCACCGAAGGCTGGTCATGGCTGATCTTCACCTGAGCTTTTGTGGCCATTATGGCGACAAGGCTTGAATCCAGAGCATGGCGGGCAGAACCAAGAGGAATCCCACCAAGAGCTGGGACAACCATGTCAACTGCGAAGACACAAGGAAAAGTTAGACTTAGAATCTACAAAAAAAAGATCTAAGTACTGAAAAATTCTATGCGCCCTGATGTTATGCGCCCAAGGGCCTGTGGGCGCATAAACACAAATTCTGCTTGGGCGCATAAGCACATGTTCTGTGTGGTCGCATAAGCACATGTTCTGTGGGCGAATGACACAACCAAGTGCCTAGGCGTATAACACAACAGAGTGCGTGGGCGCATGCATCTGTGAGCGCATAAGTTCGCTCACAAAAAAAATATTTGCTTTAGGCGCATATCGATGGTTATGCGCCCAAGTAGAGAAAAGTCCAAGCGTCACAAATTAACGCTCGAGACTTCGTTTTTTGAGACATTGCCTCCCCCAGGATGGGGTCCTGAACCAGATGCAACGCTGCCAAAGGAGGAGAACTAGCTGCTGCAGCCTTCTTGCCCTTCGCAGACTTCTTGGGAGTCAAAGCAGCCTTGGAGACATGATTGCTCGAAAGAGAGTAAAGGAAAAACTTTTTGAAAATTTTGAGGAAAAATAAGAGAGAATGAGCTTTCTCTCTCTTCAAGGCCTATTTATAGGCATGAACGGAGAGCTATGCTCCCACATGGCCTATGCGCCCACATGGTCTATGCGTCCACATGTTCTATGCACCTGCATAAAGACAGTCTTTTACAGATTATGTGCCTGCTATCTGCTGATGTAGACTACGCATAGAGAATGGACCTTTTCAAATTCTATTCCAAAACGAGCCTATCGCTTCAGATTTCTAAGGAAGATCTCAACAGCTATATTTCGATAGCCTGGCAGACACCTATGCACCCAAAGGGGTCATTTCTATCATGCGCCCATGAAGCTGATGGAGACAGTTTTGCCCATGCTTCTTTTAAAGTATTTTGACACTCGTTCGAGTCTCAAAAACTTTGAAGGGGGTCTTGTAGAAGCTTAAAAAATATAAGACTACGTATCCCATATGAAGAAGACAAAAGAAGCTATGCGCCCACATGATCAAAGAGGGGGCTATGCGACCACATGGTCGAAGAGAAAGGTATGCGCCTACAGGATCAATGAGGAGCTATGCGTCCACATGATCAAAGAGGGTCTATACGCCCACATTGTTTTCGTACAGATCAAACATGCACCCAAGTGTGGGCGCATAAATTCACCTTCGCTCTATGCGCCCAAGACAGCAGATCCCTACGACTCAATCAAACTCCACGATCAATCGTGCACTGAAGCATGCGGCCACATCAGTCTCCACGAGCAATCGTGCACCGAAGCATACGGCCACATCAACCCGACGATCTACCTACGATCATCCAGTATCCATGCGCCTACACCGTATGCGTCGAAAGGAGTGTTATGCGCCCACAGTAAAATCAGTATATTTTCTACCTGTGGACGCATAACAGTCATTTTTAGTGCCAAAATGACTATAAATAGAGGGCGTCCCCCACTAAAAAGACAGACAGAATGGAGAGCATTTCAAGAGCCAAATTACTGCCCTTCTTGCAAGTGAGCCGAGAGTTAGCAATTTTTTTAGGTCTTCTTCCACTTTTGTAATCGGAGTGTCAACGGAGTAAAGGAGCAACTGCCGCTCGATCTCCATCATCCCATTCCCTAGAATTCTTTTTGTACTCGGGGATCCTCAGTGCAGGATCCCTCGGGCGTACTCGATTTGGGTTGCCTTACGCCAATAAGAAAAGACAGCATTTCTTCTTCTTTTTTGTGTGTGTCCACAAGTGTTTTCTGTATAGTGCATGCAAAGTATTTTCTATATTATGTACGTAAAGTTTTTTCTGCATAGTACACGCATAGTGTTTTTGCATAGTGTACGTACAGTATTTTTCATAGTGAGTGCATAGTATTTTTGTATAGTGTTTTTACATAGTGCATGCAATGTGTTTTTGTATAGTGCATATATATTATTTTCTGCATAGTGTGCGCATAGTATTTTTTGCATAGTGAGTGTAGTGTTTTACATAGTACGCGCAAAGTATTTTTTGCATAGTGCATGAATAGTATTTATGTATAGTGCACACGAAGTTACTTCTGCATAGTAGCGCATAGTAGTTTCTGCATAGTACCATATAGTGATTTCTGTATTGTAGTGCATAGTGTTTTTGCATAGTGCTGTATAGTATTTTTGCATGTTTTGATATTTCTTCAACTATTTTGATTCTTTATCACAACGTAATAGTTTTGTATAGTGTTAGAATGTTGTACCCTTCACATATATGCTTTACACGAGTGCATATCCTATGCGAAATCATGGATTGTCTTTCTATGTTAACCTACTACATTTTGGCATAACGGGCAATCAAGTGTGAGCATTGTCCTAGGTATCTCGTATTGTGAAATATGATAAGTTTGCAAGTGATAACTCGTGAATAGCTCATACTCATGGCTCGCCATGCTAGGTTGATTCTCTAGAGTCCACGACTTAAAAATCAAGAAAAAAAATCGTTAGATAATTGATTGGTAAATGTCACATAGTACATTGGGAGGGAAAGATAGTTGCACCATCAACAACTTCGATCGCTCATGGCTCAGGCATGGATAACCCCAATAGGAGTGGGCCCATGACCTCCCTAGCTACGACACTTCTTGTTTGTTGCATGTTATATATTTTCAGTTGTTGCTCATGTTACTACAAATTGCTAATGCTCATATTATTGCTCATGTTATATTGTTTGCTCATAGCTCGTACAAGCGCTCCTTGGCGATCAATGTAGTGCCCCATCCCGCAAAGTCAATCGGAGGAATCGAAACGCCGACGGCGTTCGGACTTAGCCTTGCAACGGCTGTACGATGGTTCGCTCGGTCGAGGCGACTCCTCGCTCAGGTGGGGTAGTTTCGGTGAACTCGCCTCATCTTAGCCTTCACTTAATAACTCGCATGTTTTCAACTTGCACAAGTTAGGATTGTTAATAAAAGAGACGCATCCACATAGCTAAGGGAATAATCCCGACCCGTCGGAATGTCTTAGAACATGGAAAATGGTCCCACAGTCTGCTTAGAAGTCGGCTCAGCGTGCTTTCAAATAACACTCGATCATTCGTTCCCGTGGCTTGGGAGAAGGAAATTTGCCTAAGTGCTAAGTTGCCCCGACGCTCGAATAAGCCTAAGTCATAGGCGTCGCCTGCGTGAATGCTTGACAAAACATACACGGTCCCATCGTGTTGTCCTAACGCTCGAATTAGCCTAAGTTATAGGCGTCGTCCGCTGGGATGCTTGATAAAGCGTGCACTGTCCCGTCGTTTTGTACCAACGCTTGTATTGGCCTAAGTCATAGGCGTCGCCTGCATGAATGCTTGAAAATGCATGCACGGTCCCGTCGTCCAAGGCTTGGCATAGCCTTCGCACGTCCCGTGAGTTAAGTCATCTTGCACGGCTTGTTGGCTTAAGTCTAGGCATCCAAGAGTTGGTTGTTCAAGTCGACCCCGTGTATAGCACTTCCCTCGACGTGGAGCTCGGCGTAGCCTTTGCTCGTCGAGTCGCTGCTTAAATAATTAGACAAAAGTTATGTTGGGCTATCAAAGCCATTTCTAGCACTGTCCCGCTCTATCCGCGGTTGTCAAGTCACGTAGTCCCTTGAGAACAAGGCTCGTCGTATAAAGTATATGACTTGAGCGATAGCGTCGCCTATAGAACAAGGTCTGTCTAAGGCACGAGCCACGGTCGGTCTAGTAAAAAGCATGCCACGGACAAAGAAAGTCCACATGACTAGTTGTTGCCGAGATCGGTCCTGCTACTTGGGAGTCTCGCTAAAAGTCTTGATAAGGGAAGTGCACGAGATCGGTCCCGCTACTTGGGAGTCTCGATATAAAGAAGGAAAGCATGGTCATGTTAAGGAAGGATTTGATAGATCCAATTGAGTCTTGCATGGTCATTGGACAACTTGTCGACAAGGTATAGTCTTCTCGAATGATCGTCGGGGCACCGGGATCATGTCGGCCCGGGAGAAGCGAGACGGCTCAAAGTAGGATGCTGGATAACCGTATGGGAGACTTCGGCACCTCCGGGCTAGCTACCCGTGTAGGGACGAACCGATATCCCCGAGCCGGGTTCAAGATAGCTTGACATTGCTAGTGACCACTCATATAGATGTGTCGGCAAGAGCGACAATCCGCATGTTTGCCTTTGGAGAGCGTTGAGTACTAGCACGGCGTCGGTCGAATCATGAGACAGTCTAGTGGTGTGCTGTCGTAGGCACCCAAAAATAAAACCTTTACTCTTAAAAATGTAGTAGTGTAAGGATCATTTCCACAGAGAGTAATTAGTTTAGATTTGTACTATGTGAATAATAAAAGGGGGAGGGTGAATAAAATGAAAGAAAATAAAAAAGAGAAAGTAGAATATGAAAATAAATCAAAATAACAAATGTTGGTCTAAGTCTACGTCTACCATCGGAATCTTGAAACTGATCATAGATGCAAATATATATTGATTTGTATTATGAATATTCATCGTTGGAATTATTTCCTATCTCCTTTAGCCATAATTAATTAGAAACAAGCGACCTAATTAACCTTAACAACTAAACAACCTCAGACAAGCGCTAAAGGTTTAATTTAGTAGCGTATTAAACTTAATGAGATCGATGAAACAAAATAACACAAGCACAAGCGGTTGCATTTAATTTTGTCGAATGGTTTCTTCCTAAGATTTAATAATACAAAGCAGTAATTTACTAAATCTTGGTTGCTTCATAAATTAGAGGGATCGAACAATTCCGGATTCGATATCTAATTTAGCAGTAGAATATCAAGAAGTAGAATATCAAGAGTAATAAACTAGTATGCATCCTAGTAATTAAACAAGATAATCATGAAATATGCATAAGAAAATATTTGATACTCAAATTACAAATCAAACAAATAAACATAAATTAGATCTCACAAGTTTTTATTGATTCCGAGGCTTCCGTACACTTCGACCAACAAGACTTTAGCCGAACATGTTCTTCAAAACTTCAAAAGAAAAGTTGGAGAAAGAGAAGAAGAGTTGTCTTGTGTGTTCCCTCTTCTCATGATTTCTGCCCCTTTTATACACCATAAATTAGTTTTTGCAAGCCCACAATATCTCCCACATATCCTCTAAAGGTTACAACTTCTCAAACAAAAAAAAAGACTAAGTCATAAAGCAAGTACAAAAATGGTTATTTTGGCTCCTAATTCTGTTCACAGCATCTTTGATCTAACTTCATGCCTGATTTCGTACATGATGCAGCCAGAATCTCGAAAATCACAAAATATGAAAGTTGTAGCCCTCTGTCTTAGCTTTCCGAATCATTTCGAAGGACCTCAATTGCTATTCGGATGAGGAAGTTATGCTCATTTTGGTGAAAGGTGTCAAAACTGTCCAGAATTGCATTTTAGCTCTATTTTGCACATACTGTCTTCAAATGCATCCTAGAGCAAAATATAAATAGAATGAGTACCTTTAGTCATAAAATGGTAAACATTAAGGGATAAAAATATAATATTTTATGTTCTCATCAAATACCCCCACACTTAACTTTTGTTCGTCCTTGGACAAAACTCTAATTTATTTATTTTCCAAAACAAAATCAAGGTTGTGTAATGCCATAAATAAAGAATAACCATGCTCTTCAAAACTCATAACTTATCTTGAAAATATATTCTTAAACAACTTCTAATTACTTAGTAAGTAATTTAATTTGAAGATAGAGTAAACTAAATTGGTAGACCCTCACGGGAATAAATACTCAACTCTCATCTGTTTGAAGGGTATGTGTTTCACTCAAATTCATTCCAAAAGAAATGATCTACCATAAGCTTGCATATTTTTTCATTCTCCACCACTTAGATCACATGCATAACATAAATCATAAGGACTTTTCATGGGTTGTAATAGGGCTTAGGATTATGGTAGGATATATTTGGGAGTGTAGCTAAAAAAACTATCAAAACTAGTGGAGCAAAAATGATGTAACTCTAGCTAGAATATATAAAACATGTAAAACCAATCACTCCATTGAGCAGCTTCTTCAATTTGAATTCAAAGTATTCAACATACCCCTTTATTGGAATTGGAGGAAGAATTATGAAAATGAATATCAAAAGTAAATTCCTCCATAACTTTTTTTCATTACTTCTTTCTTTCTTTCGTTCTTTTTCTCATCATCTTTTTTTTATTTTCTCTTCTTTTTTTTCATTTTTTTCATGATGGAAATCAAGAATTTGAGAATAAAAATATGTAGCCAAACTAGAAATTCAAATACCCCCACACTTATTTTTTTGTACACCCATACGTATCATAATGCTCCACTAGCTTTCCGGCTTGGGTAGGAATTTTTTTTTCAGGTTAAAGCTTGTAATGTGGGTTCACAAAAATAAAAGCAATAAGGCTCAAAGGGGTTCAACCAAAGGAAAAATAATTTCAGGATAGGCTATTTGGCTTAAGTAGCGTAAAAAAAAGGCCTTAATCATGTTCATGTATGCATGTGTCGATGTGACCTTGAAGAGAATCTAAGCAAGTTCTAGAGAAACAAATCTATGGAAGAATATCTCTCATCAAAGAAAATAGTGAGACTGAAGTGTCAGTCTAAAGGCTCAAAATCTCACCGGCTTTTGTCTACCAAATTTAGTTACAATCATCCTTAAGGAAAATAACTATACTAATTAATTCTAAGTTGAAAAGAGTACTTATTCAATCATGTTATAAAAAATTTCTAACGTAGTTGAATCTTGTTTATGGCATACACAACAAGAATTATTGAAAACCACAAAAACAAATCTCTTTTTTTCAAAAAAAATAAACCGAGAACAAAAAAAATATTTTCTTTAAATTTTATTTTTAAATTTATTTATTTAAAAAAAACTATGCATCTAAAAAATAACTAAACATAAATATCCTTACCTACAATTAAAACTGACATTGTCACTAATGAAAGTCTAAATGAAAATAACCGACAAAAATAAAAAAATATAAAAAAATGCAAGAATATAAAAAACTCCCCTTGGGTTGCCTTCCAAGCAGCGCCTTTGTTTAATACATCGTTGGCTCGACTTTATGCACACTTGAGACAACTACGCAAAGATTTTACATCTTGAATGGAGGCCTGCAATATAGAGGGTAAAACCATCTTGTTAAAAATTGACAATGACATATAAGGAAAGTTACCTGACTGTTGCATTTCTGTAAAATTATTGAATGCTGCTACAGTTTCCTGCATATTAGAACTCAACGATAACTCCTCATCCACTTTTTCAAGATGCTCACTGATGGCAACATCCAATCCTTCTTTGCCATCAAGTTCAAAAACTTCCTCTAGATTTGGTACTACGTCGTCATTTGGAATGTTCGTGTCTACAACGTTGTTGATCTCTTCTTCTTGTTTTGACGATGTAGGTGATTCTTCTACTAGAATGTCCACCTCTTTACCATTTCTCAAAATAATTGTACCTGCAATGTCTTTTGAATTTATTATTTGAGATGATAATTTTTCTGAACTTTGTGCCTCCAGTTTATTAATTATTGTAGCCATTTGGCTCATTTGATTGTTCAGACTTTGGATGCTGGCCCTTGTCTCCTGAATACTGGCCCTTGTCTCCTGTTGAAATTGTAAATTATTAGTGGCAAGAGACTTAACAATATCTTCTAAAGACATACCAGAGTTAGAAGTTTGGCCCAATTGTTTTTCATAGGGATATGGTTGCTTGTACTGTTGGTAACTTAGGCAATTTTGAGTTACAATGGGCTCGTCTTGAAGTATTGGATACATCAGTTGGATGTCCTTCTTGTAAACAAATCTCACAAGCCATTGTTGCTTGCATGTTACCTACAACCATTTTATGAACAATAGAAGTTAAACTAGCAATTTGTTGTTGAAGAGAAGAAACATTTACCTCGTTAGCGTACCTAGATGGAAGATCCAGCCAAGTGCCAACTTGTTGATAATTGGTCGCCATGTCCTATTAAATCTTTTTTTTAATAAACAGAAAATTATTTCATGAGAATAAAAAGCACAAACTTCAACTAGAATTACTCCCCGGCAACGGCGCCAAAATTTGGTGTGCTGTCGTAGGCACCCAAAAATAAAACCTTTACTCTTAAAAATGTAGTAGTGTAAGGATCATTTCCACAGAGAGTAATTAGTTTAGATTTGTACTATGTGAATAATAAAAGGGGGGGTGAATAAAATGAAAGAAAATAAAAAAAAGAAAGTAGAATATGAAAATAAATCAAAATAACAAATGTTGGTCTAAGTCTACGTCTACCATCGGAATCTTGAAACTGATCACAGATGCAAATATATATTGATTTGTATTATGAATATTCATCGTTGGAATTATTTCATATCTCCTTTAGCCACAATTAATTAGAAACAAGCGACCTAATTAACCTTAACTACTAAACAACCTCAGACAAGCGCTAAAGGTTTAATTTAGTAGCGTATTAAACTTAATGAGATCGATGAAACAAAATAACACAAGCACAAGCGGTTGCATTTAATTTTGTCGAATGGTTTCTTCCTAAGATTTAATAATACAAAGCAGTAATTTACTAAATCTTGGTTGCTTCACAAATTAGAGGGATCGAACAATTCCGGATTCGATATCTAATTTAGCAGTAGAATATCAAGAGCAATAAACTAGTATGCATCCTAGTAATTAAACAAGATAATCATGAAATATGCATAAGAAAATATTTGATACTCAAATTACAAATCAAACAAATAAACATAAATTAGATCTCACAAGTTTTTATTGATTTCGAGGCTTCCGTACACTTCGACCAACAAGACTTTAGCCGAACATGTTCTTCAAAACTTCAAAAGAAAAGTTGGAGAAAGAGAAGAAGAGTTGTCTTGTGTGTTCCCTCTTCTCATGATTTCTGCCCCTTTTATACACCATAAATTAGTTTTTGCAAGCCCACAATATCTCCCACATATCCTCTAAAGGTTACAACTTCTCAAACCAAAAAAAAGACTAAGTCATAAAGCAAGTACAAAAATGGTTATTTTGGCTCCTAATTCTGTTCACAGCATCTTTGATCTAACTTCATGCCTGATTTCGTCCATGATGCAGCCAGAATCTCGAAAATCACAAAATATGAAAGTTGTAGCCCTCTGTCTTAGCTTTCCGAATCATTTTGAAGGACCTCAATTGCTATTCGGATGAGGAAGTTATGCTCATTTTGGGGAAAGGTGTCAAAATTGTCCAGAATTGCATTTTAGCTCTATTTTGCACAGTGTCTTCAAATGCATCCTAGAGCAAAATATAAATAGAATGAGTACCTTTAGTCATAAAATGATCATAAAATGGTAAACATTAAGGGATAAAAATATAATATTTTATGTTCTCATCATCTAGCACGACATATATCAAGTCAGCAAGATGTAATTCCGTTAGTGCCAGCCTTGTATCAGCACAGGAGGAATGAGTTATAGCTTATATTAGCAAGGCACGTGCTTCGGCACAAAGCAAGGCTTTCGCGTATCAAGTATTGGCTTTCGCGTATTAAGTATTGGCTTTCACGTATCAATATTGGCATTCGCGTATTAGCTTTCACGTATCAGCATTGTTGGCCTAAGTTTGCATAAGTGAAGTCGAGTGCCATCGCTTTAAGTCGAAAGGACCGTAATGTAAAAAGTTGGCTAAGTCAGGGAGTCGTTAGGCATGACCTTATCTCGAAGCACGGACAAGTCTAGGCAAAGTCTAAGGGCACGACCTACACGAGTCGACCCCTTGATGTCATTGGCACGAGATCAAGTTAAAGTCACGGCACGACCCTGCTACCCCGAATTAAAGTTTGGTCGAGTACGTAAGCGATGAGGCACTGCCTCGATCGAATTACACTTTGACATGATAGCACGACCATGTCGTCGCATAACGAGTTGGTTAGACGTCTTATTCTAAAATGGATCCTAAGGCAAGACTAGAAAGACAATCATAAGGGGACTTAATGCACAAAGTAAATGAACGTGTCAGTTTTATATCGGTGGGCGAGGAGCTCACTCCACCAGTACAGCTGAGTACTGACATCCACACAATTTTTATGTGCAGGCACAGTTAGAAGCTCGTGGCACGGAGCTCACTTGGATGCGTCGAGGCACGGAGTTTCTTGGCGACTCGAAGCGTGTGGCCGCGTGGACTAAAGACTTATACAGGACATAATGTATGGACATTGCCTTCCGAAGCTTCCGCTGGCTCAATCATTGTATCGAGAGATGAGAGGGAGCAGAGTGACTTGTAAAATGAGAGAAAAGTGAGCACGAGAGACTTGTAATCAAGGCCTTGTGCCCATTGTAATATCATTGTTCAATATCAATAAAGAGTTCTTTTGAATAACTTGTGTTTTGCCTTTAGATTTCTGTTGCATGTTCAATGTTTCTGCTTGGGACTTCTGTGCGACGACCCCGTCGCCGCCGAAGTAATCGGCCGTTATGAAACTGTCTTGCATGAGCGCAATCTAGGCTCGTACGGCATCACGCCTTAGCAAGGACGATCGCTCCTATGGGAGCAGGGCGTGACATAATGGTATCAGAGCATGGCTTTACGTCCTTGGACTTCATGTCGATCTATCAGTTTTGAAAGCTCGTCATTAGAAAAAGAAGTGTGCGCTCTCTCTCGAATGTCCCTCGGCATGTCCATATAATAAGTCTAAATATTTTCAAAAGCTCGTACAAGCGTTCAATCGAACGCATCGATAGGCCATCGTCGGACGCATCGGTAGGCCTTTGTGCCGAACAGTATCAAACTCGACTCGATAGAAGACACATGCTAAAGTTAGCAAGTCGCATGCGTACCTAACTAGTCCTGTGTCGACCTGGCAATTGAGCGTGCGAACTCGAATATAGTCCACACGGGATAGCTATGCACACGGCCTTTTGGCTAAGTTGTACCGCGTATCGTGTACCTCTACCTTTTGGTGCAAACGAGGCACGAGCAATATCAAGTATCGCTCGGTCGGGAACGGAGATACACTTATAGTGTATATCGATAGGAACACTATCGAACTAACGCTTAGGCGTGCAAGGAAGACTGGTTTAGATTTTTGAGAAATAGTGCGAACGACTTAGTGCGTCGATACAACGTGAGCGATTATGCTAGAGATTCGTCGAACGAATCAGAAGGATGTCTTAGCGAGTGATGCGAATGTGATTGAGGACTAGATCAGATGGCTCGAATCCTGAGTGGTGTATGGTTTGTCTTGGAAATCATTCGAGCAAAATTGAGGATTACGAGTATGTCGGCGAGGCGATGCGATCGCACGGAGCCTTAGAACGCGTCACGCTTAGTTGGTCGTGACTTCGAATGTCTCGAATGAGATGTCATTCGGACAGCTTGTGAATGGGCAACGCGAGTTAGAAAATAATTCGGAATGATAAATAAAAATGTATGTCTTGATCGAGGAAATCTAGTAAATCACACGTATGATTCGGATTGAGTCAAATGAAATGTGACTTGAGTTTTGGACAACGATATTAAAACTAGCTTGAGGAATAGCGATCGAACTTGATCTTGAATATCAGGGAATTGAGGTATATCCAGTTCGAACAATAGCATCAGTCGCACGACTCGAAATTGGTTGCAAAGGAAGATCGTCAGGTTATGCATATCGTTGATGTTATTGACGTGTATCAAAGATCGATATACGATAACTCGGGGGTTCTCTGACTCGACAAATGACGATCGTGCAAATGTCATTGTTCCGATGGATGCTATACTCGGGATATTGAAATGTGTCGAGGAAAAGATAAACTTGGCTCGAGGATTTTCTAGTTGAACGAATGACAGTCAGACTATCGAATTAAAATCTTGACTTGGATGAAAATAAAATGTTTGGATTTGCTTCGTCGATAACCACAACTTCGACATTTTTGTCTTATGCGAGCGCAACTCCAGCCTCGCACATGCATCGTGCCGATTAGGGCGATCACTTCGCGTGAGCGCTGGTATGGTGATTCATACAGCGGGGGTGATTGAACTAGCATTGCGTGGTAATTTGATGCTTCGACTTGTGGTTTGACGTGAAGGTGGACTCGAGAATGACTTAGCGTACGTGACGGTCGAATTTGAGGATTACGTAGGTCCAATCCGCGTATCGAGAATAAATTAGTCTAGATGCAAGCAAGAGTTATGCCCCGATGAGAATGATTATTCCGCGGGAGCGTTACATGGTGATTCATGAACCATCGTGGATGATCGGACTCGCGTGAGATTGGGGCGCAACATATTATCGAGCTAGATGACCTCGTGATCGAATACATAAATTGGTTAGAATTGGTTATTTGAATGGATCTGAATATACGCAACGAATGCATTGATGCGAATAGGTGATCGTGCTCGATGTTTAGAAATTTGAATGACGCGAGCTTGGATAGAAAATCCTGTACTACCGACTTTAGTTGACCCTATGATTGGGGTCAGTGTTGGTATTATTGTTGGGGAACTATGATTCCAATCCTGACATTGACTTAGCCTCGAAAAGATGGCCTAGCAGTTAGGCGAGACGCCCTATTTCCAGTGTTAGCAATCGAAAGATTGATCTTGAGGATTGGCATGGATGGATAGCGTGAATTACGAATATAGGAAACCCTGCTCATGAGACTCGACTGACATGCATATATTTCAGGAACGCCTGAGTATGTGCACGATGCGACTCGAGTGAGAATGACGAGTTCTCTATCATGCGGCTTGGTGAATGCATATATTTTGGGGACGCCTGGAATGCGTACACGATCCAGCCAAGTGATACATTGAGTTCAAGCATGACTTGAAGAATGGAAATGGTCGAGGATTTTGAAATCATGATAATGGAAGGATTGATACTAGTACGAGCGTGGCTCAGAATTGAAAAAACGTATAGGCGGAGTGTATACAATAAGTTCTGGCGTACCTGCATGACTGTTATAGTCCCGTGTCTAGGAACAATTAAGTCTTGGCCATAGAAATGGTAGGATGGCTTGCCTTCAGGAAAGTTTCGAGGACGAGACTTGTTCTGAGTGGTGTATGATGTAGTGCCCCGTCCCGCAAAGTCAATCGAAGGAATCGAAACGCCGACGACATTCGGACTTAGCCTTGCAACGGCTGCTCGAAGGCTCGCTCGGTCGAGGCGACTCCTCGCTCAGGTGGGGTAGTTTCGGTGAACTCGCCTCATCTTAGCCTTCACTTAATAACTCGCTTGTTTTCAACTTGCACAAGTTAGGATTGTTAATAAAAGAGACACATCCACATAGCTATAGGAATAATCTCGACCAGTCGAAATGTCTTAGAACATGGAAAATGGTCCCACGGTCTGCTTAGAAGTTGGCTCAGCGTGCTTTCAAATGATACTCGATCCTTCGTTCCCGTAGCTTGGGAGAAGGAAATTGGCCAACGTTACTAAGTTGCCCCGACACTCGAATAAGCCTAAGTCATTGGCGTCGCCTGCGTGAATGCTTGACAAAGCATGCACGGTCCCATCGTGTTGTCCAAATGCTCGAATTGGCCTAAGTCATAGGAGTCGTCCACTGGGATGCTTGATAAAGCGTGCACTGTCCCGTCGTTTTGCCCCAACGCTTGTATTAGCCAAAGTCATAGGCGTCGCCCGCGTGAATGCTTGAAAATGCATGCACGGTCCCGTCGTCCAAGGCTTGGCATAGCCTTCGCACGTCCCGTGAGTTAAGTCGTCTTGTACGGCTTGTTGGCTTAAGTCTAGGCACCAAGAGTTGGTTGTTCAAGTCGACCCCGTGCATAGCACGTTCCCTTGACGCGGAGCTCGGCGTAGCCTTTGCTTGTCGAGTCGCTGCCCGAATAAATTAGACAAGAGTTATGTTGGGCTATCGAAGCCATTTCTAGCACTGTCCCGCTCTATCTGCGGTTGTCAAGTCGCATAGTCCCTTGAGAACAAGGCTCGTCGTATAAAGTATATGACTTGAGCGATAGCGTCGCCTATAGAACAAGGTCTGTCTAAGGCACGAGCCACGGTCGATCTAGTGAAAAGTATGCCACAGACAAAGGAAGTCCATGCGAATGGTTGTCGCCGAGATCGGTCCCGCTACTTGGAAGTCTCGCTAAAAGTCTTGATAAGGAAGTGCACGAGATCGGTCCCGCTACTTGGGAGTCTCGATAGAAAGAAAGAAAGCATGGTCATGTTAAGGAAGGATTTGATAGATCGAGTTGAGTCTTGCATGGTCATTGGACAACTTGTCGACAAGGTGTAGTCTTCTCGAATGATCATTGGGGCATCGGGATCATGTCGACCCGGGAGAAGCGAGACGGCTCAAAGTAGGATGCTGGATAACCGTATGAGAGACTTCGGCGCCTCTGTACTAGCTAACCGTGTAGGGACGAGCCTATATCCTCGAACCGGGTTCAAGATAGCTTGACATTGCTAGTGACCACTCATATAGATGTGTCGGCAAGAGCGGCAATCCGCGTGTTTGCCTTTGGAAAGCGTCGAGTACTAGCACGGCGTCGGTCGAATCATGAGACAGTCTAGCATGACATGTATCAAGTCAGCAAGATGTAATTCTGTTAGTGCCAGCCTTGTATCAGCACGGGAGGAATGAGTTATAGCTTATGTCAATAAGACACATGCTTCGGCACAAAGCAAGGCTTTCGCGTATCAAGTATTGGCTTTCGCATATTAAGTATTTGCTTTCACGTATCAATATTGGCATTCGCGTATTGGCTTCGCGTATCGGCATTGTTGGCCTAAGTTTGCATAAGTTAAGTCGAGTGCCATCGCTTTAAGTCGAAAGGACCGTAATGTAAAAAGTTGGCTAAGTTAGGAAGTCGTTGGCTAAGTTAGGGAGTCGTTTGGCACAACTTCATCTTGAAGCACGGACAAGTCTAGGCAAAGTCTAAGGGCACGACCTGCACGAGTCGACCCCTTGATGTCATTGGCACGAGATTAAGTTAAAGTCACGGCACGACCCTGCCATCCCGAATTGAAGTTTGGTCGAGTACGTAAGCGATGAGGCACTGCCTTGATCGAATTACACGTTGACATGATAGCACGACTATGTCGTCGCATAACGAGTTGGTTAGACGTCTTGTTCTAAAATGGATCCTAAGACAAGACTAGAAAGATAATCATAAGGGGACTTGTAATGCACAAAGTAAATGAACGTGTCGGTTTTGTATGGGTGGGTGAGGAGCTCACTCCACCAGTACAGTTGAGTACTGACACCCACACAGTTTCCATGTGCAGGCACAGGTAGAAGCTTGTGGCGCGGAGCTCGCTTGGATGCGTCGAGGCACGGAGTTCCTTGGTGACTCGAAGCGTGTGGTCGCATGGACTCAAGACTTATACAAGACATAATGTATGGACATTGCCTTTCGAAGCTTCCGCTGGCTCAAGCATTGTATCGAGAGATGAGAGAGAGCAGAGTGACTTGTAAAATAAGAGAAAAGTGAGCACGAGAGACTTGTAATCAAGGCCTTGTGCCCATTGAAATATCATTGTCCAATATCAATAAAGAGTTCTTTTGAATAACTTGTGTTTTGCCTTTAAATTTTTGCTGTATGTTCAATATTTCTGCTTGGGACTCCTGCGCGATGACCCCGTCGCCGCCGATGTAATCGGCCGTTATGAAACTGCCTTACACGAGCGCAATCTAGGCTCGTGCGACAATACGCCTTAGCGAGGACGATCGCTCCTACGGGAGTGGGGCGTGACAATCAGGGTACCTGAAGTGCAGGTGGTAGCGAAGTGCCTCATTTACATCTTTAGTAATTAAGGCTTGTGATAACCCTAGATACTTAACAAGTAAAAGTCATAGGAATGCTTGGTTGTGTTCTGTTGCATGACTTGTCTTTGAACTTGCACTTGGTTCTGTTTTCGATGCATGGTTGGAGTGCTATGTCCTGTTTGGGCAATGGTCTGCAACCCCTGTCCTTGTTTGGTTTAGGGGTTATAGTCCAGCTCTAGAGTAGTTCCGATGCCCTTTGACCGCTCGCCATCTAACTTTTGTTTATGATTTTCGTGGCAATCTTTTTAGTTATTTCTTGTTATTTCTCAAGATGTGTGCATTGGTATCGCACAAGTCTCGACATGTACTTATTATTTTATCAAATTTATGTATTTACTATGGTGTTATGATTTTAGTCGTTTACCTTGGGCTTTCTTTGTGGTACTTGTTGCAGGGTTCTGATCCCACTGGTTTTATTTGTCCAGGTCGACCAGAGGAGCCACATGAACTGCCGTATCATCCGCTGAATGGCCCTCATCCGTAGGATAACAACCGTAGCTCGTGAATAGGTTCCTTCTCCATACCACTCGTTGTCTTCATTATACTTTTGTGATTTTAGCCAGGACATGTGTTAGCCCATTTCTTTGTTTGTTCACTACTTTGAGCAGTTATGATTGTATATATTAGACCATGTCCGATATAGCGATCATGTAATATTTTATTTTGCTAGTGTCACATTTTGTACTCACTAGCTTTATTACCATATAATACATATTTTTAGGATGCCATTTTACTATCATGTATGATTTACTCTTGTGACTCGTTTTTGTTGGATTGAGATACTAGGATATGTCGACCTTAGGACTGACGTCACTGCTTGTTAGAGTCCACCCACAAGTCTTCTAGACAGCCGTGACCGCTGTACGACATTTTTATACATGTTATGGAGTAGCTGGCCATGTCCATCCTCATCTTTTCTCGGTATTCTGGAAGCAGGGCATGACAAAATCTATGCTTGATATTTAGAAATGGAAGTTAGGAAAATAATGTACTATTGACAATGGTTCGACCTTAGGATTGGAGGTGAGTGTTTTAATATTGGTTGCACAGAAAGGATGAACATGACTTTGACTTTGGCCTTGTGAATTAGCCTAGCAGTTAGGGAGATGTCCCTATGTCGAGAGATAGATTGGTTCGATCGACTTGTCTGGGTAGATTATAGAGCTGGGGTAGCTAGTTAGAAGAGTTGAGGCTTAGAATTGGAAAAGTTTTCTTAGAAGTATTAATGACTAATAGGAATGGATTGTATGATGATGTTGGATATTGGTTTTAGATGGTTAGAGAGTTTGCAATAGAAGAAATGGGATAGTATTGAGGATTAGTAAGATTAATTGCATATTGATGGTTTGCCACATTGTATTGTAGAAGTAAAAATGAAGGATGAAACATTGATAATGAATGGTGATGGATTATAAATCGTATGCTCGGAGGAATGACAGATGTATGTGCAATCGTTGAAGTAGAATGAACTTGAATTTTGATCGATCTGGTTTAAGGTAAATATATTGAATTTGCATAGGCTGGATATTTGGAACATTGACGTAGATGTTGTATTGGAGGAATTATAGTTAAATTGAGCGAAGGAATCAAATATGTTGGATCGATTTTTAATATAGAATTAAGTTGATGACTGAAAATAAATTCGTGTTTTGATGGAATCAAAAGTGTTCTTGAGGATCGAATGAAACAAAAATTTTACTTCTTCGAATTTGAAATGATAGTACCAGAATTAGCTCGTATTTGGAAGAATGTGATTAAGTGGTGCATGATAAGAGATGCAAATTTTGTTTGGTCATTTTAAGGGTTTGGTAAATTTTAGAAGATAGAACATAGACGATGCAAACGATGACTTCGAAAGACAGTAAAAATGATTAGCGGGAATTGAGTACAGAAACATATAATTTTTTATTGAGGCATTGATGCAATCAAGTTTGAAGGACTGGTTGGAAATTGAATTGAAGACTTATAAATTATGTTCAGATTTGATTGAGGGGTAACCCTCGGTTTCGACTAGGAGATGATAAGTGATCAATTTGGCTGTGTTTTGGACTCAGGCTGATTAAGGAATATCAATTCGGTAGGTTTGCTTGGTCTTATGTTGGCCGTGTGCGTGATGAGTTATAGTTGCCTCATGTTTGAGAGTACCCGTGCAAAGTGAAGTATGGATGGTTAAATTTTGGGGCATAGTTCGATTGTTTGGAACTAGTATAGTCGTTCGGTGAATTTGGCTAAGGTATAAGCGCGACTCGGATCGAGAGACATTGAATTGTTATTCTTGGTGAATGCAAGTCGAGTGTAGAGTGATAAAGTTGATGAGTGTGTGCTCAGAAAGTTTCGACGGCAAAACTTTTTCTAGTGGCGTATTATATAGTGTCCCGCCCCACTCAGTTCAACATTATGAATCAAAGAACACAATGACGTTCGGAGTTCGCCATACGGAGACTTTCGTGGAGCCCCACTCGGTCGAGGTAACTCCTCATTAAGGTGGGTGGCTTCAATGAACTCGTCTCTGCTTCACCTTCACACCTAATAAATGGATGTTTTCTCATGCACTGGGTAGGTATGCTAATAAAAGAGATGAACCCATATAGCTAAGGGAATAATCTTGTCTATGTTAGAATTATATAAAACATAGAAATATTAAACATGATGCCTAGATAGCACTTCACATTAGGTTTTCAAATTTGGCACTCGGTCTTTCGATCCTACGACTTGGGTAAAGTAGAGTTCTCTTATACTGCTAAATAGACTATCAACTTACTGTCATAGTCTATACAATCCTACGATTTCAATGCACGTTTCTACGGATTAAATACTTGTCATAGCAGGCATCTTCCCACGATCTCAATGCTAGTATAGTATATACGATCTCATTGCTAGTATAGTGTATACGGTCTCAATGCTAGTATAGTGTCCATGTTTCTACGGTTTCAAAGGTTTGTCATATAGAGTATAACTTGGTTGGTGGTACTGTACTGAACATAGTTGGTTCAAGTCAAGTAGAAAGGCTATCAAATAGTCGTTCCTAAGTTTGAGTCAGAAAGTTATGGAAGCATGAAAAGTTCTCGGGACTGTTTGTCGCCGAGACAATCCCTAGTTTTAGGAGCTTCTTAGAAATGGAAAGCAAAGAGGAACAAAGGTTTGAGTCATATGGTCAGAAAGATATGCACCATTACCTGATCATTGGACAACTTGTGCACAAGGGTGTGTATCCTCGAATGACAACCCGGGGCCACAAGACTGATTTGGCCTAAGCGGAGAGCAAGATGGCCGAGCAAGCTTACATTCAGGTGATTCAATGACTTCACAGGGCTAGCTACCCGTGCTATAAGGGTCTCGTCTGTACCAAGCTATAAGTTCGGGTAAGCGTAAGGGGTCGTGATCCTTCATGTAGATTGAGTCGACGTGATAGCGATAATCCTTAAGTATGCCATAGCTTGAGTCAGAAAGTAGATACACGGTACGCAAAGCAAGTAGTCAAGCCTAAGATCTAGCTTCAACCGAGACACGTGCTCCGGTACGATATGTGATGTTATGGTTTAGTAGTTTGACACTGGGTCCTTATGTTATATTTGTACTGTTGAGTTGAAACAGGGAAGGCCGAAAGGTAAATATGAGTAAGTTTTATTGTGGTGCTTTGCACAATTATGGTTCTATGACACAAAAGTAGGCTTTATAGTTTGTGCAATAAAAATGATCCTAAGGAAAGATTAGAAAAACAACTAAAATATTAATGCGCACTCACTAAAATAACATGCTGGTTTTGCATGGGTGGGCAAGAGGCCTCCCCACCAGTGCATTTAATGTACTGATATCCCCATACTTTGTATACAGGTTCACGTAGCAAGTCGTCGGTGCGGAGATCGCTTAAGACGTATCGTGGTATGGTATTTTTTTCGCATTTCGTGGCATGCGGCCGCGTTGGAGTCTTCATTTATTCGGGACATAATGTATGGACATCACAATTGTATTCTTCTTAAAGTTGTAAGCTTAAGGACATGTTCTTATTGTAATTGAGAGATGAGAGGGAAAGAGAGAGATTGTAATCTTAGCCCTCGTGTTGTTGTAACCCTTTTTTATATCAATAAAGATTATTGTTTTCTATATATATTTGTGTTGATTCAACATTTCTGCTTGGGACTTCTGTGTGACTCTATCATTTAGCTACTCAATCCACCATTTTGGTATTTGCCTAGTGCGAGTGCAACTTAGGCTCGCACGATAACACGCCCAATCGAGGACAATCAATTTTATGGAATCGGGGTGTGACAATCCCTAACCGAAGTTGAAGACTCGTGGATCAGATCTGCTTATTCCTTTTGTCTTATATAACGAAGCCCTAAGAGAAAATTGTAGAATTTCTCTTAGATCTCCTGTGGACGAGCACCTCAAATCTCAACTTTGTGCTATGCTTTGTGCCACCACTCTCACTCATACAAATAGCATGATAAACTTAATTTTAGGTCATAATAGGATTTCCTAAATAGGAAACCCTAAAATAGGAATCCTATTACACCAAAAATAGCCCAACACCAATTATGGATCTAAATCCAATCAAATCAAATATTTAACTAGATTTGGACTCCACAATTAAGCTGTTACCAAATCCAGACTGGACTCCAATAACCTTCTCCTCAATATATTAAGAGGGGTTGACCCCTTGTGTCCTCAACTGGACTC
The DNA here is from genome assembly GCA_029216955.1 of Iris pallida. Classification (NCBI taxonomy): domain Eukaryota; kingdom Viridiplantae; phylum Streptophyta; class Magnoliopsida; order Asparagales; family Iridaceae; genus Iris; species Iris pallida. Next base: position 6,769,539 of record JANAVB010009599.1, read on the forward strand.
CATGTCTTTTGCTCTATGACAGAATACCTGCTCCCCATGCCACTGATCTCCAATCCCCTAGTTTCTTTGCATCTTCCTTCATCTGTATCTTCTCCTTCATCTGTAGCACCTCGACCATCACGTTGATGCTAGATGCCATGCGTAACACCTTCTACACTACTAGGATCCTATAATATCAATAACATAGATAAGAACGAAGTCCTAAGAATTAGCCTCATCGCAAGTTTCGACTGCATGTCTCCGACTTTCGTCTTCCATCGGAATGTACTACCTTTCTGTCAAGCTTCTTCACCCTCTGCTGGCCCTACCAAGCGGAGGGTGTGGTCTTCATGAGATTTAAACTCCTGGATATTCCCACCATCGTGTCCGACACAGAAGCCCCACGTACACATGCATCTTCGAACATAATATCATGTATTATGCATGCCATCAATTACCAATGGTCCCCCCTAAACTTTGTGAATGGTGACGCTGTCATGACCCGCACCCGGATATATGGGTACGAATACGTGGGCCACGCCCAGCCTACGTTGCAGTATCGACGGTAGAGCACTGTCAAGTACCCGATACTAACTACAACATCTAAAATATCCATAACTATAAAGGTACTCATATTACATCACAAAAGCTAAAGAAGATAAGACAAGAAATATAATAATATCAATAGAACAACTAGAATCTATAAAGGATCATATGAGACAATAATAAAATGAAAGAAAAGCAATAACAAAACTAAATAACTATCAAGCCTAGCACTCCTGGGAGACAACTCACGGTGAAAGAATATCGAGATCCGCCTCAGCTAGCAACATCCTGTAGTCCAATAATGTGGGCATGACAACTCATAAAAATATTGTCAACATATCCAGTCAGGATAGGAACGAGTACATAAACTAGCAGTAGTTCCATGTGAATTGACAAATTCTATAATAGACAATTATAATGAAATACAAGATGAAATATCAAAACTAGAATATAAACAAGATTATGTAAAACTGGATATCATGTCAGGGTATGAAATACTGGAATGTAAAACAGTACAGTAATATCTGATGTATAATGTAAATATAAACAGTGTCTTGAGATATTAGAGCATTATGTGATCGGCTTGGGTCAATATCAGGCTCTTTCATTTGACCGGCTACGGTGCAAGAACAAGAGCATGTAAACCTGGAGATCAGGTCGGCCAAAATGGAAAGCTATGGTGCAAATAGTATCAGTTCAGGCTTTATCTTACGTGAGGCGAGGGTAAAGCTATGATGCAAGTAGTAACCAGTGGGGTATAATCACATAACCCCTAATAACTCCCCATCCCCGAGTAGTATAATGGATCCAATCATAGCACGTTACGACACGAGATTCTCTAAGAGGGTAGCAAATCCCCTTAGGAATCGGTGTCTATACAAGTACAAGGACAATAGTCAAGAACGAGATATGTACCAGTATACCAGGATAACTAGGAGTAACATCTCATGACAGGATCCGACGTATACTAATCCGTGTATCCTCGGGTCGAGAATCAAGTAAAACACTACAACTAAATCGAATATAGTAGATATCAAAGCAATAAAAACTATCAGAGAATGTACTCGCCTCAATTTAGTTGGAAGTCGACGTGCACGACACGAACGTATCGACACGTAATGGGTACCGATGCTATGCTACACAAGGTGGTCCCGGATAATGACCCAACCAGTTCCATAGAGTCCAAAATAGTCCAAAAAATCTAGTTTGATATATAAAAGTCCAGAATCAGGATTCAGTACGATAATCGAGATGAGAAATAGGAACATTAATAAGAATTAATTATAACTAATGGTGATACATAAAAAAATCTACAAACATTGTCGGATGATGAAACAAATATCATTAACGTGTCCAGAATGGTCAAATAAGCTAGAATAGCCTACCCATAAGTCCAATTTGGACACAGGAGCAAAAAGATAATTTCGAGTCAAAACGGTATCCGTGTTGGACCCATTTTGTACCGAAAAATGTGCCAGGATAAAAGATCTCAAAACCTAGCAAAATATATGTCCATGAATCCAGAATGACGATATGAACCCAACGGTATATCTAAAATTGAATTTCGATGACCCAATCTCAAAATGGCCCGTTGACCCGGATATTGGAATCTGATTTGCACGAAAATACGTGTCAGAGCCAATGTCCATAAAACTCAGCAAATTATATATCAACGAGTTTAGAATGACGATACGAACTCAACGGTATATCCAGAATTGGATTCCGATGAGCCGATCTCAAAATAACTAGTTGACCCGGATGTTAGGACCCGGTTTGCACGAAAATACGTATCGGGGCCAAAGTCCCCTAAATCTAGCAAAATATATATAATAGACCAGATATGTATTATATTTTCTTTCAGAAATAGTTTAATAAGATATTATACGTAAATTAATCATTAGTAACTAAAAAGATTTCTTATGTATAAAATACAAAATCCCTTATTAGGTTATTTAGAAAAAATACACGTAATCATGTATATACAATTATTTTAATACTTGATTATTATAAATGCACGTAGGAAAATATTTACACATTTATAAGAAAAATACCATACTTAAGAAGGTTAGAAGTTAGAAGAGTTTGTTTTGTAATTGAATAAAAGGGAAGGGGTTATATAAAAAATAGGCATTAACATCTTTATAAAATAAAGTGAATACACAGAACATAGGGGAAGTAGACAAAGTGACAATGTTTGTTTTTCCAGAATATTGAAGTTAGGAAAAAAATGATGAAGAGAAAAAAGGAAAGAAGGAAGGGACAATAATAAATTGACTTTAGTAAGCTAAAGTGAAGTGTGGGATGCGTTTTGCTACTGCTCTCCTCTAATAACTAGCTAAATATATCAAAGCAATGAGTGGGGTTAGGTTGGTAGTTTCACCTCCAAATAATGGTTGCTAACGATGTTCATTTCCTCCACGCGACTGCAGTTGCCGCTGCTCTATTACTTGCAAGCGAAGTCGTTCTTTCTGCGGTTGTTGTTTTTTCCACCATTACAAGGTCGGTTTGGTGGCACAGACGGCCTCGGGGGACGGGGATGGCCGATACCAGCGCTAGTGTAGGGTGTTGGGGTGTAACCTGGAGGCGAACGGGAAGAGGCGCGCCCAGTGGCGACCGCACGGCTTCCCAGGTTAGGGGTCTGCATTGGTTCGACGCCAGCGGTGAAGGCTGTCACGCCTCGATTCGTAGAGTCATTTATTCATATATTTTATCTCTTAGAATCGATCGTCCTCGCTTGGGCGTGATGCCGTACAAGTCTGGTATTACACTTGTACAAGGTAAAGATGGTACATAATCGATATCTTCAAATAGGAACTCATCGCAGCGGCAGAAGCAGACAAATTGAAGTTGATAAGGACAATCTTTCTTATTGAATAGAAATACATCAGTTTCTTTATAGCAGCGGAGATAAAAGGATAACTTGAAGTCTCACAGAGATATACAAAACTTTATTCTCTTTATTGATAATTGAAGAAGAGTACAAGACTTATATTGAAGTACAATGCTTACATCACATCTCACTTTACATTGAAAGCCAACTGAACAATGCTATACAGCTTACATTTGATACATGGATACATTAGATTACAACTCGATATACCAACTTGGCTTATGACTCACTGGTACAACTGATTACAATGTTCCATATATTACGCCCTTTATAAACAGAAGACATCATCTTGTACAAGGAGAGCTTCTGTATGTCCAACAAATCTTCGATGCCGCGGAACCAATCAAGCCAAATCTTCGTGTGCAGAATATCCCAAGCACGAGCACCTGCTCACAAAACGTGGGTCAGCACATCATCTATGTACTGGTGAGCAAAATCCAACCCACTCGCATAAACCAACATTAAAGTGATCTTTTAAGCAAGCATTTATCAGAATAATCTTTCTACTTGGGGCCTAGCATCAGTTTACAGTTCATGGGCAATAATCAGAGTGAAGCATGTAAACATATTCTTAGCAATATTCATGTGGACATATCATTATAGCATTTTTGGTGTTATCATGCAAAGACATCATTGAGGCATCGTTAACATTTACTCTTAAACATGTTATGACAATTTTCACTTCTAGCATCACTTAACATGTATATTATGATTGGGCAATGTTTATAACAAGGCATCTTTCTAGCATACTGAATTTAACATTTTAAGCAGGTTCTCATTATTGAAAGGCTACATATAGCATCATTTACTTGGCACATTAAGCATGCAAGTTAAACCAACACATATATTGAGTATATCACATTTAAGTGATTTCTTACCGATAGCCAACTCCCTCGTACCTGCATCAAATACAGGTAGCAGATATACTTACTCTGCCTGCACAACACATTCGTTAGCATGTATTCTGACTACATGGTCCCTGGTGTTTAACCATACGGACGTTGCCATATAGGTCTTCATTGGTAATGCGATGACTCCAGAGAAGGTAGCTAGCCCCAAAGGATGCCTCACAAAACCCGTGCCCCTACTGGCACGCCAATGTTTTCTCCTAGGCCGGATCGGTCGCCCCAACGTCTCGGGGTACCGTCCGAGAAAACATATCCCCATCACTTATGCATAAGTTTTCCTATGACCATGCGAATGCGTGTCCGACTCAATCGTGAACATAAAATACATAGTGAAATATTGAAGTAAAGACAACAGTGCATCATCATTCATCTCATTCAAGTCATGTTCAATGACTTATTCATTCCCAACATTACCATCATTTCATTTGGTGATCTCAACGATCCCAAGCCTCATCAATTCTCATTGTTTGTTTCATTGCAACATTTCTTATTGCATTCCTTCTACGGAGGAACAACAGCATTCATTCATTTCGAAGGGACCTGTAGATTCATTCATTTCATAGGAACAATAGCATATTCAATTTTTTTCTCATATATCATTCATGCAGCATCTCATTATTCAAGTGATTCATTCATTTCATCAATCTTAAGCATAAGGGATGTTATCGATTCATTCTCAGGCATCATTTTACATTAGCAGTTCGAGTGTGATTCGTTCAGCAATTCAAAGTTCATGTGTTATTCATTCAATGATTTCCAGCATATGCATCTCTATCGATTTAGCAACTAGAGCATCGCATCACAATTATTCAACATTCAAGGTAAGAGACATTACGAACATATTCATAGCATCAAGTTATTCTATTTATTAAGCATGCAGGAATAAGGAGGAAGGAGGACAGTTCCACTTGCCTGCATAAAAGGGTCTTCTTATTCTGGTTGCACACATTCCCCCTAAGCGTAGCTCCACCAGCGAGCCACGTTCCAACACTTAATCCGTCTAGCCAGCTAAGAGAGACTACATGAGTCTCAACTCTCTTGATCTCCAATATAATTCACGGTCCAGCATTTTGATCCCATCCAACAAGCCAAACAAATGCCTCATGCGGAGCGGGGCATTACATAATATACCACTCAGAAAAAGTTTCGTCCTCGAAACTTAAGAAAACAACTCATCTACTAGATTCACTCAATCACAATGAGTTACTCATTCAGCTTCAATTCAATATTCATTTCAGCCCACTCGGTCATTTCAAAATAGCTATCCAACTGTATCATTTTAATCCATCCACGATTCAATCCATCTTTCTTTTTTCCAAATACTTGCAACTTCTCATTGATTAACCAACATTTTCTTTGCATTCTATCTTGGTCGCAACACATCACTTCGTTTGGATCCATACACATATTTCAGGCGTCCCCAAAACATATGTATTTCAGCCAAAGTCCGTGCTAGTGCAATAAATTCTTCCCATCATGTTATCTCAGTCGCAACCTATTACTTCGGCTGGATCCATACACATATTTTAGGCGTCCCCAAAACATATGTACTTCTTCCAACTTCCATGTTAGTGCGATTGGATCAGCCACGATATAACTCTCTTTTCTAAATCCGTCTTAGCATCCTTTCAATTGACTTATTACCTCATTCACTTTGCCACAATCATTATCTTCCAGGCCATAACACTTAACATCAGGGACAGCTCTCTATCCAAGCATAATATTTTTAATATTCGGTCAAGGGTCTAACTTAGAGCCAATCATATCAAGAGTTCACAACATGTAATCATGTTCCTTCCCAAATCCAACAATATTTCTCACCGAGGCAATTCATCTTTTCTATAAGACACAATCCGACGACACCCACTATCGATTATCCGAGTCAGGGTATAATTCTATGCAACAGTCAAGGTTAACCCAGCTACCCGACTCTAGATACCTATCCAACATTCCCGTTTTAAGCAGTCAATTCCATCTCATCGAATAATTTACTACTCGATACATACAACTCAAGTCTCATCCCACGATTCTAGTTCCCGCTATAGGCCGACACATAATCCTCAAGGGTCAAACATCTCTAAGGTACGAGTTGAAGCATACATTTACAACATATCATTCTTAGGTCATACTCATCACCATCTCTCGTTCAATGCCACAAGGTCAATTCTATGGGTCGTCAACGGCCATCTATTATTCGGTTCAGTCTCTATGGTTAGCTATACCGTCAGTTAAATCTAATCATTCAGGTGACTCCCCTAGAGTGGACGGCTACTAGGGATCATGCAAAATTCTTATTCTCAGGGCCAACAAGCAACCGACAGTCCTAAGGGACTATACCCAAACCTATGGGTATCAACTTAGTCTGAATAATTAATCGCCATTGTCGGCTATGCCAACAATTGGTAAGTCCTCAATTGGTCGCTAGGGTCAAGTCTATCTATCCAGGGTCTTTCTCAAGGAGTAATTCCCACAGAGGCTCATTCTAGACTTACCCAATGATCGACTAAGATCGATTTATCAACGTTACGGTCCAATCCCAACCCGACATACGATTCTCATCGTTCTAATAATCCATCAAGTAAATTCCCAATGATTCAATTTCTATTTCAAATCCTTTGCACACACATGAATCCATAAGCCAAGGCTAACTATTCAAGGGTCATCGATTCCGATAGTCTTAACATAACTATGGAATCATACTATTCGGTCTGTTTGATAAAGTCACACCACTAAGTCATAAGCCAGCAAACTATATCCCAATCCAACAGTCACATATACCGATATTATCCAACACGTTGTAATTTCTTAATCCCATTCATTTCTCAATCATCAAACTATCTTACAGGTATTCTTAAATCTTGTTCTTTTCCCAGCCGTCAAAATCTCATACCGACATTCTTAAAATTCCCATCCTCAAGGGTCGAGTAGTTCATTCCATTCAATCCGACAATTTATGTATCAACTAACCATTCTCTATGCAACACAAATATTCAGGGTGGCTACTTGTTACTTTTTTAATCCCATTAAATTCCTCAGCATACATGCATATAGGCAACGACCATCCTTTGGTGATCTAGATGGATTAACATCTATTACACCTTAGGGTCAAGACACAAATCTCTAATATTCCTTTGGTTCACCGACAATATTTCTAAAACGTTCAGCTACGCAACCAACTTTGTATTAGCCACATATAATTTGCATCCAACCAATCGAAATCAACATTCAGATATTCTAAGCCACAACATTCTCTAGCCAAATCCATTTACCCATAGCATACTAACTGTCTTACTAGTCTGAGTCATCACTCGACTAAACAATTTCTAACCATGCCACCAGTTACAAATTTTCGAAAATCTCGCTACTCAATATTATATCACCGTCAAGGGACACTCGAGTCATCTAGCCATAATAAATGACTCCCAGCTAAGTCTCGGCACTACCCATTACCCACAGATAGTCTCCTTGCTATCCTATGGAAAGGGTCAACATACATCTCGTTCTGAGGTGGTAGAGGCAATATACCACTCAGAAACGAAGCCATCCTTAAACAATACCAACCCAATTCTATTCCGGACATCGTGATCTACAATGATCATAATACTTAGCCAACATCTTGGGGTCTCGATAGCACAAGCCAGCATTCTTAGGGTCTCAAAAGCACTTAGCCAACACACATGAGTCAATTCACCAGTTTCGTTGAACTCATCCATCAATTACCCCCATTCACAATTCTTTCCCAACATCACATGCAATCTCAACTTGTTATAGCTTGCATAGCTACTTTTCTTTATTCCCATATTCCAAACAACATTCACAACATAGCATCCTATGGCATCGAGTCATTATTGGGGTATTTGTGTCCAAACCAACAACAATCATTCCTTCAGGGGCATCACAATGTATATAGACTTATTGTATGGAACATCTAGTAAGCAGCCAAGAGGGTCAACGAACTTTCAGAAACAACAACGTAGGATGATTGCAGAACAACGACAGCATAATCGCGGAAGCAATCTTCACTACACCAAAGCAAGCAATTTGTCACACTTTTTTTACAAATAGTAACGGTTATATCCGTTACAAGATAGTAACAGTTATAACCGTGACTATAAGAAAAATCCATTACAAAAATTCTAGTTATGTAATTTTTTATTTTTTATATTATTTGTAACAGTTAAAACTGTGGCAAATTTATAGCTTAGATCACATGCAAAACATGTGCCAAGAAAAAAAGTGTCACAAAGTGCCAAAAGGGAAAAAAATTTCTAAACTTTTCCCGCACAGCACTTCTGCGCGCGCGCCCTTCCCTCTTCTTCTCTCCTACGCGCGCCCTTCCCTCTTCTTCTCTCCCGTGCGCGCCCAAATTTCCCCTCTTTCCGCTGCCGAATGCTTCCCTTCTCTCCTATTCCGAAGGTATGACCTCTCCTTCTCTCTCACAATCTCTTAGGATTTTGTTTTTCTTAGGGTTTCGGTTCCATAATATTTTGATTTTCTTAGGGCTTTTGTTTTCTTAGGGTTTCGGGTTTCCTTCTCTCACAATCTGAAGATTTTGAGCATCGTCGAAGCAAGGAAGGTAAGTCCCTCATACTCTCTCTCACCCTGATTTTTTGGGTTTTGATAATTTTTGGGTTTTGTTAATTGTATGTTAATTTCGAACAAATGAGGAAGTATTTATGTGTTTGACCTACGTGTGGATAATGATCTAGGTTTTGCGTGTGGATAATTTTTGGGTTTTGTTGAGTATGTTAATTTTTAGTTTTTATATTGTATGTTAATTTGTGGATTAAGATCTCAGGTTGTTACTGATATACTACTACATCTAAGAACTATGAAATAACTTGACAGTATGCCAAGCCATGAATATTTTCTTATACTTCCTATTGTCTGTAGTTATGGTGACGTTTCCTTGTTGGGATTAAGTGACTGATACAATAATGGATGTATAGCTTCAATTTTTTTTCCACTATACTGAATTTTCCTTCCTGTTGGTTGCTAATATTTTTAAAAGTTGAAGCGCTGATTCTTATAGATTTATGTGATTCAATGTTCATAATTAAACTGTATACAGAGCGGATCCTGTGAAATATATTCCAAATGTTCAGAGGACTGGGTTGTGACCTAGTTCAAGATTGCATATGAAATAGGAAGAGAAGTAGAGATTGTTAAAAGTAAATCTCATGTCGAATTGGGTGGTGGTTTCATAGTTTTTTCTGATTTTGGTTTATCTTGTAAAAATTGACTGTGTCTAGATTGTGTGTGGTGCTATGTAGCCCAAGAATGTCTCAACAATTGTGGTGGTTCCGTAGTTTTTTCTGATTTTGAAAAGTTTGGTCTTGTCTACCACTAGTACATTGTTGTTGTTGTTTGTATTTCTTCTCCCTTTTGTTTTTTTTCCTTTTCTTTTTTCTTATTGATAGGGAGCATATGATAGGAGGCAAAAAATTCCAGGATTTTGAAAAAGGAAGAGCATGGTATCTTCTTTAATTTCTACACCCTTTTAAAAAAGGAAGACACAAAGCATGTGTTGTTGTCCATCGGGTACTATGATCCATGCATTATAATTTTGTCGATCACCTTTGTTTATATCCTTTGCCGTCATTAAATTGTTATCTTATATAAACAGATGAAGCCAATATGACTTAGAAAGTAACTTGAAAAGAAATCAATATATTCTTTTCTTTTTTTTTGTGTTATTTCTTAGCAGTTTGTATAATGATTAAATTCTTACTAATATTCATCTTCTTTGTTTGTTAGGCTTGTTGTTTGAGAGGATATATTTTTTCTTCCTATCATGTCACGATCAATTTCAAAAGGATGGATTAAATATCCACGTAGAAATGACGCCGAGTACAAACAAGGGGTTAGATTTTTTATAGATTTTGCAATGAAACACTCACCTTCCGGGCTTACAACATGTATTTGCCCTTGTAAAATATGCAAAAATGAAAAAAGAGCTTCATTTGAAGTAGTTAGAAGGCATTTGATCGTCAATGGTATGCTTCCGACATACGATGAATGGTCTCTTCATGGAGAAAAGTCGGGCATGGATATGACAGCAGGATATGAAGCACAATTTATTGAAGAAGATCAAATCCATGATGAAGTTCTAAGCAAAGATACCAATGTCAATGAGGGTACGCTGGAGAACCTTGTTGATGATGCTTATGGTGTACACAATGAAGCTCCTGGTGGTGAAGGTAGTGGTGAAAATAATTCTCAAGCATATGTAGTGCCCGAAAATTCTTTTGCTCCTTATCTTGATCATGTTGATAAGTATTGTGAATATAAGAGAATTGCTAGTGAGAAATTATATCCCGGTTGTGAAGATGAACACACAACTTTATCTGTAATTATAGAGTTGCATAACATAAAGAAGAAGTACAATTGGTCGAGAAATAGTGTGACAGAATTGTTAAAGTGTTTGACTCAATGGCTCCCTAAGGGGAACACACTCCCTCAAAAGTATCCTGCAATGAAGCAAATGATGAGAGATTTAGGAATGAAGGCGAAGTGCATCCATGCATGCGAGAACAATTGCATGTTGTATTGGAAGGAGTATGCAAATGCGACTGAGTGCCCTCAATGTCAGACGTCCCGGTTCAAAGTTAAGAAGAAAACGAAGCCATGAAAGGTTGGAAGGGAATCAAAAGAACCAAGAAAAGTTTTGAGGCACTTTCCTTTGATTCCAAGATTAAAGAGGTTATATAAAATACCTTGGATTGCAAAAAAAATACAGTAGCACAAGGAAGTAGAGCCTTCGTGGGACTTAATGCGACATCCTTGCGATTCAGCTGAATGGAGAACACTTAAATACAGGTGGCCAAATTTTGCTGATGAGGGACGAAATGTTTGGCTTGGTATAGCGACTGATGGATTCAACCCACATGGTGTTCTATCTAATAATTACAGTTGTTGGCCTGTTTACGTTATACCATACAATATGCCTCCTTCATTATGCATGAAATCACAGTTTCAGATGATGTGCTTATTAATTCCTGGGCCTAAAGCACCAAGTCAAGATATTGATGTTTTCTTGCAGCCTCTTGTAGATGAGTTGAAACAACTTTGGAAAGGAGTATCGGCATTTGACTTGGACAAAGGGATGCCTTTTACTTTGAGAGCCATGTTGTTATGGGGGATCCATGATTTTCCGGCATTTGGAAATTTATCAGGTTGTGTAACACATGGTTACAAAGCATGCCCTATTTGCGGCACTGAGACGGAGTCTGAGAGGATTGGTGGGAAGAATGTGTACACAAAGTACAGAAGATTTTTGAAGGATGATCATCCATTCAGAGCAGTCAAACGTGGATGGTATAAGACTGAAGAGCACAGACAACCTCCATAGCATTTGCATGGATCAACCATTTTGCAAAGGCTTGATCGCATCCATTATATACCTGGTAAGTTAGTGAAAGGTTATGGCAAGAAGAGAATGTCACTCGAGGGCGATGGTGGTGGTGATGATGGTGGTGGTGATGATGATGATATCGATTATGATAGTAGTGAAAGACCAGCATGGTATAAAAAGTCCATTCTTTTTAATTTGGAATATTGGCAATCTCATAAAGTATGACATACTATTGATTTGATGCATACTGAGAAGAATGTTGCTGAACATTTAATAAATATGCTTTTGGATAAAAAGGGGCAACGAGATTCGGGTTATGCCTTGGACAATTCCCAGAAGAAATAATTTTGCCAAGTCCTAAAAGGCTTAAAGCTCCCATCAGGATTTGCATCTAACCTGAGCAACCTTGTAAGTCTTCAACCACTACGTTTGCATATAAAGAAGTCACATGACTACCACGTCATTATACAGTATTTGTTGCCAGTTATGCTTCATTATGCATTTCTAAATAGACGCGACCTAAAAAGAGCTATTATGCAAGTATGCCTATACTTTAACATATTGTGCTCAAAGATCCTAGATCGAAAACATGTCCAAGCTGCAAAAGATATGATCGCTAAGGCATTATGTGTATTGGAGCATTATTTTCCAGCCTACTTTTTTGACATAAGTATCCACCTAATGGTTCATCTTGCTGACCAAGCTCTACTTTGTGGACCTACGAGATACATTTGGATGTATCCATTTGAAAGGTGAGATGATTATTTTCTTATAATGTTGTTATTTATTGAGTTAGAAGGAAACTAACAATTTTAACTGTTTTATCGGGTACAAGGTCTATGAAGGAGTGTAAAGACATTCCTAGCAACAAGCGTTATGTTGAAGGGTCGATTGCTGAGGCTTATCTTATTTCGGAGTCTGTTAGATATGCTATGGAGTACATGCCAAATCCACGTGATGGTAATCATAGTTCTACTCAGGCCTCTTTCTTAGTTGAAAATGGTGATGATGTGTATGAGCGCTCTATTATTGAGGGTAAAACAATTAAGTTAACCGGGGTACAATAGAGACAAATTCGAAGATGGATAGTTTTTAGATTAGAAATACCGAAACTAGCAGAGTACTACAGGTATCGCTCATCTTTGGAATAAAGAATTATCAAAAAAATTATATCCTTTATTTATATTTAATTCATTTTAAATGATTTCCATTTTGTATCGCTCGTCTCTGGAAACTACTTCCCATGGTAATACCAAAGAGGCAGAAGTAGTGATACAATCCAGATTCATTGACTGGTTACACAAAAAGGTGTGTATCATATATATATATATATGTGTGTGTGTGTGTGTGTGTGTGTGTGTGTGTATCATTTTACTTGATGTGGTGCTAATTAATTATGTTTACTTTATTGCTTTACTAGTTAATTGAAGAAGAATGCATGAATGGAGATCTCTGGCAATATATTAGCGGACCAAGTCGACAAGCCTAAACATATCTTAAGTATAGGGTCAATGGCTATATCTTCTCTCCCCAGAGTTACGACGATAAAGTTGCAACACAAGATAGCGGTGTTTGCATGGATGCAATCACCACATTTAGGACAAGTTCAAAAGACAAGAACCTTACGGATGATGATACTACATGGTATGGGATCATCAAAGAGATCATAGAAGTTGACTATTATGAATTTCACCGTGTTGTGTTCTATTGTGAGTGGGTGAATGTTGGAGATAAGACCAATGGCTGTAAGTTATGTCCAGACTCTAATTTATTGACGGTAAATTTAAAAAAGTTGAAAAGCACTGATGGGGAGTATGATGAGCCAGCAATTCTTGCATTTGAAGCAAGTCAGGTTTTTTATGTAATGGACATTCAAAATCCAGATTGGTCGGTTGTTCTTCGTTCTCCAAAATGAATGACTGATGAGGTGGATGGGCTGATTGTACCAGAAAATTTTCAATCTTGTCTTATGGAGCAACCTCACTTGGCACCGCTACTAAAATGTGTTGGAAAGAAATGAATGCTATACTTGAACATTTTTGCTGGTTCCAGGTTCCTTTGTTTATATTTTAGAATTTTTCAAGACTTGTACTTGATCAATATAGCTAAGTGCACATGTTTGCATGTAACCAAGAACTCTGTATCAGTTTCATAGTTTTTGGGTTACTTGCCTGTACACTCAGGATATTCATGAACTAGTTTTTTGGTTACTTGCCTATACATTTATTTAGAATTTTTTTATGTATAAACTGATACAGGGTTACTTGCCTGTACATTCAGGATATTCATGAAGTAGTTTTTGGGTTACATTTTTGCTGGTTCCAGGACATTTTAGAATTAATTTTTACTGGTACATAAAGGACACTTGACACACTCTCACACTCTAGTTTTGTATTTGCCTATGTTTCTAGTTACTGATACTCACTGATTCCTTAGACACACACTCTCACACTCTAATTCACTATCACTTAACAGGTACTCCCCTCCCAATTATCGCACATATACATATTTTAATTTCTATACAAACCTGATCACTCTCTCACTAACTCACTGTACAGGTCAATCAAATGGCCATGCCTCTTTGCCATTTCCAGTATGCTATATTAGTTATAGATTTTGAAACATGTAGGACAATTTGGCACGGAATATTAGACCCAAACCTGCCTCGCCAAAGTTCTCGACCTGAACCACTTGGTTTCCAAAAGGAGTAAAGCCAAATGCATAAAATGGATTCGGATATTTAGATATTGCCATCTTTTGTGTTCTAGGAGGTGGCTGATGAAGACACAGGTTTTTTTCCCTATAAAAATAAGATTCATAACTTGCTATTAGTTATAGCTACACAGTTGAATTCACTGGCCATCCAACACACTTAACTGGCAGAGATCAAATGTTGATGCAGGAGCACCCAGTTTACTGGTTACAGCCGAAAGAAACAGTGCTTGAGTAGTTGGTTTTTACCATTAAAGGTGATTGTCCTGAGCAATAAGTTTTCAGTAGATAAAAACAAATCTTGTTTTTCATTTCTTAAGATTAATCAAGTGATCAAGATACGAGGCCTTAATGCTTGAGGAGTGATCATAACGTTCACATACATCATGGATTTCCCTTATACATAAACTGTTGTTCTATAAAAACACCCCTTTATTCATCTCTAGTTAATCATGATTCTATATGGCAACGAGAATGGGCAGAAGAATTATAATGAATGCCAGTGCACTTTATTGCTTTAAGATGAAGCTCAAGCATTAAAGGAAGTACTTAGCAATATGGTGAGTGAATAACTACTTGATTACCCTTCATGAAGTTTTTCAGATATGAAGTATATTTGGAGATTGACAGAACAAGGTTTCTGCCACAACTTGGTAAGCACACTGCGGTCTGTGAGATTCTGATGACAAGCCAGTGATGCAAAAATTAAAGCACCATTTTCAGAGAAATTTTCCAAATCAATATGTTGGTTACAACTGTACGGGAAGAGATCCGTCTTGTCAAACATCACAAGTATCCTCCCCACTTAAGTTGCATTGATGTGTTCTACCAAATCACTTTCTGCTGTCTTTTTCGACATCAATCATTATGTAAATTTCAGAGAAAATTCAAAAACCTTGTTCGAAATATGTGAGAACTGAATAGTTTT
This sequence comes from Iris pallida, assembly GCA_029216955.1. NCBI lineage: Eukaryota > Viridiplantae > Streptophyta > Magnoliopsida > Asparagales > Iridaceae > Iris > Iris pallida. The sequence continues at coordinate 6,784,856 of JANAVB010009599.1, forward strand.
AGTATATGGTACTTATGGAAGTCTCCAGATTGCAAGTTGCTGACAGTGAACAAGTAATTGTTCATAGTTATAAGATACTGTTCATGTCTATTCTATGATGAATGCTTTCCCAATAAATCTTATCCATCCCTTGCATTATGTACACATCATTTATGTAATTTGTAAATATCCTACCTAGCTTATATTCATTGATATGGAGAATATGTATACGATGACAAGAGTTTCCCTAGGACCATTAGCCTTATTGGTCATATGTTAATATTGCTAACACTCTCCCTCAAGCTGGAGAATATATATATATATATATATATATATAAAATAAAAAAATAAATAAATAAATATATATATATATATATATATATATATATATATATATATATATATATATATATATCAAAAAAAAAATATATATATATCAATTATGTCCACCTTGTTACAAAGAAAAATAAAACAAGATATATAAAGAGGTTTGCTGAAGAGATGGACAATCTGGTCTTCAAATTTAGTGAATGATGTGCAATCCAAATTACCTATTGCTCCATCACGAACAAAATAATAGTCCACTTCAATGTGTTTGGTCATCTAATGGAAGAATGGATTGTTGGGTATAAAGATGGCAACTTGATTGTCACAGTGCATAGAAAGTGGGTTGGTACACTGGGCATCAAGGTTGGCCAATAAGGTCTTGAGTAACATCGTCTCACACTGTATGAGTCATTGTTCTGTATTCGGCCTTTGCACTAAATCTGGCCACAATTGTTTGTTTTTTTCGTGCCAAGTGACGAGATTGCTCCCAACATAGGTACAATATCCAGACTAGAATGTATGTCGCTCTTCGATTCAACATAGTCTCTATCTAAGTAAGACTTTATCTTAAGATGCCCATATCGTTTGTATAGAAGCCCATCTCCTGTCTACCCTTTTACATATCTCAAGATTCTTTAGAGCAGCATCCCCGTGACACCAGTTGGTATGCTCCATAAACAAACTAATCAGGCCTACCACAAAGGAAATGTATGGTCGGGCCACAGTCAAGTAGATTAACTTTCCAATAAGTCTTTTGTATTAAGTCTTTGTCCTCAATATCCTCGTCATTCTCGAGCTACAAGTTCAAATTGGGTTCATATGAGTATCTGTTGGTTTAGATCTGAGTAGGACAGTTTTCTATATCAGGTATGCAGCATTTTTATGGTGGGAGAGAACTATTCCTTTTGAGCTCTTGGCTATCCCAAATCAATATGTTGGTAAACCTAAATATTGATGTGTTCTACCAAATCAATATGTTGGTAAACCTAAATATTTGGCATATTTTTACCTGATCGCTTCTCTGTAAATTTGAGCCTGTCAACATCAATCATTATGTACACAGTTACATTGTAAAATTGGATTCCAGTTTTTATTTCTGTAATGGTAAGCGAATCTGATATTTTTCCTACCTGCTTTTAGTTACTAGCCCTGAGTTTTATTCTTTGTTCTGATACTGTATTATTATTTATCTTATCTGGTGATCATTCAAGTCACATCCTGCCATTATCGTTGATTCTCACCGCAGATAAACCAAATTCTCCAACATATACTAGAGGGATACTTTGATGCATATATGTAAGATCAACCATCAAAGTATCATAACTTGTAGATTAAACTCTATAATGGTAATTAAACTCTATAATATAATATTGGTAAAATCATCCAGTACACAGGAGCTACATAACAAACAGAAGATTGTTGCAGAGCTACAGAGGAAGGAAAAAAAAAGAAGGAAAGGGAGAAGGGCAAAGACCCATTACAAAATGGGGATAGTATGAAATGAAGGGAAATTAGCAAAACAAACTGGGCAGTTTTGCCGGGATTACAACTTTTAGATCTGGTAGAGGTGCGGAAGGCTGAGAGATTCTGAGCTGAAGAAATCTTTCTTGTGTTTTTTAGAGGCCAAAGTTACAGAGTGGCAAGAATTCTATCTCACTATCGACGTACTTGGACCAGAGGTGCTTGTATTGGTTCAAGGCGACATCAAGCCATGGCTTCATGTTGCCATTAAAATATATGACTGCTGCGTTACGGATCTCATCTTGGCTCACACTTGGGTTGTAGCCAAGCCCCATGACATGCCATGACTTCTCCAGAGTTTTCGTCGTTCTGTAGAATGTCATGAGTCCAGCAGGTAGCACGATCCCTGGGTTCCAGAGGCTCCCATCCTCGTTCTGCCAAGGAAGAAAACAAATTTAGTCGACCAATTATTCATTTGGCTTCGACTTAAGATTCTGGTTGTATTCAAGACTTTAAACTGGGCTCGGACAGACTACAGATAAACAAAACTACATTTTCCTGACGCAGAATCTACAAGTAATGATACTTTGATGATACTTTGATGCATACATGTAAGATCAATCAAATTGTGATTTATGATTTCTCTTGTGAGTCCCTTTAGATATGAACTGAACCTAGGTTACAAATTATGATACTTTGATGCATACATGTATGATCAAATTATGATACTTTGATGCATACCTGGTGTATCAAATTATACCTGATATTTTTTATGCATACCTGTAAGTATCAAATTATCCTATGTCCAAAGTATAATAATGGACTTTATGCATTCCTATGTCCAAAGTATCATTATCGATTTCTTTTGTTTTAATTTGTTGAGTGCAGAATGTCGTCAAATCCTAGTGGAACACAAGCTGCATCTCCATCAAAAGTAAAAAAATACTCACTCCATATTGAAGCAAATGGTGTAATTAGAGGTGAAGGCGAGGTAAAATGGAGTAGTAAATGTAGGAAATTGATTCGAGCTCACATCCCAATTGGCTACAATGATTGGAGGAGTGTAGATAAGGTGTACAAAGATGCTCTTTGGAATTCACTGATGGTAAATCACTTTTCTTTTTTTCTATTCTTTACATGCATTTTGAACATTTATCTAATTGCTTTATCGGCTTAAAGAATGCCTTATTCCTTATTGTTTGTGGTAGGCAAAGTTTCAATTCAATATTGATCCCATCCTCGCTCGACCACTATTGGAACCCAAATTTCCACAGTTTTTTAGGACAGTAAAGTATCACCTATGAGGCACAATCAAGGATAAAGAAGGAATATATTTACCGAAACCTCTAGCACTTAGTCAATGTCCTGATGATATTGATAAAATCTGGTGGGAGCAGTTTATTGCTAATGAATATGCTCCAAAAAAGATTGAGCAACGCAAGAAAAATGCTGAAAACAAGGCCCAATCTAAAATCACTCACACTCTTGGAAGGAAAAGCTATAACAGAGTATACGAAGAATTGGTGTGTATTTTACTTTTTTTTACTTATAAATGCAATTGATATTATTATAAGTATCATTAATTTCTATTTGTACTTGTAGGAGGAAGAACACCCTGGGCAGGGTGTTACGCGAGCGGAAGCATGGAAGAGAGCCCACAAAAACAAGGCTACTGGAAATGTGCTTCCATGTGCATTAAAGAAATATGTTAGTACAATTCTACTTACTTTTGTCTGTCAACATCTTTATTTCCTATACTTCACTAAGAGCATTTTTAAATAGTTTTGAATTCCATGTTATGCACAAAATTGTATTAGTACCTGATTTAGTCTAGCTACATATTACTAATAATCTCTTCCTCACATGACACTGATAATCTCTTCCCGTCACCTCTATATCAGTCAATTGAAGAGTGTCACTTCATCAGCTTGACATTAAGAGAGGTGTTTTCAATGGAGATATTTATGAGACAGCCAAACACATCACCCTCCTGGTTATGAGAGTGCGGGAAAGCACCTAGTCATCACTTAAACATCCATATCGGCCTATTTTTTGATAGATATAAATCCATTATTTACATTAAATACCTTCTTTTGCATACCTTAACATTACTGCCGTTAGAAATTGATGTAACAGTATCATAGGTGTCGTTCATTGTTTGATCCCTGCTTTTGACTCCTATACTCGTATGATTGCTGTCCACCTCAGTCACAGCAATAAGAGGCTTACTAGTAGCTTTTCCGTTACTCTCCTTCAAAAAACATGATTAGTAGATATTCAATAACAGAATACAATCCATTACTCTCGTAGATAAGAAAGAAATGCAATTAAGACTGGTAGACAAGTAGCCTGAGTTGTATCTTCATGGACGATTTAGAAACATGTGTCAATCTACAGTGTTTTGAACATATTGTGCATATGATTGGAAGGGAAACCCTTATCCCAAACTTTCATGATTGGCTGAAAGCAATAATGTCTCTGCTTTTATTATTATTTACTTTCCAAAATATAAATCATAACTTTTGGACCATTCGATATACTTTTACTAGTACCATATAATTATACACCTCAATTTTTCATTGCTAACTTTCCTGAAGCGGCTAATGGGACCTAAGGTCCAGTAAAAAAAGATAGGCACCTGGCTTAAAAACTATGCATACCCTGGACTGTATATTCAAACATGGAAATAGCTATCAACCCAGCTAAGCCTCCAACTCTGATTAAAATATAGGCCTCATGACCCATGCCTGGCAGAGTTCATCAGGGCCAAAGTCTGTTCCGACCGAATGACAGATAACCATATTGATGGCATAGGACGAGATAACATAAGCATACAGTTTCAGCTCTTTCTATATCCACCGTTTGAGGCACACACTATATGGTCCACACACATGCACTTACGGATCCTATAATGAACCTGTGTCACTCTTGTGTTTTTTGTCATCAAGACATTGACCTAAAGCATGACAAAAAGTATAGGAAACACATAACAAGATGACTTCTCCATGATATGAAACACAAGGTTATAACTTGCACTGCACCTGTGGCATATTGCTTTTAGGAATAAAGCATAAAAGGTAATCAAAGTTTAAAAGTTATCTCACAGAATCTGTATGTCTTATTAGCAAGGTGTCTCGAACTTCAATTCATACTGATCAGTGGGGTTCCTATCAAAGACATGTTATAAATTCTTTTTGAATATGTATATGATAAGAATTTATGTCCTACCCTTGCATCAAGAATGCATGTATCAACCTGTACATAGACTGTTCCGTGTCTTGCCTAAATTGGTTTGTGATGTATCTGTCCATTTTACTGTCTATTCTGATACTCTATGAGTGGGAGAGTCCTGCATTCATTCATTGGTTCAGTTATAAAGGAATGCTCTGACCATACATTCATCTGCTCATTTGGATGATGCCCTATCATGTACTGTCCATATCTTGAACCTATTTACAAGGTTTGTTTAACAAACAAACAAATTTGTCTATGAATCTTTGTTGAAGAATGGATGGATCATCACATACTCAGTTAGCTGATATTTGAATCTTGTTTGATAGGGAGCACACTGGTATGATAAATCTCAGTTAGCCCCCATACCTCTTATTCATTAGCTATATACATGTTACAAGGTGATCTATAGTTTCCATTTGTACATGTTACATGAAATCACCAAATTTGTTTCTAGTTCTTGAATTCAGTATATGAGCATATGGGAGATGGATTACTAACTGTCCAAAAATATTCTTGTTTAAAGCATTAATTTCTTTTATGTTAAAATCCTGACACACAAAGTGATTATGACAACGAAGTCTGCACTGCCCTCGTTATCTGTACTCCACAAAAAAATGCAATCTATCTGTCCATCAATATCATCTGTATATAAAAGTACTAGTTTTTGATTAATTTTGTTCTTTACTTTCTTAAACTCTTAACTTTGTCTTATATCTTGTCAAATCACAGAATGAAATAGAGGCCGCAGAAAAGAGGCAAAAACTAGCCGCAAACACGAGTGGTGATGGTGTGCCAAGCATAGAAGACTTTGAGAATGACCCTATTGCTGAAGTTTTTGGAGCTGATAAAAGGAGTCGTTGTCGTGCAGTTAGCTCCACATCTTCGACGAAGCAAGTAAAAATCGGACAAGCTGCAAAGGCAATAGCAAACAAAAATAGCAACCCAGAAGTTATACAAAGGTTGAACAGTCTTGAGGGTATGGTACAAGAAGTGCTTACTTATGTTTATACTTCTCACAAGTCTCAAAATCCAACTTTTGGTTCTGGCACGCCCGAGGCAGAAGGTGCGTCTAACAACATGTATATCCCTATAACTCCAAGAAATTTGAACCCTGTTTTGAATAACACTGCCAGCCCTGGTGAAAATGGTAACAATGGTGGCCATGTTGTCCATGATAAGAATGGTGGACCAACTTCAGGAGGAAAACAAAATATGGTTTTACTTGGACGTGGACGAGAGGATGTAGCTAAGGGATTTCTAGCATCTCACACTATTTGTCATGGGAGGGAAGTGCAAGACGATGAGAAAATTGTTTATGTGTCGGAGATGATAAAACCAGAAGCACCGGTTTATGATGGTCCACAAAATGGAATCTCTTTGCTTTGTGAATTAGTTGATGGAGGTTATATTATTTAGGGAGGCGGACGTATCCGGTATTTGTAAGCTTTAAGACATGTAAGCTTTTGTTGGGATTCAAGCTATTATGCTTAACATTAAAACATGTAAACTTTTGTTGGTAAAATATTGTTAACTTTTGTAGGCATTTAACTATTATGCTTCAGCTATTATGGTTACATATATATACTTTTGTTGGACAATATGTAAGCCACCTTTTGTTGAGATGTTGTTGGAATGTGATTTTATGTTTTATTATTTGATTACAGGAAAATTATTATAAATTCAGGATGAATATAGGTTTATGGTTGTATAACTATTACAAAGCTCTATTAGATGAAAATTGGCATATTGAAATAAATGCATTTTCGTAACGGTTTTTTCCGTTACCAATATACATTTAATTTTGTCTGAAAACAGCTGCTGTAATGGTTATAACCGTTACGACGTTTTATTTTAGTAACGGTTAAACCGTTAGTAAAATAAATTTAGTAACAGCTATACCCGTTACTAAATCCGTCACAAAATGTTAATTGTCACGATTTTTTTCGTTACCAAATTACATTTAATTTGTCTTAAAAACAACTTTTGTAATGGTTATAACCGTTACGACGTTTAATTTTAGTAACGGTTTTAACCGTTAGTAAAATAAATTTCGTAACGGTTATATCCGTTACAACATCCGTCACAAAAATATTATTTGTCACGGTTAAAACCGTGACAAAAAGCGTGACAATATTTTGTAACGGCTAATTAGTCACGGTTATTACCGTTACTAAAATTTTTAGTAACGGTAATAACCGTGGGCAATCGTCTATTATGGTGTAGTGCTTGATTTAATCTCGGAAGCAACGTTGAGTGATCGCGGAAGCAATTTTGGTTAATCGTCAATGCAACTTTGAATTGAAACGAATCAAAGAATAGACCAAGGACGTAAAGCCGTGCTCTGATACCAATTTGTCACGCCCCGATTCGTAGAGTCATTTATTCATATATTTTATCTCTTGGAATTGATCGTCCTCGCTTGGGCGTGATGCTGTACAAGTCTGGTATTACACTTGTACAAGGCAAAGATGGTACATAATCGATATCTTCAAATAGGGACACATCACAGCGGCAGAAGCAGACAAATTGAAATTGATAAGGACAATCTTTCTTATTGAATAGAAATACATCAGTTTCTTTATAGCAGCGGAGATAAAAGGATAACTTGAAGTCTCATAGAGATATACAGAACTTTATTCTCTTTATTGATAATTGAAGAAGAGTACAAGACCTATATTGAAGTACAATGCTTACATCACATCTCACTTTATATTGAAAGCCAACTGAACAATGCTATACAGCTTACATTTGATACTTAGATACATTGGATTACAACTCGATATACCAACTTGGCTTACGACTCACTGGTACAACTGATTACAATGTTCCATACATTATGCCCTTTATAAACAGAAGACATCATCTTGTACAAGGAGAGCTTCTGTATGCCCAACAAATTTTCGATGCCGCGGAACCAATCAAGCCAAATCTTCGTGTGTAGAATATCCCAAGCACGAGCACCTGCCCACAAAATGTGGGTCAGCACATCATCTATGTACTGGCGAGCAGAATCCAACCCACTCGCATAAACCAACATTAAAGTGATCTTTTAAGCAAGCATTTATCAGAATGATCTTTCTACTTGGGGCCTAGCATCAGTTTACAGTTCATGGGCAATAATCAGAGTGAAGCATGTAAACATATTCTTAGCAATATTCATGTGGACATATTATTATAGCATTCTTGCTGTTATCATGCAAAGACATCATTGAGGCATCGTTAACATTTACTCTTAAACATGTTATGACAATTCTCACTTCTAGCATCACTTAGCATGTATGTTATGATTGGGCAATGTTTATAACAAGGCATCTTTCTAGCATATTGAATTTAACATGTTAAGCAGGTTCTCATTATTGAAAGGCTATACATAGCATCATTTACTTGGCACATTAAGCACGCAAGTTAAACCAACACATATATTGAGTATATCACATTTAAGTGATTTCTTACCGATAGCCGACTCCCTCGTACCTGCATCAAATACAGGTTAGCAGATATACTTACTCTGCCTGCGCAACACATTCATTAGCATGCATTCTGACTACATGGTCACTGGTGTTTAACCATACGGACGTTGCCATATAGGTCTTCATTGGTAATGCGATGACTCCAGAGAAGGTAGCTAGCCCCAAAGGATGCCTCGCAAAACCCGTGCCCCTACTGGCACGCCAATGTTTCCTCCTAGGCCGGATCGGTCGCCCTAACGTTCCGGGGTACCGTCCGAGAAAACATATCCCCATCACTTATGCATAAGTTGTCCTATGACCATGCGAATGCGTGTCCGACTCAATCGTGAACATAAAATGCATGGTGATATATTGAAGTAAAGACAACAGTGCATCATCATTCATCTCATTCAAGTCATGTTCAATGACTTATTCATTCCCAACATTACCATCATTTTATTTGGTGATCTCAACGATCCCAAGCCTCATCAATTTTTATTGTTTGTTTCATTGCAACATTTCTTATTACGTTCCTTCTACGGAGGAACAACAACATTCATTCATTTCGAAGGGACCAGTAGCATTTCATTCATTTTATAGGAACAATAGCATATTCAATTCTTTTCTCATGTATCATTCATGCAACATCTCATTATTCAAGTGATTCATTCATTTCATCAATCTTAAGCATAAGGGACATTATCGATTCATTCTCAGGCATCATGTTACATTAGCAGTTCGAGTGTGATTCGTTCAGCAATTCAAAGTTCATGTGTTATTCATTCAATGATTTCCAGCATATGCATCTCTATCGATTTAGCAACTAGAGCATCGCATCACAATTATTCAACATTAGAGGTAAGATACATTAGGGACATATTCATAGCATCACGTTATTCTATTTATTAAGCATGCAAGAATAAGGAGGAAGGAGGACAGTTCCACTTGCCTGCATAAAAGGGTCTTCTTATTCTAGTTGCACACATTCCCCCTAAGCGTAGCTCCACCAGCGAGCCACGTTCCAACACTTAATCCGTCTAGCCAGCTAAGAGAGACTGCACCAGTCTCAACTCTCTTGATCTCCAACATAAGTCACGGTCCAGTATTCTGATCCCATCCAACAAGCCAACCAAATGCCTCGTGCGGAGCGGGGCATTACATAATATACCACTCAGAAAAAGTTTCGTCCTCAAAACTTAAGAAAACAACTCATCTACTAGATTCACTCAATCACAATGAGTTACTCATTCAGCTTTAATTCGATATTCATTTCAGCCCACTCGGTCATTTCAAAATATCTATCCAACTGTATCATTTAATCCATCCACGATTCAATCCATCTTTCTCTTTTCCAAATACTTGCAACTTCTTATTGATTCACCAACATTTTTTTTGCATTCTATCTTGGTCGCAACACATCACTTCATTTGGATCCATACACATATTTCAGGCATCCCCAAAACATATATATTTCAGCCAAAGTTCGTGCTAGTGCAATAAATTCTTCCCATCATGTTATCTTAGTCGCAACCTATCACTTCGGCTGGATCCATACACATATTTTAGGCGTCCCCAAAACATATGTACTTCAGCCAACTTCCATGCCAGTGCGATTGGATCAGCCACGATATAACTCTCTTTTCCAAATCCGACTTAGCATCCTTTCAATTGACTTATTACCTCATTCACTTTGCCACAATCATTATCTTCCAGGCCATAACACTTAACATCAGGGACAGCTCTCTATCCAAGCATAATATTTTTAACATTCGGTCAAAGGTCTAACTTAGAGCCAATCATATCAAGAGTTCACAACATGTAATTATGTTCCTTCCCAAATCCAACAATATTTCTCACCGAGGCAATTCATCTTTTCTATAAGACACAATCCAACGTCACCCACTATCGATTACCCGAGTCAGGGTATAATTCTATGCAACAGTCAAGGTTAAGCCAGCTACCCGACTCTAGATACCTATCCAACATTTCCGTTCTAAGAAGTCAATTCCATCTCATGGAATAATTCACTACTCGATACATACAACTCAAGTCTCATCCCACGATTCTAGTTCCCGCTATAGGTCGACACATAATCCTCAAGGGTCAAACATCTCTAAGGTACGAGTTGAAGCATACATTTACAACATATCATTCTTAGGTCATACTCATCGCATCTCTCGTTCAATACCACAAGGTCAATTCTATGGGTCGTCAACGGCCATCTATTATTCGGTTCAGTCTCTATGGTTAGCTATACCGTCAGTTAAACCTAATCATTCAGGTGACTCCCCTAGAGTGGACGGCTACTAGGGATCATACAAAATTCTTATTCTCAGGGCCAACAAGCAACCGACAGTCCTAAGGGACTCTATCCAAACCTATGGGCATCAACTTAGTCTGAATAATTAATCGTCATTGTCGGCTATGCCAACAATTGGTAAGTCCTCAACTGGTCGCTAGGGTCATGTCTATCTATCCAAGGTCTTCCTCAAGGAATAATTCCCACAGAGGCTCATTCTAGACTTACCCAATGATCGACTAAGATCGATCTATCAACGTTACGGTCCAATCCCAACCCGACATACGATTCTCATCGTTCTAATAATCCATCAAGTAAATTCCCAATGATTCAATTTCTATTTCAAATCCTTTGTACACACATGAATCCATAAGCCAAGGCTAACTATTCAAGGGTCATCGATTCCGATAGTCTTAACATAACTATGGAATCATACTATTCGGTCTGTATGACAAAGACACACCACTAAGTCATAAGCCAGCAAACTATATCCAATCCAACAGTCACATATACCGACATTATCCAACACGTTGTAATTTCTTAATCCCATTCGTTTCTCAATCATCAAACTATCTTACGGGTATTCTTAATCTCGTTCTTTTCCCAGCCGTCAAAATCTCATACCGACATTCTTAAATTCCCTACCTCAAGGGTCGAGTAGTTCATTCCATTCAATCCGACAATTTATGTATCAACTAACCATTCTCTATGCAACACAAATATTCAGGGTGGCTACTTGTTACTTTTCTAATCCCATTAAATTCCTCAGCATACATGCACATAGGCAGCGACCATCCTTTGGTGATCTAGATGGGTTAACATCTATTACACCTTAGGGTCAAGGCACAAATATCTAATATTCCTTTGGTTCAATGACAATATTTCTAAAACGTTCAGCTATGCAACCAACTTTGTATTAGCCACATATAATTTGCATCCAACCAATCGAAATCAACATTCAGTATTCTAAGCCATAACATTCTCTAGCCAAATCCATTTACCCATAGCATACTAACTGTCTTACTAGTCTGAGTTATCACTCGACTAACAATTTCTAACCAAGCCACCAGTTACAAATTTTCGCAATCTTGCTACTCAGTATAACATCACCGTCAAGGGACACTCGAGTCATCTAGCCATAATACATGACTCCCAGCTAAGTCTCGGCACTACCCAGTACCCACAGATACTCTCCTTGCTATCCTATGGAAAGGGTCAACATACATCGTTCTGAGGTGGTAGAGGCAATATACCACTCAGAAACGAAGCCATCCTTAAACAATACCAACCCAATTCTATTCTGGACATCGTGATCTACAATGATCACAATACTTAGCCAACATCTTGGGGTCTCAATAGCACAAGCCAACATTCTTAGGGTCTCGAAAGCACTTAGCCAACACACATGAGTCAATTCACCAGTTTCGTTGGTCTACGGAGAGGAGGTGAGTGACGATGGAAGTCGAGTGGTACTAGTAGTGGTGAAAGCCGTATGGAGTTGGGATTGCTTATGGTTCATGAGAAGTAGAAGTTGGGGAGAAGGAGGCGGATGAAAGAAGAAGATGAAGGGAGGGGTGAGGAGAGGCGGCTGTTGTATTTTCATAGCTAGGGTTTTCTGTTTAGGCTACTAGAGTTGAAATTATATAGGAGTGGTGAGTGTGGAGAATAGGTTAGGAATTCATCTATTCGGGTCTTGTTAGATGGTGGATCGGCTGAAAGAAAATGTTGAAATAGAGCTCAAGAGTTAATTGAGGAGTTACAAAGGAATAAATGGAATAGGAATCAATTGGAATAGTTTTGGTCCGAGGGATTTATTTAACTAGGAATTTAAATAGCACAAGCAATATAAGGAAGGTAAAGAGATTCACCAATATTCTAATTATTTCAACCACTGCTACTACTATTTACCATAACAAAAAAATTAATAGTTATTCAATGATTGGCAAATAATCATTTGCTACCCAATGATTAATTTATTCCCAATGATTATGACCATGATTATATAATAATTAAAACTAATCATAATTGTAAGTGATCATATGAATAATATAATTAGTACTATAATTATTAACAAATTTTAATAATTTATTATTAAAACTGTGCAAAAACTCTATTGTTTCAAGGCTCAGATAAAAAAAAACATATTTTCACATGGGCTCGGGTTTTTTTCTAAATATTTTATTTAGAAAAGTGAAAAAGTCCTTGGATAAATATTTCAGTCATGAAAATAGCTATATCTTTAAGGCCTTGCCAGAAATGGACCATATATTCTGTATAACTGATATAAATACCTTTAGATTTAGGAAGGGGTCTTACAGATGCACCCGCCTCTAATTAAGTTTGCTGCAAACTTGATCTCTTCTCAAGCTTCAAACTGCTAAAACCAATGTCGCTTCGTGAAGCTTTACCAAACCACTCGTCGCTAAAATTGTATCTGTAGAGCATCCCTTACCTGGAGATACCAGTTGTCATGGGACAGACATATTGACCGTCAATCTTTAACTCATTACCATTTGTCACTTTCTCTCGACGAACCAACTCATGTCAAACCCCCGTAGCCTCCATCTGGTGTCCATAGACTGCTTGTACAACTCAATGACTTGAGCCCATACATGCAACAACATAAATCTTCTCAAGCCATCTGTTGGAAGCTCTTTGGAAGCATCCAATCTTTGTCCTCCAAATAAATTATGACAACCATCATCTGCTAGCCTCTCTACCAAAACCAAGTTCTAGCACAAACTCGGTATATATTGTATACCCCTAAGATTGTGTTTCTCACAAAACTCCGTCGTCAACTGTACAACCGTTCTGATGTCGCCTATCTTTACACGTCCAAACCTGTTACCGTGGTATGACATAAAGATTCTCCTCTGCAGAGTGATACCCCGCCCACTGTCTATCACCCAGTCGTCGTTATGATACTGATGATTGTAAGGCAATCCAGAGAGGGCAATAGAGTACAAAAAAAACAATAATTAAATAATTAAGCAGTATCCAACTACAATAATATATCAAGTGAAATTATGTAAAGTAAGATTTAAGAAGAGCAAACGCAAACAACCGATAATTTATACTAGTACCCCTTTGAGAGGACTAGTCTAGTCCCGAAAACTCTTGCTCGGTTGAATTTACTATCAGTGAAACACAAGATTTGATCAGAAGGGCTTGTGAGTTCTTACAAACATATTTTGTTGTGATCCGAAGGGCACGACGACTACAACAACAACAACCTGTTGATACAAAGAGCTTAAGAGCTTGTCAACTTCAAACAACAAGTGTAGGATATTACTTGAAAATCTAAGCTTTACAACACGATCAAACTTCCAAATTGGAACCGTGTTGATACTAGAAGGCTGGGAGTTGATCTTTGGAATGGAGAAGGTATATAGCTCAACTAGATAGGCAAGTAAAGATTGAAAGATTGGTGTAAAACAATAGGGAATTCAATGCTTATTTATAGGTTTATAGGTTTAGAGGGGACCGAGTTCGGGCATATTTCGGTCCCCTAACGTTCATAAATTCAAACGTTAGAAACCTGGCCTTCAGAAGAGAAGACTGGCCAGGGAACTGGGTTTTTCCATGACTGAGTTTGGACAGAACTCAGTCCAAGTTTGGTCACCCTATTTCCAGCATGTTTCTGGTTTAGGTTCAGGCTGATTTGGTGGACTAAATATTCGTTTAGGCTTGGGTTTGATCTTTCTAGTGCCAACACGACCCAGTGCACATCTTGCCCTATAAAAGAAACATAAAATATATAACAAATGATAAAATTTAGACGTCCTTGTTGCAAAGAATAGTTGAGATATGTAGTGTTGACTTTGTGCTGATGTACTGTCTATGTTGTATCGAGTTATATCAAGTCATGGTTCGATCAATATCAAAATCAAGTTGACCAATAACTATTTTGGCCAACACTCTCCCCTATTTTGATAATTGACAAACCATGGTCAATATGCGATACAATACACCGATACTATACGGGTACAATGCTCTAATTTGTGTGCAATACTTCTACCATAATTTATGAGCATGTCCTGTACGGCTCAGTAACTGTATTGGTTCTTTTCCTTTGTCACTTCAAAAATGGATAGTCTCCCGTAAGTGGTGAAGCAAAAGATAAACAGATAAACAAAATAGTGAACCAACATATAAACTATAAAAAAATAACAATTGCCAAAGGAATAAATCTTAGTTTACAAAGCATTGAGTAATCTTGGGTTAGCGGTAGGGGCTGGTTCACCAGCTAGCGGTGGCACAATGACACTTAAGTACCGTTTTGGTTAAGGCTATTTACTCCTCTTTGGCACAAGGAACCATTCGACATGTGCCCAAAAATAATCTCTGCTTTAATAAATAAAGATTAAAAGTAGTTTAAGCAATGCCATACAGTCTAAAAATCCTAATTTCTATGAATTTAAAATACTAGATCTTATGATTTTAGCCATTATAGGAAGAATCAATTAGCACGTTACCAAAGTGGCTCAAGTGGTCACACTTGTGCTGGTGTAATTGCTTCGAAGATGATATTTATAGTTTTGCACTCACCAACATTTTTCATGGTTCTTTCTCAGCATAAGTACCTCCACTTAAAATATTAGACAGAGACTTTGGTATCCATGACGTGAAGCCACATTTATTAGCTTTGGGAACCCATTTGCACAATTTATATCAACGAGCTTTTATTTGACAATGACTAGAAATTTGTCCATTTATACCATAATAAAGACAAAAATAAACACATTAGTCTAGGTGTAGATGTGGCGTGACATGATGTGCGTGGATACATGTAAAATGTATGATTATGTGAAGCTTTAGCTTTGCTTGCTTCCTTTGTAGAAGATCTATCATGTGGGACTTTGTGATGTGTCACGTATGTAGGATCGTTGAGCACCTCTAGGGGGTGAATAGAGTGCATGTGTAGAGCGGAATAAAAGTCACCTTAAAAATTTATAAGATAGTAATCAAATAATATGAACTAGGTAGTATATAAGTAAATGCATAAAGTAAATAATTTTAGAGAAGCAAACCCAAACGACAAGATTTATACTGGTTTTCCTATGAGACGACTAGTCCAGTCTCGATTACTCTAATCGATGTTGAATCCACTAAAGTAACAATAGTGAAACACATTTTGAATCTGAAGCGCTTGCAGCTCTGTAACACCCCAGCCCCAAAATACGTAGGACTGTGAGACCATAAACATGCCAGCTACCTATCGAGAGGACTCTGGCCCGACTCATGTATGTATAAGCTGTATAGTAACGACAAACTATCTATACTAATCAATAATATCTCTATGTCTCAATCTATAGTAATACAGAATACAAGAATGAAAAGATATAACATAGTGTGCACCCTATGCTATTTGTCCGAATAGACTCGAAAGAATAACTTGAGTCTATAAATACTAGGCTAACAAACAAAATGTAATTAAACATATATTAATATGTAACCGCAAGTGATACCTGAAACAGTAAATGGCAAGCATCATGATCAGCAACCAACTCTGCTTAGTCGAATACCAGGAGAGATCACTAGGTCCTCAGGGGACTTGTAAGGTACATAATATACATACCAAGGTATAGATATGAAAATATAATTTAAGGGTATCTACTATATATTCTACGTTATATGCATGTAAGAATCTTTCCTAGAATACCAGACCTCTCTACGAAGTCTCACAAGCACCTCAGCATGATATTATCCCGAGTACCGTGTTTGGGACCAAGGACAATCAATTCTTGACAATGATAATCCTCTACTCTGCTACAAAGCTAAAGGGTCACTAAACAACAGGCTACACGATAATATGTATATATTGTAGTCAAGTTCTCCCCAACCGTATGTCTAGAATCTAGCAATGTTAATTCTGTAAAGTCATCTAAAAAATAATAACAATAATGATGAACAATATAGAATGCTAGTACGAGGTCAATTCCGTAAATAGTCATGTAAACCTTGTATCATAAATATGTCGGTGTCCTGTAGTTAATCATGTTAATGGACACGTCAATATGTACGCAATACCTATGTCAATACTCGATGTCATCATCATGACATCGGTACCCGTCTATGAAACGGATACTAAGTATCGACGTATTACGTCATGCAATGCTAATCAAAATAAACAACAAGAAGAAAAGGAAAACAATCTATAACTACGGTAAGGTACACTTGCTAGTAACTGATGTCCGAGCATATGCCTTACCAACTCCGGTGTCCTCGTCACTCCTTCCAAGATCACCTATAATAATACGCTATTATTAATATCCTATGTCAACTTGCCATATATATGTTTATTAGTATATACCTATATTTTGCCATAACGTTGATACAACACTATCTAACATATAGTACCCCACTTCTCTTATAAAAATAATTTATACCATAACAAAATAATAACTTTAAATTCTGGAAATAATTATAAATACCAATATATTACCAAAATTACGTTTTCAATAGGTCCTATGTTAATACTACACAATAATACCACAACTCGACCTAAAATTTAGCCCCGAAATAATAATTAATTAAAAATATAAAATTATGTAAATAATTCCAAAAATTAGTTAAAATAGTGGTTTAACATTAAACCTTGCACAACAAATAGTTTTAAAGATTTTTATGAAGTATTGGAACTTTTGGACACAAAGAACATAGATTTTTTGGAGTTTGGTGTTACGGCAAATGTTACAAATTTCTAAAAATAGCAAACAAACTCAAAACCTAACAAATAGATATGCGTACGATGTCTAGTTTCTGAATAAAAATCTTAGAAGGAACAAAGTTGAACTTAGGTAAGCCAAAATGGCTCGCAATAGAACTCGTCAGTTATGGACACCTCGTCGTAGAATCGACCCCACAAGCAACTGCTTAGAATTGTGTGGATGACCAATTGGACATAAAATATACACATATTTCTTTCTATTAGTTTTTTTTTCAAGAAAGATGAGATCAAAAAGTATATGAAATACTAGATGCAAAATAGAGTACCTGTTGTTAAATTCATCACAAGTTTGGTCGACTTTGGGTGGCTTCTGTGCCTCGTATCGACCAAATTAGGGGCTGAGACTACTCGGGAAGGTGCAGGATGTTAGGGGATGTTCTAGGGTTGAGATGAATGTAGTATGAGCGTTGGAAGAGGTCAGGATGATGAGTTTCTATCGGGTGGAAAAGAAAGTGTGAAAATAGAAAAGAAAGATGAGGGGCACAACTCGGTTTTAATAGGAAAAATATATAAAAAGTGTTCGAAAGTCCTAGGTGGGAGAGGTTTACGAAAGGGGAAAGAAGTTGGGGTGGAGTAGGATTTATTTTGGTGGGATTTAATTTCCTATTCTAAAAGATACACCAATTCATTCTCCTAGGATTTAAATTGGGTCCAAATATGAAATTTGCTATAGGATTTGATTTAAATTAGATTTAATTACTGTGGCTGCATATTAATCCACAAAAATTAATTTAAAATAGGTTTAAGAGGTTAGGGAACCAAAAATAGGCTCTACAACCCTACTTGGATTAGTTTTGGGTTGGTGGAATTTTGTGATCGATTTGAGTCTAATATGTGTATAGTTTCGACTTGTGTGCCTTTTAAAAATAAATAGCACACAAGAACTCAATTGAGTGGCATACTAGTAGCATGTGCGTAGTAGACTCAAAATGGTCAAAACTATATATTTGGTCAAACAGTTTTGTTCTATGTCGAGTTCCGAAATCAAATTGGAAGTTGGGCCTAGAATTACGATAAACGATCAATATGGCCTACGTTGACCCGAAGTTGCACGAAGTCAAAAGATATTGGGAAACATATTTAGATGGGACATGATATATCAACGTGAAGATGGATGTGTCTAGAATTTAAAAATATGGAATTGGATTTGAGAAATCAATACTTGTTGTTCTTCAAAAATAAAAGCTACGGTAAAGTACTATTATAGTCATCATTGACTTAAAATATAATTTTAATATTTAAATATCCATATAAAAAGAAAATTTAAAATAAATTCTAAAAATCAGGTGCCTTACAAGCTCCTTACACCTTGTACTTTTATCGAAGTGCACAACGACTTCACAATCACGGATTTGATCCGAAGAACTCACGACTTAAATAGCAAAAGAAGCTTTCATAAACCAAGCTTTTACAACTCTTTTTCAGACTTCTAACCGAGATTGTACTTTGAAGTAGAAGGCTGAGGAGTTGATCTTAGAGATAGGAAGATTAAGGCACTTGAGTAGTACTCACTGTAAGATAGAATAATTAAGAGAAGAGGAGTGAGTAAGAATGTGAAAATCCATCTCTATTTATAGGCTTTTTATGGATCGAGTTCGGACAGAGTTTT
Source organism: Iris pallida (assembly GCA_029216955.1). NCBI lineage: Eukaryota > Viridiplantae > Streptophyta > Magnoliopsida > Asparagales > Iridaceae > Iris > Iris pallida. The sequence continues at coordinate 6,803,944 of JANAVB010009599.1, forward strand.
GATGGATATTTGATTTTTTTTCGAACGTTAGGAGACACAATATCCAGGATTTCCCAACTGTCTAGATTTTCCAGGATTGCCAAGACCGAGTTCGGTTACCAAGTAAGGTATAGTTATTGGCCTGTTTTAAAATGGTTTTGGTTTGAATAGATTAGGCTTTTTATAGATGGGGTTGTAGGTTGTTTGAGTGGACTGGTTGGGTTTAAGTGGACTTCAGGTACCATGTGTGACTCGATGTACATAATTCCTAGACTTAATAAAGTACATAATTATAGAAGAAAGATAAATTCGAGCAGTATATAGATGTCCAAATGAATCTTGTAGGCAACTGACCCATCTTCTTCCTTTGTACCATTATAGCATTTTCCTTAACAATAGTCATCCAAAGATAAATAGATCTGGAAGCCTGAATACCTTTCGGGATTTCACCCCTGAACCTCCAGGGGGTGGCGCTGTCCTTTAACCGTGTCAATTTCTTATTGCATATGTCCGTCCGAGGCCCCAGATAGGTCATTGGGCGGTTCAGAGAAACCGTTTTAAAATGCCATCTTTAGCCCATAATTCAATCTTTATTGCATATGTCCTGGTTCGATCTTGCTTACTGCTTGTTTGCAAGTACATGTTAGGTAAACAAAACAGTATAGCAGTATGATAATTTAATGAACATTAGGATAATGATAAGTTTAAGTAGCAACATGATAGTGATTACATAAAAATTAGTGACATCATTATGTTAAACTTAATCAATTAGCCATATTTAAAAATATGTTACAATCATTGGCTAACAACGTCTTGTGTTAGACTAAGTCATAGGTTGCACTACCTGCTTTCTAGTCTAATATCTAATTTTTTAGAGTTAGCATAGATCTTATCATATTTAGCATAAAGCATCAATTCTAAGTACATCAATAGAATACTTCTGCTTTTCTAATTCTAGTTCCTTCTTAAGTTTAGCATTTTTCTAGAGTGCTTTTCTCAATACATACAAGTGCCTCATGCAATTTAAACTCAAGTGTGGAGATTTCAGCAGAGTTATCAGAAGTAGAAGTGTATGTAGCATCATTCAATAAGCAAGTACTTTTCATTCTGAAGCTTATATGATAGAATATCTTTTCTAGCTTGCTTATACCTATCTAGAACATTCTTGTAATCATCAAATAAATCATTGAAAGCATCCGATAATTCATCATAAGAGAATTCATTTTCTTCTAGATGAGATTATTCTTTACCTTATTAAATAATGTCAACAAGCATACATTTGTAGCCTGATGAGGGCTTTTATCTTCTTCAAATTCGTTTGCTTCACTTTCACATATGCTTGTGTTAAGTACTTTTAGACAACAATCTTTCTTTGTTAGATGATTCGCAGCGATTCCCCTTTTTAGCAGTAGGCAATCTTTCATCATATGGTCTGGTCTTCTGCAGTTGTTGTAAACAAGCTCTTCTTCATATAAGGGGTTGTGTTGCACTTCAAATCCTAATGCCATAGTACGCACATTTGCATCCTTACAAGGATTTTTCTTCTTTGGAGGCTAGCTTCACTTTCGTACCTGTTTTCATCGGTAGCTTCAAGCAGTTTCAGATTTTAGATATTGTGCAAGTGTAGTACGATGGAATATTTATGTCTACAACATAATAAGAGCATTTATGCTTTGTATTATGGCTAGCTAACCTTTTTTCTCCTTGGTATTATCACATGCTTGTCAATATAGTGAAAGTGAGAGTGGTGGTAACATTGGCTTTTTTGTATCTATTGATACATACAGTAAATCAAAATCAAGTAATTTTAGGAAGAAGCTCATACGTGTTTTCCAATAAGTGTAGTTGGTTTCATCAAATAGGACGTCTATTTGTGGATTAGTCTCTCCAGTAGAGATAGATTTACGGTTGCCCTCATTTGGTTCAAGAAATTTAGTGAACAAGCATACATATCTTTGGTGAACTCTCTAGTCATCCTAATCAATTCATGAAAGCATATTGAAAAGCACGAATAGCATAACGATGATAGTTCTTACCCACGACAGAGCATGCCATTGCAGTATAAATCTTACGATGTCCTTCCATGTCATATTGATAATGATGAATACGATAAAGTATATTTATGAAGGTCACTGACATGATAAGCCATCCTGGACATATAGTTTGGTAAGACAGAGGTCCTTCAGCACAGGTAGCGAGCCCCGTTGAAAGCCACTGCCTACAGTGGCATACATCCAGTATAGCTATTCGTGTTTCTTCCTAGGTCGGATCGATCCCATTGCCCCAGGATACCGTTCGAAGAAACAATCGCCCTTGTGCACAAGTTGTCCATGACCGTGCTAAGTTAACGGGTTATTTAAGGCACGTTTTATGGTATCGTGGCGACATTCATTTAATCGATTCAATCTTTGCTTAGCACATATCTATATAGCATGATATTAAGCAAGCACGTAACAATTATATGATAAGTAGTTCTAAAACCAGTATACGTTAGATGTCGTGTAACAGTTTATTGGAATAAGCCTTTGTGTCATTGCATTTACATCTAGATAGTATATTTTGGTATCGACAATTTATTAGAGAAAGAAGGGTCAAGGGGAGAAGGGTCAGCCACTCACCATAATTGTTTGATTGAGAAGAGACCCGTTGGCTGCGCTAGACGGTGTCTACGCAATCACCTGAAATTCCATAAGCAACTGATTAGAATACTGTCTCATTCAATGAGTTCAATACGAATGCGAAGTTCAAAAATGTAAGCCATGAAAACTATCGAAAATTTCACGAAAATGCATTCAGAAAACTAAAGCCAAAGAAGAAATTACGGCATGAAAAGCAGCAAAACGAGAGGTCTCTTCGACTCAGCCGTAGAGCCTATCCTTAAGGCGCAACCCGCTGAATATGGGACTTGATTCAAGAGAAGCCTTTACTTAACGAGAAAAGAATCTTAATTTAATTGTTTTCGTTCGACCGATTCAATCGATTCCGACCTATCGATTATGACTGAATCGGTAGCGACAGTGTTCCTTTCTTGCAAATCACGTGGACGAAAATGAGGCACGATGTAGCGATGGGACACTACACCATAACTAGCTAAGAAAAAGTTTTGTCCTCGAAACTTAAGGATAGAACCTACCTCTAAGAAAACAATGAAGGGAATTTCTCTTTCACCTCTGATTCGAGTTCCCATATCGATTCCTCCACCGAATGGTTTCTCTAGAGTACGCGACGAGAGGAATCGAGCAATTTCGAAGCAATTTATCCTTGCACTCCAAGATCTGTACGGCTTCTACATACAATAAGTCTGCCTATAGATCTAGCTGTCCCGAATCTACCACATGGCTTAGATCATGCACGTATTTTTGTAGTTGTGAAACATAGAAAATATCTTGCATATCTGACAATACTGGTAGTAATGCGATTTGATAAGCTACTAGGGCAACTCACTTCAGTATCTCGAAGGGACCGACAAATCTTAGACTCAGTTTCCCCTTTGCTCCAAATCTGGTGACTCCTTGCATGGAAGATACCTTAGAAACACATGGTCGCCTTCAAGGAACTTAAGTAGTCTTCAGTGGATGTCAGCGTAACTCTTCTGTCGACTCTGTGCAATCTGCAGTCTTTTTCGTATGAGCTAAACTTTCTGCACGGCCTGTGTTGACCAAAACTGGATCACAGTCAACCTAATCTTGATAATTAACAAGACGTATCTATTATAATCCAACTTGACACATCAAGCTCCATCAAGCTCAAAAAATAGAACGTTATCACATATCAGTTCAAGATAGACACCTTCGACAGTGCTGCTGTTACTTGTAATCTAATTCTCTATTTTTTTTCTTTTATTGAGTCTAGGCTATTGTAAGTTGAGTCACACAGAGTATCTCAACCTTAGACATAATACCCATGCTCCACCAAACAAACTCCAAAACCTGTAAAGCCCACTTGAACTTTCTGTCTCCTAGAAGACAGAGTTTGGGACGAACTCTGCCACACACAGAGTTTGGGACGAACTCTGCCCTCTTAATTTTAGGACCTTTTTTTAGGGTTTGCTGGTTGCTAGTTGTCCAACGGCTAAATATTTGAATATTTAGGACAAAGTTCTGGCCGAACTCTGCTTCTTTGGACTAGTATATATAGGCCTTGATTTCTCTCTTTTGAAATCATCCAATCTTCTCATCTTCTCTTCTCCTATAGCCTATACATTCAAGAGCTTTTCTTCTAATATAACTAGCCATAAAACTTCCTAAGCCCCCTAGATGCTCGGTACGAGTCAACTAGAAGTTTGTGTGCAAGAGTTTCAAAAGAAGTCAATTGGACAATTTCAAGTCTCGCCATCTACGAAACTGTAAGAAGTTGGCATGCTTTTCTGAGTAAAGGTACGTAGTTATACGCTATTTCACAAATAGTGGATTTCAATCCTGAGCTAGAGTTCTCAGGCATGGACTAGACCTCTATAAGGAAAACTAGGTTAAAAACTGCTGTGTCTGCGTCTACTTCTCTGACATCTATTTATATTCTGTACTTATACTCTGATTATTACTTCTGTTGGGTGGACTTAAAAGAGTTATTTTTAATTGGATATTATCGACATATACTCTATTCACCCCCCTCTAGAGTTGCCTACACGTACTTCAATTGGTATCAGAGCTCTGTTCTCTTATATCGGATTAGCATCCTAAGAGCTGATCCATGGAAACCACACAACCTACCTTTTCCAACTATGGTGAGGGACTGTCCACAAATAGGCTACCCCATTTGACGGAACTAACTACACCTATTGGAAAACTAGGATGAGTTTTTATCTTAAGTCTCTAGAATTTGATCTGTAGACCATCGTCACGGATGCTTACAAAAAGCCTGCCAGAATAGCTGTCAAGGGGACTCTTGTTAAAAAACTCCACGACAAATATTCTGACCAGGAAAAGAAACAGGCAAGTCTAGATGTTAGAGCTATTAATGCTCTTTTTTGTGCAATAGACAGGTCTGAATTCAACAGGATCTCTACATGCTCTACCTCACATGAAGTATGGTGGCTTCTGTAGGTGACTCATGAAGGAACCACATAGGTTAAAGAATCAAAGATCAATCATCTGACACAAGAATACGAGGCATTCAAAATAAGCCAAATGAGACAATTACTCAGATGTTCACCAGATTACTCGACATCGTTAACCCTCTATCTTCCCTTGGCAAAGTATATTCCAGCCATGAGAAGATACGTAAAGTGATAAGAGGATTGCCAAAGATCTGGAATCCCATGGTCACGGCGATTATCGAAAGAAACGATCTTACGGCTATGTCACTAGAAATTCTGATGGGCAAGCTAATGACGCATGAGCTCGACCTCAAAGATTTTGAAGAAACTGCTCCAAAAGAAAAAGAAATTGCCTTAAGAGCTCATCGCTGAAGAACCATCATAGAGAAAACAGATGACGACGATTCCGAAGGTGACGATCAAGCACTCATGGTTCTAAAATTTCAAGAAGTTCCTACGCTTCAACCGAATGAAGAGCGAACAAAAAGACGATAAGGAAGAACCCACCTGCTTTGGATACAAGAAGACGGGACACGTCAGAAAAGATTGTCCTGTAGTAAAGAAAGGAAAGCAGATAAGAAAAGTCGTACAAGAAGCCAACTTCGAGAAAGTATGCCAACACTAGCATCTGGTACGAAAGCGAGGCCAGTGATTTAGACGAAGAATAGGACTCTCCGTAAGACACGACAAACGTCGGCCTAATGGCAACCTCAGATAAGGTAAATGATTCTTTTGACGACTTTTCTTTTGATGAACTAGGTGATGCCTTTAGTGATCTACTTAATGACCATAAAAAGGTTATTAACAAATATAAACATGCTAAGGATAAAATCACGACTCATGAAGCCGAGATCCATAGACTTTCATGCTTATTAGAAAATGTTAGAAACACTACATCCACGAAAATACTGAGGAGGCATCTAAACTTAAGTTAAGCTTACTCGATGACGAATCTCTTGTTGAGAAGCAAACCCATGATATCGCTGCTTTAAATAAAGAAATTGTTGAAGAGAAAAACAAGTACAAGATTGCTACTGGTAGAATAAATGGTCTCACTGGTAAATATGATGAGTTGCATGCTGTCTCTAAGAAATTTGAGATTAGACTGGGTAAACAGGTTATTCAACCTCAAACTTAGTCTCATAATCACAACACTTACACTAAACACCAGACGACTCAACACAAGAGAGCATGTCATTACAAGAACACTCACCCATATACCACCCAAAAACATGCCTTTATGTACACTACTCCCATACAGCACGTAAACACACACACGTAGTTTAATCATCCTGCTGCTACACGTAATTATTATCATCATCCTACTACTACACATAGTTATCATCATCCTATAGACATCACTATCATCCTGCACCCAACACCAATATGCATGCTACATGTACTTACTGTGGTTTACATGGACACAATCACCATATTATAGAATTACAAAACTAGTGGATATTAATCTATATGCATGGGTACTGAAGACTAACTTTCCAGGACCCACAAGAATTTGGGTACCAAAGGTCTCATCTACTCATGGTGTAGGTGGACCTTCCTTCTCAAACTAGAAGCAAATGGATTCGCGATAGTACGTGCTCGCGACATATTGTCACAACACGCATCCACTGTGAGGGTACGAGTACGTAACAGTACCCAGCCTATGCCGTAGTATCGGCGGTAAAACGCTGCTCTAGGTTACTATCTAATCAACAACTCACACAATTATATAATGTACTTGTCAAAATCTTAACTCTGAACTGAGGACAAGTATAGATATAATAGAATCTCAATCACAGTCTATGCACGATATGATAACACAGAAGCTTATAACTAAGACTAAATAATAACAACAAAACCAAATACTAAATAACAATAATCTCAAACAATCTCAAAACGAAACATATCTCAACTTAATACAATTCAAGTTCTAAAATATGAAACTAAACCAAGTCAACTAGCTAATCTCCCGATCACTCTGAGTGTCAAGGCCAAAGGTAGCTAAACCATCTCCTGGTCCATAGTAAGTAGGGCAAGTGTCCTCAGGACAATCATCTGTAAAAATTTTAACAGGTCCAGTCAGGACAAAAACGAGCACATCTTATCTAAAAAACCCAAGTAAATGACAGAGAACTATAAAGCAGTTATAGACAGTTGTATTGATGAACATGGCAGTTTATATTCAGGTGATGGTATAGAGAGACAGATAAAGTACAAAGAAAGTAAGGTAACTAAAACAAGAGAAGAATCATGGCAATAAATACTGTAAAGAGAAACTAGCTGAACTAGAGTAACATGATATAAGTCCAGACATTAAATACAAACAAGTGTAAAACCAAAGTAAGTCCAGAAAACATGAATCTGATACCAGGTGATTCCAGTACAAGATGAGTCCAGTATAAGATGATTCCACTCAGTGATTAAAGATTCCAGGGTGAGTCCAGACTATACTCTAACAGTGTGTTTTAAAATACCGAGATCGACATGTAAACGGCTATAGGTAATCCGGCACATCACACACTCGGCCGGGTGTGAGATGGCTATCATTCCAGTTTGATTCCAGTATGTGGGGTGATTCCAGAATTGGGGTATGTCTACATGTCTTACTCAAGTATTTCCCCTCCCAGCAAGTACAAGTGAATCCAGAATACGACACGAGAATCGAGATGAGTCCAACCAAACATGATGATACCAGCAATGATTCCAGAATAATTCCAGTAATAGAGCCAATATGATGATACCAGCAATGATTCCAGTAATAGAGGCCAGACAAGATGGTATGTGTGTCGCGTACATAAATCCAGAAATATCCATACGTGTTGTAACAGAGAATCACATAAAACTAACTAGAACTAAAGTACAATAATTGACAAATAAATGAGAGAACTATCAGAGAATGTACCCTCCTGTGGTCTAGAGCAATAAATGAGGATTGATGTCCAAAGTGGTGTCACACAAATCTATAAATGAGATACACAGAGTTATATGGTGTTCTATAGTAACAATATGTTTAAAATGCATTATTACATGCTTCTAGGCCCTTTCTAGGTTAATACAAGTCAAATTAGATCAATACTAGGTCGTACCTTGCTAGGCTAGGTTAAACTAGTCAACTAAGTATATCTAGGTCACACCTAGGTTTTTAGGACTATACCTTACCGTACCAAGGTATCTAGGTATCTAATATAGATACATATGTGGGTACCAAATCTTACCCTCCCCTTTAGTCTATATGATTACTTTTAGGAAATAATCAAGCCTCTATGTACTACATATATATAGACACACACTACACAACATTCAACTAGTCCCATATACATATACTAATATCCTTCCTATATAGAAATTGTTTTATGGGTTCCTATCAGTTAGATGATTTCCTTTCTAACCCAACAACACACACACATGTCTAACTAAACACTCAAGCCTACACTCCTGCAGTTCACATTGCCTATACTAGGCAGACCTACTACTCCTCTAAACTCTATATTACTCTTCATCTTTTCTGATACCATATCTTAGTATTAGACCAAACCCCTCTCTTACCTTGTATTCAAACACTACCATCTTCACCTATACAAATCTCATCTATGCATCCGTGTCTATTCTCTAATGGCTAAACATAAATCTTAACACTCACACCTACCACAACTGATACTCACCACCATATACCCTTGCTATTCCTATGTCTAATACCTATGTCGTTATTGCTCTGCTTCCTGTTCCTCTATGCACCTCCCATATATCCACCTATACTCATACAGATACTCCCTTCACTCAAACCCTGCTACTAAGGTTGCTGCAACTGCTGCTATAATTGCTTGCATTGCTGTAATGCATTGCAACTAAACGAAGCCAAGCATAATATACCATGGCCAACCCTCTTTGTTGCTTTGCATATGCTCTGCAATGAGCTGCAACCATGCAAGCCAAGCCTAACCCAATACCAACTAATACTTGATACTCTCTAGGATACTAACTAGTACATCCAATATCCTAACCACTAACACTCTAGGATACATTAAGTATCCTATCTAACATATTAATACTAACATATGACTGACACTAACTTATCAAATCCTCTAACCCTCACACATTACACTCACATGGCCAAGACACTAACAGATACCACAATGACCCATTCTCTGAAACCCAACTCAAAACTCTAAAACTAGCTAATACAAACTAATACATTAATATATTCATATACATCACTCACTCAAAGTATGATACTCTAACAAAACCAAATATGATACTAACCTTATCTCCATCCTAATCAACATGTCACATATCTAACACTCGTACAACTAACACTAACACACTCCTCTAATCTTACTAACCCCAACTTACTGCACTCCCTGTACCCTCTGATATATACAAGCCTGACACCAATTAACCCATTCTTTGATACACACATGAAAACCCCAAATCTCTTATACATACATTGCACTCACATATACTATATTAACATATCTAACCCTTAAAGAAACTAACCTCAAACTAATACTATCACTCTCAGACACCTTAAATCCAAGGGCCCAAACTCGAACTCAAGCCAAAGTGACCAAACTCTGAGCCACATTTCCTACTGCAGTGCAGGCTCCAATGCTACTCACTGTTCTGAGAGCCTAACCCGACCCCTCTGTTAAAGCCAATGGCCAAACTCAAATGGCCAAGTGCCACTGCTGCCATGCTCTACAGCCTACAGATGGCCAAGTTCCATTGCAAAGGCCATATGCCAAGCTTCCTACAGCAATAGCCAATGGCCAAAAACCCACTACCCAAATACCTATCCTCAGTCGCACACTTAACATATGTGCACTCAAGGTACCAACCCCAGTTCAAAACAGTAACCCAGGAATTCGAATGTTCATTCCAACATCTCAGATTTCCTAACATTCAAATCAATTTCCTGTTAATACCATATTATCACTTAACATAATCCAAATTACCTATGAAACCAACATCAACCACAAAACTCAAATTCTCAAATAATCGACCCTACTAAAACTCAGGAATCAAAATAACTTAGCATTTCAACAAACATGAAATCATCTGAAATATAATCCTCTGAACATGTATCATCCCCAAAATATCAAACCCAAACAAACCAACATCAAATCAACAACTCAAAGCATAAACTCAGGATATTTCAACTCTAATTATTAAACTTAAGGTAAACCCTACGTACCTTACTGATACCACCTCAAACTCACCCAAAACCCTAAACAATGTGTCAACACGTGTCAACCTAAGGTGTGTCTACGCACCAGTGACCTAATGTGTCCAACCCAGGTGGACAGAGGTCATAGGAAATATGCAGACCAAGGACTGTTGCAGATACAAACAGGTCCAGGTTTGAAGCAAACCAGTACAGTGCAATGGTGTGAAGTGTGCCCACACAAGTGTCCAGAGATACATGGTGTCCAAGTGTGTCCAACTGTGTCCAAACGAATGGACACGAAGTATCAAAAATTGAAATCTAAGAAGTGACAGAACTGACAGTTAAGGCTGCCTCGTGCAGCCATATCGAGGAGGATAGAGCTCGACACGTGGCACGAGGAGTCTCGTGCTCATACACGTGGCTAGGGTAGGTTCACGAATAGGTCTTAGGGTGCCTGCATCGAGTCGGGGTCGTGTCGTGTCCGAGTTATAAAGCCGTATCAGTGGTCAATTTTTAGTGTACATATTGTAGTAAAAAACCCGTGCGCATGTGATTTCTCAAAACCTACTCGACGAAATCGCCTCAAATTTGGTATGCATGCTGTCAGTGATTGCCCACACGTGTCGACCAAAAATTATGCTATACGAAGCCGTATCGTGTCCTACAGGACACTCGGGCAGCAGGGGAGCACAGTACTCCCCTGTGCAGTGTCCAACAGCAAGTTCGTGTCCAATTTTGGACACGAACAAGGGTCCAACTCGTTCTCAATCATATATAAAATAAATCCCCACATATAGGGCTACCCAAATCTGAATTTTTTTTTGAAAAATAAGGACAAATAGTCCACAGTGGCATTTCAACAAACACTTGCACATACACAAAGATACGTGTCCGATACGGACACCAAACGGACACGGTTTTTCTACCAAATTTGGGGGACAGCTAGGGGACACCTAGATCTAGTCTAATATACAAAGAAATCAAAATAATAACTCAATGTGAGGAGTTTTACCTATAGGTGCCAATAGCAAGAAAAGCCTCAAAATAGAGTGTTCCTCCTTGCTAGCTCGGATCCCCAAATTGCTCAAAATCTGGGATTACTCTCCATAAACAGGAAATAGAAGAGTATTAGGCTCTAATGCAAGAAACTAGAGTTAAAAAGGAATTAAAATAGAAAATCTATGGATTGGAGAAGAATGGACATACCTTTCTTTTTCCTATGTGTTCATTCAATACAAAAGGGACTAGAACTAAATGAGGAGATTATTTATAGGGAGGGGAGCCCTAGTGGCTGGTCATAAAGGAAAGAATTAGGGTTAGGGTTTCACTAATGGCTATGGGCCAAGTTTCATTAGTCATGGAAATAAAATCATAAGTCGTAAGTCATGAACCTAGTCTTTATTTCTCCTATTCGAACTTGATTCTATATGACTAAAATTGTATTGATTTACGTTAGACTAGGGTCTAACCATGCTAACCAAGTCACTATAGCTAGAGTCAACATCTAGGTTAGCCTACAAAGTCTCAACTAGTCAAAGTCAAAAATAACAATCACCACTCCAATAATTAATCAAATAATTCCAATAAGTCAAAATAACCAAAGTATCTCTAGGCTAAAAATGATAAATAAATATCCCAATCACATGGTTAGGCTCTAGGTCAGACAGTCTCTAGGGTTTCACTAGCAGCACATCAAAATTATAAGTCATGACTTAAAACAGTTTTAAATTGATTAAAAATCACCAAAATTCATAATGTTATATAAATATCAATAAATAATAATTATAACTATAAAAGCTCAAAATTACCCTCATTTGGAAAACTGGGTGTTACAAGTCTACCACCCTTAGAAAAATTTTGTCCTCGAAATTAAGATGATCGTACCCCTACTAGGTCAAACCCCCAGTCAAATCAAGGTCGATAGATAACATGCTACACAATCCTACTGGTCGTGATATCATGGTCTTGATCAGGGTCACTATACTATCTTTCACAACACAAAACATCCTGACAGGTACTAATGGAATCACACAACAAGATGGAAAGAAGAACATGAAAGACAGACCTGCTAACCCGTCACCTGTAGCGTCGGTCTACTCGAATGTCAGCACAAAATCCCTGCCCATCTGGGGTGTATCCCTCTGATGGTACGGGGCACGGTGCTACGCTACAGGTGGCCTAGCTCCCTCTATCTAATCCATGACACTCAAGTAATATCCACACTGATATTTCACTCAATTATACTAGGGCACCATCTATATGGTATCTATTCTACAATCTGATAATCATACCCGTCTATCCAGAACCATGTTACCAGAATCCTCGTCACACCAGTAAGTATGGCTGCGATAATCCATAGAGTCCACAACTAATATACATACCTCTAGAATCATGGTATTTAAAAATTTTGCATTATCGCTAGCTTGGCTGTGAAAATTTTAAATTTCTACACCCGAGAAATACATCCAAAATCAAACTCTATCTCATCGCCCGACCAGCTAATATGGCTGCAGAAAACTCTAGATTCCATGACTGAGACAACCTAACCCATAGTGTTATCTTGGTAGAAAATCAAGTCAATAATGAATACCAAGAATCAAATTCAACGATGAACAAGAAAGATAGACAGATACTGTCAGAATCGAATTTCGGGATAGTTCATAATGAGATTCTCAAAGGTCATCCCAGGAATCTTCTCAAGTAGTCCTAACTGTGATTGAGTACTCTCTCAACTAAAACCTATTCCTTAGTTCATATCGCAGGCGCACAGTAGTACAACTAAGAGTTGTACTACCACGACATCGCACTAAAGCGACTCTCGACCTACATGGGCCACCACTAAAAATGTGTCACGACCCACACAAACTGTGAGGGTACGAGTACATAACAGCGTCCAGCCTACGTCGCAGTGTCGGCGGTAGAACGCTGTTCTAGGTTACTATCAAATCAACAACTCACACAATTATATAATGTACTTGTCAAAATCTCAACTCCGAACGGAGGACAAGTATAGATATAATAGAATCTCAATCACAGTCTAAGCACGATATGATAACACAGAAGCTTATAATTAAGACTAAATAATAACAACAAAACCAAATACTAAATAACAATAATCTCAAACAATCTCAAAACGAAACATATCTCAACTTAATACAATTCAAGTTCTAAAACATGAAACTAAACCAAGTCAACTAGCTAATCTCCCGATCACTCTGAGTGTCAAGGCCAAAAGTAGCTAAACCATCTCCTGGTCCATAGTAAGTAGGGCAAGTATCCTCAGGGCAATTATCTGTAAAATTTTCAATAGGTCCAGTCAGGACAGGAACGAGCACATCTCATCTAGAAAACCCAAGTAAATAACAGAGAACTTTAAAGCAGTTATAGACAGTTGTATTGATGAACATAGCAGTTTATATTCAGGTGATGGTATAGAGAGACAGATAAAGTACAAGGAAAGTAAGGTAACTAAAACAAGAGAAGAATCATGGCAATAAAGACTGTAAAGAGAAACTAGCTGAACTAGAGTAACATGATATAAGTCCAGAAAGTAAATGTAGACAAGTGTAAAACCAAATAAGTCCAGACAACATGAATCTGATACCAGGTGATTCCAGTACAAGATGAGTCCAGTATAATATGATTCCACTCAGTGATCAAAGATTCCAGGGTGAGTCCAGACTATACTCTAACAGTGTATTTTAAAATACCGATATCGACATGTAAATGGCTATAGGTAATCTGACACATCACACACTCGGTCGGGTGTGAGATGGCTATCATTCTAGTTTGATTCCAGCATGTGGGGTGATTCCAGAATTGGGATATGTCTACAAGTCTTACTCAAGTGTTTTCCCTCCCAGCAAGTACAAGTAAATCCAGAATACGATACGAGAATCGAGATGAGTCCAGCCAAACATGATGATACCAACAATGATTCCAGAATGATTCCAGTAATAGAGCCAATATGATGATAACAGCAATGATTCCAGTAATAGAGGCCAGACAAGATGGTATGTGTGTCACAGACATGAATCCAGAAATATTTGTACGTATTGTAACAGAGAATCACATATGACTAACTAGAACTGAAGTACAGTAATTGACAAATAAATGAGAGAACTATTAGAGAATGTACTCGCCTGCAGTCCAGAGCAATAAATGAGGACTGATGCCCAAAGTGGTGTCATACAAATCTATAAATGAGATATACAGAGTTATATGGTGTTCTATAGTAAAAATATGTTTAAAATGCATTATTACATGCTTCTAGGCCTTTTCTAGGTCAATACAAGTCAAATTAGGTCGATACTAGGTCGTACCTTGCTAGGCTAGGTCAAACTAGTCAACTAAGTCAATCTAGCTCATACCTAGGTTTTTAGGACTATACCTTACCTTACCAAGGTATCTAGGTATCAAATATTGATACATATGTGGGTACCAAATCTTACCCTCCCCTTTAATCTATATGATTACTTTTAGGAAATAATCAAGCCTCTATGTACTACATATATATAGACACACTACACAACATTCAACCAGTCCCATATACATATACTAATATCCTTCCTATATAGAAATTGTTTTATGGGTTCCTATCAGTTAGATGATTTCCTTTCTAACCCAACAACACACACACACATGTCTAACTAAACACTCAAGCCTACACTCCTGCAGTTCACATTGCCTATACAAGGCACACCTACTACTCCTCTAAACTCTATATTACTCTTCCTCTTTACTGATACCATATCTTAGTATTAGACCAAACCCCTCTCTTACCTTGTATACAAACACTACCATCTTCACCTATACAAATCTCATCGATGCATCCTTGTCTATTCTCTAATGCCTAAACATAAATCTTAACACTCACACCTACCACAACTGATACTCACCACCCTATACCCTTGTTATTCCAATATCTAATACCTATGCAGCTATTGCTCTTCTTTCTCGTCCTCTACACACCTCTCATATATCCACCTATATTCATACAGATACTCCCTTCACTCAAAACCCTGCTACTAAGGTTGCTGCAACTGCTGCTATAATTGCTTGTATTGCTGCAATGCATTGCAACTAAACAAAGCCAAGCCTAACATACCATGGCAAACCCTCTTTGTTTCTCTGCATATGCTCTGCAATGAGCTGCAACCATGCAAGCCAAGCCTAACCCAATACCAACTAATACTTGATACTATCTAGGATACTAACTAGCACATCCAATATCTTAACCACTAATACTCTAGGATACATTAAGTATCCTATCTAACATATTAATACTAACATATGACTGACACTAACTTATCAAATCCTCTAACCCTCACACATTACACTCACATGGCCAAGACACTAACATATACCACAATGATCCATTCTCTGAAACCTAACTCAAAACTCTAAAACTAGCTAATACAAACTAATACATTAATATATTCATATACATCACTCACTCAAAGTATGATACTCTAATAAAACCAAATGATACTAACCTTATCTCCATCCTAATCAACATGTCACATATCTAACACTCGCACAACTAACACTAACACACTCCTCTAATCTAACTAACCCTAACTCACTGCACTCCCTTGTACCCTCTGATATATACAAGCCTGACACCAATTAACCCATTCTTTGATACACACATGAAAACCTCAAATTTTTTATACATACATTGCACTCACATATACTATATTAACATATCTAACCCTTAAAGAAACTAACCTCTAACTAATACTATAACTCTCAGACACCTTAAATCCAAAGGCCCAAACTCGAACCCAAGCCAAAGTGACCAAACTCTGAGCCACATTACCTACTGCAGTGCAGGCTCCAATGCTACTAACTGTTCTGAGAGCCTAACCTGACCCCTCTGTTAAAGCCAATGGCCAAGTGCCACTACTGCCATGCTCTACAGCCTGCAGATGGCCAAGTGCCATTGCAAAGGCCATATGCCAAGCTTCCTACAGCAATAGCAAATGGCCAAAAACCTACTGCCCAAACACCTATCCTCAGTTGCACACTCAACATATGTGCACTCAAGGTACCAACCCTAGTTCAAACAATAACCCAGGAATTCGAATGTTCATTCCAACATCTCAGATTTCTAACATTCAAATCAATTTCCAGTTAACACCATATTATCACTTAACATAACCTAATTTACCTATGAAACCAACATCAACCACAAAACTCAAATTCCCAAATAATCGACCCTACTAAAACTCAGGAATCAAAATAACTTAGCATCGCAACAAACATGTAATCATCTGAAATGTAATCCTCTGAACATGTATCATCCCCAAAATATCAAACCCAAACAAACCAACATCAAATCAAAAACTCAAAGCATAAACTCAGGATATTTCAACTCTAATTATTAAACTCAAGGTAAACCCTACGTACCGTACTGATACCACCTGAAACTTACCCAAAACTCCAAACAATATGTCAACACGTGTCAACCTAAGGTGTGTCTACGCACCAGAGACCTAATGTGTCCAACCCAGGTGGATAGAGGTCATAGAAAATGTGCAGACCAAGGACTATTGCAGATGCAAACAGGTCCAGTATCAATACATGGTGTCCAAGTGTGTGCAACTGTGTCCAAACGAATGGACACGAAGTGTCAAAAATGGAAATCTAAGCAGTGACAGAACTGACAGTTAAGGCTGCCTCGTACAGCCATGTCGAGGAGGATAGAGTTTGACATGTGGCACGAGGAGTCTCGTGCTCATGCACGTGGCTAGGGTAGGTCTATGGCTAGGTCTTAGGGTGTCTGCATCGAGTCGGGGTCGTGTCGTGTCCAAGTTATAAAGCCGTATCAGTGGTCGATTTTTAGTGTACAAAGTGTAGTGAAAAACCCGTGCGCGTGTGATTTCTCACAACCTCTTAATGAAATTGCCTCAAATTTGGTGTGCATGCTGTCAATGATTGCCCACACGTGTCGACCAAAAATTATGCCATACGAAGCCGTGTCGTATCCTACAAGACACTCGGGCAGCAGGGGAGAACAGTACTGTAGAACCCTAGAGGGGGGTGAATAGGGAAATAAAATTAACAGAGCAACAAAAGCAATATATGACAAATAAAAGTAAAGAGTAGGAAGATCAAACACAAGATGTATCCTGGTATCCTCGCTTGAGGCAATCCAGTCCCGGAACTCTCTCCGGCTTAAATCCTACTATTTAATCAAATAGTACACACGAGTTTGGATCCGAAGAACTCGCCAACTTCAACACGAGTTTGGATCTGAAGACTCGCCAACTTCAACACACGAGTTTTCTTACGAAGGCTCGCCAACTTCAAACAAATGAGAAGAGAACTTGTTGATCTTCTAACACGTGAAGATCGAAGATTACAACTCGTAAATACTCTAGCACTTTGGGAGAGGATGACAATTTGAAAGCTTGGTGGAGTATTAATGGTGAAGCTCTTTTGTGGTTGAGAAAATTTAAAGCTTGTAAGAGATAGCCTTTAAGAGGAGAGACTAAAGCTTCTTTTATACGAATCCAAAGTCATAAAGGCATTCAGCCGTCAACCGGATTATCTGCCTGGATTTCAGCAGAAATCTGTCGGATTATCGGTCAACAGTAACGGTCATAAAAAGAGCCGTTAGATGCATTAAATGCACTTGCCAGATGCCGTTGGATTTGAATTCAAAAGTTGCAAATAAGTCAAGCGGATTATCCGTCGGATTTCAGCAGAAATCCTGGCGGATGATCCGAACAATAGCTTACAGACTTGCTGTGAGAGGCTCGGATTATTCCGTCGGACTTCCTGCGGATGTTCGTCGGATTATCCGAACATTTGGCTCACTAACTTGCTAGTGAGCGATCGGAATTATCCGGCAGATTTATGCGGATGTCCGTCGGATTATCCGAACATTGGCTCACTGACTTGCTGTGAGTGTCGGAATTATCCGACAGATTTCTGCGGATGTCCGTCGGATGATCCGATCATTGGCTCACTAACTGCTGTGAGTGATCGGATTATCCGGCGGATTTGTCCGAAAATCCGGCAGATTTTTTGCCTCCTTTGAATGACTATTCTACCATTTCTTTCTTTAACATTAGTCATCCTAACAAAGTACGTACAAAGATTCCTAGACATTTACAGACTCAGGAAAAGAACAAAGAAAAGAACCGTCTTCTATGTAGTCTCCAAGCTGGATCTTTTTGCATGGACTGCTTCATAGTCTTTGGCATTTCTCTTTGTTGTTGTATAACATCATCTTGATATAGAAGAATTGCAGAGCTCCAAGGTCTTTGATAAGCGTCATGGAATGGAGATTCCTTTCTTCTATTCTTGCCTGTGAAAAGTACAAACTAAAGACGTACAAGGGTTATTGTGAACAATGATCAAAATCGATGTGCCAACAAACTCCCCCTATTTTGATAATTGACAAACAATTAGAATAAAGAAAGTAGCTCCCCCGTAATTAAGGATCTCCCCTCAATAAGATTCTCCCCTTTTGTCAGTTAATCAAAGATGGTGAGAAAAAAAAATAGAACAATAAGGCATAAAAGGGTAAGGGTTATACTAAACATATACTAAACAGAAAAGCATAGTAGAACTTTCATTTAATAAGTAGGGGTACAATAACGAGGCTATGAAAGCCCAACAGAACGCACAACTAAAAGTAGAATTTTAAAAGTCCCGTAGGACAGCAAAAACACATACGAAAAGTCCCCGAAGGACCACACAAAACAAGACTAAATATGGCATCATCAACTGTCAGGCGCATGAGATGGGCCGGCCTCCTGATCTTCATCATCCCCGGGAGCAGTGGTAAAGGCACCATAAGGGTCGACGCCATCAGGGTACAAGAAGCCATAGAAGTTAGGATCAGAGAAGCGAGGGCCCAAAAAATCAGGATGAGGAGTGTTAGGATTGAGAAAGGGAGTGTGCTCCTCAACATGCGCTGAATATAGTAGGCATGATCCATAAAGCCGTGGTGGATAGAGTGCCGAGTCCCCGAGTATTGGCCTGAATACGCTCATGGATAGAGAGAGAAATCGACAAACTTGCGATCAATGTAGCGGCGAACGTCATGAGTGAGGAGGGTCGCCGGAGGAGATGCAGGTCCACCGGCAACAGCAGCAGGAGCAGTAGTAGGGGCAACAGCAGGAGCCGCACGAGCACGTCCCTTCGATTTGGCAAGAGGGGAGGGACGAGGATCACCAATCGGGCAGTGAGTGAGGTCAACACCATTGGCTTCAAGGATCATGGTGATGTACATGCCAAAAAGTAGAGAACGATGAGGAGATTCCTGGATGAGCATCATGGTGTAGATGATAGATTTGGCCAGTAAAAAGAGTTGTCTGGCGACCAGATAGTACATACAAATGAGCTCCTCAGCAGTCATGGTGTCCATATTCCCAGACTTCGGGGTCAGAGTGTGCATAAGATGCGATGCATGTCATAGAAAAATGGACTCAGATCCTTGTCCTCCGGGCGCTGAATAAGAGAGCCCCCACAGATGTTGAAAAGGAACTCCTCATAAGACATGTCAGAAGAGAAGAAGATGTGGTCGATGGTGCCCGAAAGGGAACGATGTACCTTGCGTTCATCAAGACCAAGGATGGTGGCCAAGGAAGCGGCAGTGACGGTGATCTTGACGCCACCAACCTTAGTCTCGAACTCAGGACCTTTCTTGGCGGGAACAAGATTGCAGTAGAACATGCGGATGGCATGCGGATAATAGTCAACCTGACGCTCGAGGAGTGCATCAATGCGGGAGAAGCGGAAGTAATCTCGATGGTCTTTAAAATTGATCCACGAGATGGGTTTTCCCGGAGCAGACAGGAGCCTTGTGGTAGAAGAAGAACCACTACCGGGAATGGAAGCCGACTTGAAGATGAGAGGATTGTAGCCTTGAGTAGGAGGAGGAACAAACACAGCAAGGGGAGGAGGCTGAGCGGAGGAGGAGCTCCCGTCATGGCGTTGACGTTTGGTGTGAGAGCCATGGAGGAAGAGAGAGTTAAAAGTGAGAGGGGATTTGGTGAAGAATGGAAGGATGGAAGAAGAAGGGAAGAAGTTTATAGTGGATGGAGAGGTGTAAAGAGGGGTTATGATGGTTGGGAATGGATAGAGAGGAAGGGGAACGTATAAAGAGGAAAGGAAACGGATAGGAAGGCAGCCGATGCTTCGATTTCTGCGCCTGTACTACGAATATGGAAAATCCGACAGATTTATACGGAATTCCGACAGAAAATCCGAATGAAGATAAGATCGAATTAAATGCGGGTAGGTGGTGGGTCACATCCAATTAATGTGATAGTCGTTCGCGGTCGGGTTTGGCGGAGATCAATAAATGCGGATAATCCGTCGGATTTTAGCGGTAATCCGGCAGATTTTTCGAACTTGTTCTTCAGAAAGCTGCTGGAATTGAACAAAAAATCCGACGGATGATTGCGGAAATCCTCCAAAAAATCCGTGAAAGACAGAAAGATGTCAAATAGAGATATCGAGGAGGCCGATTTCTCGACAAATAAAAGTGAATCGATCTTCAGAGAGAGGTTTGGTAAAAATATCAGCAAGTTGATGAGTGGTGTCAATAAATTCAAGACAAATATCACCCTTCAGTTGATGATCCCGTAGAAAGTGATGTCTTATTTCAATGTGTTTTGTGCGAGAGTGACAAATTGGGTTTTTCGTGAGATTAATGGAGCTAGTATTATCGCATTTAATAGGGATGCATGAAGAAGAAATACCATAATCTACTAGTGTCTGTGTCATCCAAAGGATTTTTGCACAACAACACCCTGCCGCTATGTATTCAGCTTCGGTGGTAGAAAGAGCGACAGAGTTTTGTTTCTTGCTAAACCATGATATCAAGGATTTGCCCAAGAAGTGACATGTGCCGCTAGTGCTTTTTCGGTCAAGTTTGCATCCGGCAAAATCCGCATCCAAGAAACCGCGAAGCTCAAAGGATGAGGATTTTGGATACCATAGCCCCAAGTTAATGGTGCCCTTGAGATACCGAAAAATACGTTTTACGGCACATAAGTGAGATTCTTTGGGATTTGCTTGATATCGAGCACAAAGACATACACTAAACATAATGTCGGGACGGCTAGCAGTAAGATAAAGTAAACTACCGATCATACCTCGATACTTACGAATGTCGACGGATGTACCATCTTCATCATTATCAAGCTTTGTCGTTGTTGCCAAAGGAGTCCTCATTGATTTGGATGAGTCAAGTTCAAAACGCTTGAGGAGATCCTTTGTGTATTTTGCTTGATTGATGAAGGTCCCTTTGGGTCCTTGTTTGATTTGTAAGCCCAAAAAGAATGAAAGTTCACCCATCATGCTCATTTCAAATTCTTTCTGCATAATTTTAGCAAATTCTACACAAAGTATATTGTTAGTAGAACCAAAGATAATGTCATCGACATAAATTTGAACCAATAAAAGAGTCCCATCATGGGATTTGATAAACAGTGTGGTGTCGACTTTTCCCTTTGAAAAATTGTAAGAAATAAGAAAGGAGCTAAGGCGCTCATACCAAGCACGGGGAGCTTGTTTGAGGCCATAAAGGGCTTTGTGAAGTTTGAACACGTGATTAGGAAATTGAAAATCTTCAAAGCCGGGAGGTTGTTTAGCATAAACTTCCTATTTAATAATATCATTCAGAAAAGCACTCTTAACATCCATTTGAAAGAGCTTAAAGTCATTAAAACAAGCAAAAGCACAAAGCATGCGAATGGATTCAAGACGTGCAACCGGAGCATAGGTTTCGTCGTAGTCAATGCCTTCCTCTTGGTTATAGCCTTGAGCAACCAATCGGACCTTGTTACGAGTCACTAACCCATCTTTATTAAGTTTGTTACGAAACACCCATTTTGTTCCAATAATGGGGTGATTACTAGGTTTTGGGACAAGTTCCCAAACCTTGTTTCGCTCAAATTGATTTAACTCCTCTTGCATAGCTATCATCCAAAATTCATCAAGAAAAGCATCATTAACATTTTTAGGCTCTATTTGAGAGATAAAAGCCACGTTAGCACAAAGATCACGAGTGGCAGATCTAGTGCTAACACTGGAGGAAGGATCCCCAATGATAAGCTCCTTAGGATGATTGGTGACAAATCTCCATTCTTTTGGAAGATCCTTTTGAGGAGGCTCGAGAGGAGGAGACTCTTTTGATGGAGTCACAACTTCATTGTTAGATGAAGAAGGACGATCTTCAATAGAGGAGTTTTCCAACCCAAATGAGATGTCATCAATATCATCGGAAGAGGAGAATGTAGAAGAGTTAAGTTCATTAAAAGAGACATTGATTGACTCTTCGACAACAAGACTTTTTTATTAAAAACACGAAAACCTTTACTATGAATAGAGTATCCAAGGAATATTCCTTCATAGGCTTTTTTCCAAACTTGTCTAGGTTATCCTTGGTATTCAAAATAAAACAATTACAACCAAAAACTTCAAAATATTCAATAGAGGAAATTTTGTCAAACCAAAGCTCATAAGGAGTCTTCTTAGAAATAGGTCTAATCAAGACCCTATTTATAACATGACATGCCGTATTAACAGCTTCCGTCCAAAAATATTGGGGGAGCTTATATTGGTTTAACATAACCCGGGCCATATCGCCAAGGTTTCTATTCTTTCTCTCCACAACACCATTTTGTTGAGGAGTTCGTGGACAAGCAAAATCATGTCCAAAACCATTCTTTTCACAAAATCTTTTGAAATCGGCATTATCAAATTCTCCTCCATAATCAATTCTAGTTTTATTAATAGAAAAAACCTTTCTCATTTTGAACACGTTTACAAAAGGCAACAAATTCACGAAAAGTATCACTTTTGCAAGCAAGAAAAATAACCCAAGTAAATCTCGAAAAATCATCAACTAAAACAAAAGCATAAAGCTAGCCTCCAAGGCTAGCAACTCTACTAGGACCAAAAAGATCCATATGAATAAGTTAAAGAGGTCTAGAAGTACTCACAGAATTGATTGATTTGAAGGATGACTTTGTTAACTTACTCTTCTCGCATTCTTCACACACCATATCCTTTTTGAACGGGATACTTGGGAGTCCTCTTACGAGCTTCTTGGTAGCAAGATGAGAGATGGTATCCATGTTGGCGTGTCCGAGCCTCATGTGCCAAAGCCAACTCTCATCGTTTTTAGCAACTAAGCACCTGTCATTGTTAGTGTCTTCAACAAGATATAAAACATAGATATTGTTTTCTCTAATTCCTTCATAAACAATAGATCCATTAGAGCTATCGGTAATGAAGCATTTGAGCTTAACAAACTTGATATCATAACCATTATCGGTAAGATGACTAATACTAAGAAGATTGTGTTTAAGATTAGTAACAAGACACACATTCTTAATACAAGGATAAGGAGGGGAACCTATATTACCATTCCCTATAATGTGACCTTTAAGATTGTTACCAAAAGAGACGTGTCCTTCCTTCTTCATCGATAGCGTTGTAAATAATGAAGCATCCCCGGTCATATGCCGTGAACAACCGCTATCAAGAATCCACTTGCTTCTAGCATGAGAAGGACTCCTCACCTACAACATAAGTTGAAGATGAACATTTTGGTACCCATGATCTTATGGGTCCATGAGTGTTAGTGTTAGGAACCCACATAAAAACTTTCTTGTCAACAAGTTTCCTTGTATGACAATAATTGGTTGTATGTCCATGCAAGCCACAGTAATTGCAAATCATAGAGGATTTAGAAGAAGATATGTGAGAATCATGCATATGTGAATCTCTAGTGCGAGGAGCTCTAGCATTAGTATTATGATGATGATAATAAAAAGCATGATGCGAAGTATTTTTCTTAACAAAAGGTCCTTTCCTTGTGTTAGAAAAGGATTTGTGTGTAGTGTTCATGTAAGAAGTATGCCTAGCATTGTGATGAGTGTGGAGGTGTCTCGGAGCATGCATGTGAGTAGTGTTCTTATTACCTAATTTCTTACTCTGTAAAAGAAGATCATTATACTTAATAGAAGTGTCATATTCTCACATATTAGCATCTTGAACTTTGTGCATAGCAAATTCATAAGAGCTTCTCATGGATTGAATCTCATCATCCTTTTCTTGATGGTGTCAAGAGATTCTTGAAACTTGAGTCGCAAAGACTCTATTTCATCCGTGTCAGAAGCAGAAGATTTTTCTTTACATCAATAATGATGCTTGAGAGTCTTTCTACTTCTAGTTGAAGAGCATCAATCTCTTTTAGAGATTTCTTATATTTATTCCTAACACCTTTGTGCTCTTCATGCAATTCAAGGATAACTTTCTCCAAATCATCATAAATAAGAGTATTTTGGGAGAGATCATCAAGTACCTCATCGGTTGCCATGAGACAAACGTTGGCATTGTGTTTGCACTCTTTGTCGTTGTCGGAGTCGCTTGCGTCACTCTCACACCAAATGCTTATGTTGGCAAATTTCCTGGAGGACGAGCTTTCCTTGCTAGGCTTCTCATACTTGCTTGAGTCTTTTCTTATCATCGGACAGTCCCTCTTGATGTGTCCGGGTCTTCTGCATTGATAGCACGCCGGATCTTCTTCATTGTCCCGTCTGAAGCGGTTGGCTTTGTTGAATTTAAGGAACTTTCGGAAGTGCTTAGCTGTGAGAGCTATTCCTTCATCGTCGTCCGACTCATTGTCGTCGGATCTATCCTTGGAGTAGGACTTTGTAGCTTTGAGAGCAAGAGATTTCTCCTTCTCTTTGGTCTTCTCCTTCTCCTTCTCTTGTATGGAGGATTCCTGTTGATCCTTCATATCAAGTTCATGAGTCATTAGCTTACCCATGAGAGTCTCAAGGTTCATGACTGTCAGGTCATTCCCCTCAATGATTGCGGTAGCTTTAGGACTCCAAACTTTTGTCAGTCCTCTAAGAATTTTTCTGATCTTTTCATGAGCAGGATATTCCTTACCAAGAGAAGAGATAGGATTAATAATATCACCAAAATGAGTAAACATGCAAGTAATAGATTCATCATGCTTCATCTTAAAGGACTTATATTCTTGCGTGAGTCTACTAATCTTGGATTCCTTCACTTGTGAAGTACCCTCGTGTGTGACTTCAAGTAACTTCCAAATCTCATTGGAAGTCTTGCAAGTAGAGATTCGGTTGAATTCACTACTGTCGAGAGCACAATAAAGAGCGTTCATTGCCTTGGCATCTCGACTCGCAAGCTTCTTGGTGTTTTCAGTGAGTGTGTCCCTAAGGGTGTTAGAAGCAATATCCTTAATAACTCTGAAAGGAGTAGGAAGACCATTTATCACACAATTCCATAAATCAAAATCTATGGACTTCAGATAAATGCTCATCCTAATCTTCCAGTAGTTATAGTTGGTTCCATCAAATATGGGAGGCCTATTTGTAGAGTGTCCTTCATTGTGGAAGGTGTTGATACTAGGGTTAGAGGCCATGGATCACTCAAAGGGTGTAAATCCAAATCAAGAGAACAAAGCTCTGATACCAATTGTAGAACCCTAGAGGGGGGGTGAATAGGGAAATAAAATTAACTAGAGCAACAGAAGCAATATATGACAAATAAAAGTAAAGAGTAGGAAGATCAAACACAAGATGTATCCTGGTATCCTCGCTTGAGGCAATCCAGTCCCGGAACTCTCTACGGCTTAAATCTACTATTTAATCAAATAGTACACACGAGTTTGGATCTGAAGAACTCGCCAACTTCAATACAAATTTGGATCCGAAGACTCGCCAACTTCAACACACGAGTTTTCTTACGAAGGCTCGCCAACTTCAAACAAATGAGAAGAGAACTTGTTGATCTTCTAACACGTGAAGATCGAAGATTACAACTCGCAAATACTCTACCACTTTGGGAGAGGATGACAATTTGAAAGCTTGGTGGAGTATTAATGGTGAAGCTCTTTTGTGGTTGAGAAAATTTAAAGCTTGTAAGAGATAGCCTTTAAGAGGAGAGACTAAAGCTTCTTTTATACAAATCCAAAGTCATAAAGGCAATTCAGCCGTCAACCGGATTATCCGTCGAATTTCAGCAAAAATCCATCGGATTATCTGGTCAACAGTAACGGTCATAAAAAGAGCCGTTAGATGCATTAGATGCACTTGCCAGATGCCGTTGGATTTGAATTCAAAAGTTGCAAATAAGTCAAGCGGATTATCCGTCGGATTTCAGCGGAAATCCGACGGATGATCCGAACAATATCTTACAGACTTGCTGTGAGAGGCTCGGATTATCCGTCGGACTTCCGCGGATGTCCGTCGGATTATCCGAACATTTGGCTCACTAACTTGCTGTGAGCGATCGGATTATCCGACGAATTTATGCGGATGTCCGTCGGATTATCCGAACATTGGCTCACTGACTTGCTGTTAGCGATCGGATTATCCGGCAGATTTCTGCGGATGTCCGTCGGATGATCCGATCATTGGCTCACTAACTTGCTGTGAGTGATCGGATTATCCGGCAGATTTGTCCGAAAATCCGACGGATTTTCCGCCTCCTTTGAATGACTATTCCACCATTTCTTTCTTTAACATTGTCATCCTAACAAAGTAAGTACAAAGATTTTCTAGACATTTATAAACTCAGGAAAAGAACAAGGAAAAGAACCGTCTTCTATGTAGTCTCCAAGCTGGATCTTTTTGTATGGACTGCTTCATAGTCTTTGGCATTTCTCTTTGTTGTTGTATAACATCATCTTGATATAGGAGAATTGCAGAGCTCCAAGGTCTTTGATAAGCGTCATGGAATGGAGATTCCTTTCTTCTATTCTTGCCTGTGAAAAGTACAAACTAAAGACGTACAAGGGTTATTGTGAACAATGATCAAAATCGATGTGCCAACAAGTACTCCCCTGTACAGTATCAACAGCAGGTTCGTATCCAATTTTGGACACGAACAGGGGTCCAACTCGTGCTCAGTCATATATAAAATAAATCCCCACATATTGGTCTACCCAAATATGAAATTTGTTTTGAAAAATAAGGACAAACAGTCCATAGTGGCATTTCAACAAACACTTTCACATACACATAGACACGTGTCCGATACGGACACCAAACGGACACGGTTTCCTACCAAATTTTAGGGACAGCTAGGGGACACCTAGATCTAGCCTAATATGCAAACAAATTAGAATAATAACTCAATTTAAGGAGTTTTACCTATAGGTGCCAATAGCAAGAAAATCCCTAAAATAGAGTGTTCCTCCTTGCTAGCTCGGATCCCCAAATTGCTCAAAATCTGGGATTACTCTCCATAAACAGGAAATAGAAGAGTATTAGGCTCTAATGCAAGAAACTAGAGTTAAAAAGGAATTAAAATAGAAAATCTATGGATTGGGGAAGAATGGACATACCTTTCTTTTTTCTATGTGTTCATTCAATACAAAAGAGATAAGAACTAAATAAGAAAATTATTTATAGGGAGGGGAGCCCTAGTGGCTGGTCATAAAGGAAAGAATTAGGGTTATGGTTTCACTAATGGCTATGGGCCAAGTTTTATTAGTCATCGAAATAAAATCATAAGTCATAAGTCATGAACCTAGTCTTTGTTTCTCCTATTCGAACTTGATTCTATATGACTAAAATTGGGTTGACTTAAGTTAGACTAGGGTCTCACCATGCTAACCAAGTCACTATAGCTAGAGTCAACATCTAGGTTAGCCTACAAAGTCTCAACTAGTCAAAGTCAAAAATAACAATCACCACTCCAATAATTAATCAAATAATTCCAATAAGTCAAAATGACCAAAGTACCCCTAGGCTAAAAATGATAAATAAATATCCCAATCACATTGTTAGGCTCTAGGTCAGACGGTCTCTAGGGTTTCACTAGCAGCATATCAAAATCATAAGTCATGACTTAAAACAGTTTTAAATTGATTAAAAATCACCAAAATTCGTAATATGATATAAATATCAATAAAAAATAATTATAATTACAAAAGTTCAAAATTACCCTCATTTGGAAAACTGGGTGTTACACATATGACTGGAGATGCTAATATATTCTCAATACTATCGATGAAAAGGGAAGGATATGTTTCCTTCGACAACAATCTGAAAGGCTATATCATAGGTAACGGTACAATTGTTTATCCTCCTTCTCCCGTTATTAAGGATGTCTGTTTAGTGACCAAGTTAAAGCATAACATGCTCAACATTAGTCATCTTGCTGATCACGGATAAGATATTAACTTCGGTAAAACTAAATGCTTTATCTATGATAGATCATCGGGAGACATCGCATTCAAAGGGATAACGGAAGATAACATATATATTTTCTATCTATCTAGAGATACTAACAGTACAGGTAGATGCCTTTACGCCCACAAAGATGAAAGGCTATTATGGCATCAGCGTCTTGGTCATGCTAATATGGACACCATATCGAGACTATCTACCAAGAAGCTAGTAAAAGGATTGTCTAAAATCACATTAAAAAAGAAGATGGTATGTGCCGAATGTGAAATGAATAAGGCTACCAAATCTTCTTTTAAATCCATCAACACTGTAAGTACCGATCAACCTTTGCAATTACTCCATATGGATTTATTTGGTCCTAGTAGAGTAGCCAGTCTTGGCGGGAAACTCTATATTTTCTTTATTGTTGATGATTTTTCAAGATTCACTTGGGTTTACTTTCTTGCAAATAAAAATGATACCATTTCAGTTTTCAAAGTTTTTGCTAAAAAGGTCCAACACGAAAAAGGCTACATGATTACTCGTATCCGAAGTGATCAGGGTGACGAATTTGAAAATTCTAATTTTGAAAGGTTTTGTGATTTAAATGGCATTAATCATAAGTTTTTTGTCCTAGAACTCCTCAACAAAATGGTGTTGTGGAGTGAAAGAATAGGACTCTTGGCGATATGGCTAGAGTCATGCTGAATCAATTTTCTCTTCCAAAATATTTTTGGACAGAAGCTGTCAGCACAGCGTGCCATGTTTTGAATAGGGTTTTGATTCGACCTATTTCGAAGAAAACACCCTATGAGCTTTGGTTTGGTAGAACTCCAGATGTTTCTTACTTTCGAGTGTTTGGTTGTCGCTGTTTTATCCTGAATACCAAAGACAACTTAGGCAAGTTTGATGCCAAAGCTGACGAAGGTATTCTTCTTGGTTATGCTGCCAAGAGTAAGGGATATAGAGTGTTCAACAAACGCTCAATGATTGTTGAAGAGTCTACTAACGTAACTTTTAATGAGGACAATAGTACAGCTATCATTCCCGATGATAATGAACCATCAACTTCCACTCCTGTTGGATATACTACCCAAAACCAGTTCTCTGGAGAGCTTACCAAGGAAATTCCAATTCAAACCTTTACATCCTGAAAACTTGGTAATAGGTGAGGTATCGAAAAGGATAACTACTCGATCTTCTTTAAGAGATTCTATTGCTAACACTGCTTTTATTTCTCAAATTGAACCTAAAAATGTTTTAGAAACTTTTAACGATGAATTTTGGATATCTGTAACGCAAGAAGAACTCAACCAATTCGAACGAAATCAGGTTTGGGAACTTGTTCCTAGACCAGCTGATCATTCAATCATTGGTACCAAATAGGTTTTTCGAAACAAAGTTAGTGAGAACGGTTCGGTCACTCACAACAAGGCTCGTCTCGTAGCTCAAGGATACAACCAAGAGGAGGGTATCGACTATGATGAGACGTATGCTCCTGTTGCACAACTTGAATCTATTCGGATGCTTTGCGCCTTTACAAATTTTTAAAACTTTAAACATTTTCAAATGGATGTGAAAAGTGCTTTTCTAAATAGTTTTATTAAAGAAGAGGTTTTTGTCAAGCAACCCCCTGGTTTTAAAAATCATAAATTTCTCGACCATTTTTTAACTTAAGAAAGCTCTTTACGGCCACAAACAAGATCCTCGAGCTTGGTATGAACACCTTAGTACTTTCTTACTTAATAAAGGTTTTTCAAAAGGAAAAATTGATACTACACTTTTCATAAAATCCCTTGATGACACTGTTTTATTAGTACAAATTTATGTAGATGATATCTGTTTGGGTCTACTAATGAGGGTCTATACAAAGATTTTGCCAAGTGTATGCAGAACGAGTTTGAGATGAGCATGATGGGATAGCTCAACTACTTCCTTGGACTGTAAATCAAACAATACTCGCAAGGCGTCTTCATCAGTTAGTCGAAGTATACAAAAGATATGCTGAAAAAGTTCAAGCTTGACAACATCAAACCTATCGGCACTCCTATAGCTACTACAACAAAGCTGGAACCTGATGAAAGCGGCAAATCGGTCGATCATAGTAAGAATCGAGGTATGATTGGGAGTCTATTGTATTTAACTGCTAGTCGTCTCGATATTATATTTAGTGTTTGCTTATGTGCTAGATATTAAGCTAATCCTAAAGAAACACACATAACCGTTGTTAAGCGTATCTTTAGATATCATAAAGGAACGATTACGGTCAGCTTGTGGTATCCCAAAACTACTTCTTTTAAATTAATTGGAAAATTTGATACTAATTTTGAGGGATGCAAAGTCGACCGTAAGTACCAGCGGCACGTGTCATTTGTTAGAAAGTGTTTTAGTCTCATGGTTTAGCAAGAAGCAGAATTCTGTTGCACTATCCACAACAGAAGCTGAGTACATCGTAGCTGGTTATTGTTGTGCACAGAATCTGTGGATGAAGCAAACTCTTGAAGTCTATAACTTACTATTCAAGCACATACCTATTTTCTGTGATAATACTAGTGCAATAAATTTAACCAAGAACCCAGTATGTCACTCACGCACAAAGTATATAGAGATTAGACATTATTTTTTGCGTGAACATCAACAACACGACACTATTAACTTAGAATTTATTGACACTGAACATCAGCTAGCAGATTTATTTATAAAATCACTAGCCGAAGAGCGCTTCAATTTTCTTTATCGAGAGTTCGAAATTTTGGATGAATCTATCATACAATAATGTGTACCTGCATGAATAAAAGTTATAACATATATCGTTCATGGGGACACTGTTTTGGGTACAAGCCGAAAGGGCCCTTCTGACAACAAGACGTAAAAGCCTAAGCGATACGGTGCACTAGTCTTCGGACTACCGCTAGCTGGAATCCAGCCCCTACAGCTAACCTAAGGCAGTTCCACTGTGATGATCATTATTTTAACAATAATTTATTATATGGCTACACTATTATATGGCTTATATCATTCATTATTTTTTATTCAAGATTTTTTAAATTCATCAAAACTATTTTTTTCTCTTTTGGAGTTCTGGAGCCAGAACCACAGAACTCGGGCCGAACTCTGCCCTACACAGAGTTTGGGCTGAACTCTGTCTGCCTGCTTCTAGAACGCCCAGCTGCTCTTGGCCATCCAATTTTTGATTTGACGACCACGATTTAACCCGACCTGCTGGCCCTATTGCTCATATACCCAAACTCCCTCTCTCCCACATCACTTTTATCTTCTTCTACCTCCATCTAAACCCTTTCTCCTCAAACCCTAACCCTAGAAAACTCAAATCTTAGGGCTATCATTCTCCAAACTCAAGATTTAAGAGTTTTTGGTGGATCTCTTCCATCTCCAACTACTTTTGTGTGGTATAACTCCTATTTTTCATATCTTTCAAATTTATTTTTTTATTATCAATGGCTCCTAAGTTATTTGGTAGAGGCAAAGAGGTTGAGAAGTGAGGGAGCATCTTTATCCAACCCTCCTCCTCTTCCTCCTCCTAGTCATCCTTTGTTCAAACTGGCACCTCCACTAAATTCTAACACCTACAATGAGTGGTACACGGATAATTGCTCACGTAGTGTGTTCCCGGGCCATCCGATAAACTTCAAAAAAAATTGACATATGATGGACATTTTTACGATTTATGCCTCGATGGACTTGTCACAACTTCATCTTGTGTCTATCTAAATGCCATACAGATGTTTTACCGTAATTTAACTCATGAAGACACTAGGATTTATTCTCGTGTCACCGGCATTGACATATCTTTTGACGATTTCAAACTTGCCGATTACCTTGACCTCCCGGAACCAAACACTTGGAAAAAACTTGTTGATGCCCGACAGTTCCAATTACCAGGTGAAACCACTCTTGAGGGTTTCAAGGATGCATTGTGTTCTCCTAACACACATCCTCGTAAGCTTCGAGCCAAATATCTCAACAACTATTTTATGAACTCCATCGGATCATCTTTTCTTCGATCTTTGTAACACCCACTTTTCAGAAATGAGGGTAATTATGAACTTTTGTAATTATAATCATTTAATGATGATATTTAAATTATATTGTGATTTTTGTTGATTTTTAATTAATTTAAACTAGTTAAAATGTTGAATTATAATTTTGATGGTTAACTAGTGTAACCCTAGAATTGCTAAGCCTAGAGACTAACCATAACCATGGGAGCCTAGTCATGTGATTAGAATTTCAAATTACCAATTTTTAACCTAAGGGTATTTTGGTCATTTTTGACTTTTAAATGAAAATGAATTTTATTAATTAAATATGTACTATTTGTTTAGTTGAGACTTGACCTAGAATCTTAGCCTAATCTAGATTATCCTTGAGCTTAGAATCTTGATTAGAATATCCTACTAAGTGACAAGATTAGCAATATCTAAATATTTCTAAGTAGGATATCTTCTCTTTGAGATATTCGTAAAAAGAAACTTTATGACTAATTGAACCAATAGGAGGACTTGAAATTGGGTGGAAGAACCTTAGCCACACAGGTAGCTATTGCAAAACCCTAATTCCCTTAGTTTGGCCAGCCATACAAGCCCCCCTCCCTATAAGTATCACACTTAAGAGCCATTGCCTCTTTTTAAATACCTAGAAAGAACCCTAACTTGTTCTTCCCCAAATTCCTCCCCCTTTATCCAAATTGATCCCAAATTGAGTTAAATCAATTGCATCATCATCCCCAATAGTAGAGGATGCTATGGGAGGCTAGCTAGCAAGGATTCGAAGTAATCGACCATTGCATTAGAAGAAGAACACCTTCCCTTTCTCATTTTTCATTGAGATTTCCTCTCAATAGGTAAATGCCATCAAACCTATTTAAATTTCAGTTTCTTTCCATAGATGCATTCATTTTGGGATCCCCTAGGTGTAGCCCAAGTTTGGTAGGAATTCGTGTCCATTTCGTGTCCGTATCGGACACGTATCGGTGTTTTTAAATAAGTGTTTGGAAAAAAATAAGTATTTGGTAAAATACCACATAGGAAATTATTTTAGTAATTTTCAAAACTAATTACACATTTTTGTAGCCCTACATGTGGGGATTCTAGAACTCTAAGACTGAACACGATTTGAGTTAGATTTCGTATCCAAATTGGACACGCACCTCATGCACGAGACACCGCACGAGGCTCGTGCGGCTCCCCTACTGCTCGATCCCTCTGTAGGACACGAAACGACTTTGTATGACACAATTTTTGGTGGACACAAGGGGGCATACACTGACAGCATGCCCCCAAAATCTCAGGTGAAATGGTTCACCACACGAGGAGAAATCGGCCCCGCATTGAATTTACACTGTGCACGCACAGTCAATTTTTCACGTCTGATACGCCTTCGTATCACTTGACACGACTCACTTGGATACGAATCAAGCCCCTAGACACGAAGCCCTAGTCCTGACCTAACCCTAGACATGAGCACGAGGCTCCTCGTGTCGTGTGTCGTATCCTTTTGTAGTCGACACCTCAGCACGACACTGTCACACTGTTTCCTGATACTGTGTTTGTTTGAGCTTTGGACATGTCTTGGACCTCACTTTGGACACTCCCTAGACACTGATAGACACTCTCACATGTTGGCACACTGGTTAGACATGTTGGTTCACTCTTTTCCTATACTACTCAATCTTGCCTTGTGTACTGCTTGTACCATGTCTGCAGAATACTCCTCGATCTGTCTATACTTTGGTTGTTCAGTGATGCCATGTTCTGTTCTGGTCCTAGTTGATGATCGACGGATACCCTTTGAGTATTAGACACCTCACACCCAATACTTTAGATTGATCTATCCCCTAGCATATATATATATATATATATATATATATATATATATATATATATATATATATTATATATAAAATATATATATATATATATATTATATATATATAGGTAATATGTGAGGATTATGAGATATCAGTTAAATTGGATGATGGATAGGGGGTTTGTAGGTATATATATATATATATATATATATATATATATATATATATATATATATATATATATATATATATATATATATTTATATATATAAATATATATATAT
Source organism: Iris pallida (assembly GCA_029216955.1). NCBI lineage: Eukaryota > Viridiplantae > Streptophyta > Magnoliopsida > Asparagales > Iridaceae > Iris > Iris pallida. The sequence continues at coordinate 6,838,415 of JANAVB010009599.1, forward strand.
ATATATATATATATATATATAGGTAATATGTGAGGATTATGAGATATCAGTTAAATTGGATGATGGATAGGGGGTTTGTAGGTTGTCTCTATATGTATATAGGTATGTGTATCTCTGTTGTGTGTGTGTTCTTAATATATGAGTGTTTGTGAGTAGAGAGCATCAATAGGAATAGAGATATGCATAAGGCCTACCATTTCTCTGATCACTGATGTGAAGAAAGGTATTATTGAGTTAGAGAGGGGCTCATGTTGTGTGTATATGTGATGAACATCTATATACCAGCTTGTGGCAGTAGCATTTACTACTTGTCTAGCTTAGTGTCAATCCCCATTTCCTTTATTGTTCAGTCCTGGTGACATATGAACTTGTATTAGTTGTATATGATTTGGGTATCAGTCATTAGATGTGGATAGCTTGAACTTGGAAATTCAAGTTCAGTCTCTAGCAATTGCCTTGTCCTGCCCCTTCATCTTGAGCCTAGCTTTAGTCATCAATACACTCTTGCTAATGGTGTCCAGTTGATAGCCTAGTCTCTGTCCTGTTACATCTAATCCACATTTGCATCAATGTTCAAACTTGGTTTGCTAATTCAGTATCTTAAATACCCAGTTTCTAATTGAGTACGAAATAGGATGCCATGTCCAGTTCTCATATAAGTTAGCCAATCCATATACTTGACTAGCATTGTATATATTAGTCCTTGTATACATTAGTTAAATTTGTATTCTTTTGTTCAGACCACTTAAGGTTATATCATATCTTAGTATCCTTCATTGTTCTACATTACCTATCCACTTGAAATTTGTTCACTGCAGGTTTAGTATAGTCCTGCCCTTGTATTCCTATCTAAACATTGCCTAGTAGATGTTGCATTTCTCTTTTTAGCCCTTGCCTTAGTTTACAGTTGGGGTATACAATATGTAGATTCATATTTGTTGTACATTATTTATATCTTTAATATGAGTTTAAGGTTAGGGTAACAAGGGTTAATGTTGAAGTAGATGCTTGCTATAGGATTATGGATTAGATAGAAGTGATGGTATAAATACTTGTATACGTGATATACCTTGGGGGTATATGGTATAAGGTTAGAGTTGTGTTAGTTAACAGAGGTTTAGACTAATACCTAGTTGCCAACATCATTGACCAAGTTGACCAAAACCCTAGAATGACCAAGTTGACCAAATAGTTTAGTATTGACTTAGTTAGTCTAAGTTGACCAGAGTTGACTTTGGGTTGACTCTTGACCTAAAGAGACCTAGTGGCATATAGGTTGTATTGTTTAGTTCAATTATTCAATTTAGAACACATTATAACCCATATTGCTCTATTTAGGATATTGTGACTCCGGTGCAGACATCTGATATTACACTACTCACTTCAGAGTATCAGGCGAGTACATTCTCTGATAGTTCTCTCATTTACTTATCAATTACTGTACTTCAGTTCTAGTTAGTTCTATGTGATTCTCTATTATAACACGTATGGATATTTTTGGATTAATGTATGCGACACACATACCATCTTGTCTGGCCTCTATTACAGAAATCATTATTGGTATCATCATGTTTGGCTGGACTCATCTCAATTCTCGTGTCGAATTCTGGATTCACTTGTATTACGGGGCAGGGAAATATTGAGTAAGACATGTAGACATACCCCTTGTCACGACCCGCACCCGCTTTTCGGACGCGAGCTCGTGAGCAAGCCAGCTACATATTGAGCGGACTCCAGCCCAACTCGAATACGTAAACGCTGTCAAGGCTATGGTATACTGCCAAATCATGGCAATGCAATCTATATCTCAATCCACAATAAGATAATAAAACATGAATGAACACTATGGGTCGTGGTCTGCAGTCCACTAGCATATATGTCCGATAAGACTCTAAAAGAAATAACAAGAGTCTAAAACTAAATCAAGAAACATGATATCTCATGATGAGGAATGTAAAGCACGAAAGGATAACAAACGTAATAATGATACCTAAATCCCATAAGAATCGCAAATCTTCCGCCATCCAGAACTACTAGCTAACTCCATGCAATCGCTAAACCTGAAGAGATCATCAGGTCCTCAGAGGACATAGCAAGATACATAATATATATGCCTATCTAACAGTTTTATCATGCACAAGAGGATAAACAAGAAAACAGGAACACGATAAATGACCATGAACACGAACACTAGAACAACTACGTATAAATAAACTGTCGGATGAACGATAAACACAAGATCAATGGAAGAACCAAACCCTCATCCCGAGTATGGACTCACGAGTTTGAACTAAGCACTAACCCTCATCCCGATTATGGACTCTCTGGTTAGTACTAACCCTCATCCCGAGTGTGGACTCTCTGGTTAGTTCACGGCAAGACACCCTCGTCCCGAGTGTGGACTCTCTGGTGCAAGTACTACATTCTTGTCCCGAGTGTGGACTCTCTGATGTAAACACCCTCGTCCCGGGTGTGGTCTCTGTGGTGCAAGTCAAGTCAACACCCTCGTCCCGAGTGTGGACTCTCTGGTACAAATAATCGACATCCTCGTCCCGAGTATGGACTCACAGATGTAAACAGATCAAGGCAAACACCCTCGTCCCGAGTATGGACTCTCTGGTGCCAAGGAAACAATAACAAGGATTTAGCAGTTTAATTACACGTACTCATTCTATGACACGACTCAAGCAAGGTACTGACGAGAAACTCCAAGTGTAAACCACAAGACCAAACATGAACACGGCTATATGCAGTGAAAACAACTCAAAAGAATATAATACGAAAAGCACATGTCCATAAACAATCAAAAATGGGAAATGAAATACAATGCATGTGAATAAAACTGTAGAGGAAGGCAAGGTATACTTGCCTGTGAGTTGCACGCAGATCCAACAGAATATAGTCAACTGCTAAGCCATAAAGTCCAAATCATCACCACGGTCTCCAAAAACTAAAATAAACATTGCCAACATTCTCAGAATATCTAAATTAGCTAGAATTGCCCGTCCTTAAGTCCAATTATGGACACAGGAGAAAAATGATAATTTTGGGCAAAACGATGTCCGCCGTTGGACCCGCTTTGCACTGAAAAGCGTGCCAGAGTCATTGGTCTTTAAAGTCATCAAACTATATGTCTACGGATTCGTTTTGATGATACGAACCCAACGGTATGTCCAATTGTGGATTCCGGTGGGCCGTGCACAAAGGGTTCAAAGATGATATTATCGAGTACGAATACGTGATTCAAAGACGACCGAAAATTTTTTCAAAGGAATTGTCAAGGCAGTCGTGGATGGGATTCTAAAGGCCAAGTTTAATTATGTTCCATCCACGTAGAATAATAGACAAAAGTGAACCAAAGTGCACTTGGTTGATCAGACCATCATGCACCGGTTCTAATTAGACCATATGTTAGTGGACATGCCCAAATAACATATGTCTTGAAACAAGCTTGATAAAAGAATAAGCTTGCAAAAACTAGGCTACATTAGCATCATTAGTCAAGATGGTAAAAATATAGGCACGAGAGATTAATATTGAAAGAAAGCAGAATGATTCTAAGTCATATCCTGTGTTGGCCTCTATATAGTCGTCCTGTAGTCTTCTTGTCCAAGTCCTTGGTTGCCTAGATGGGTTAGGGTCCTCTAAATTCTAGAATCTAAGTAGACTTGCTAAGATAGGTCGCAAGGACAAAGGGGTTGCAAGGTCATAAGGCATTCTACCCAACTTAAAAGAATTAAACTAATGGTGTTTGGGACATCTAGCTAGTAGGGTCAATCTCAATCAAGCACGAAGGGAAGATAAGAATAATGATAGAAGGAATCAAGCAAGATGCAATCGATGAGTCGGTCGAATATGGAATCGAGGAAAGAGGTCACGTATGTGGATGAGATCCTCGACTTCTAATCCTATTCGCAAGCTTGCTTGGTACGGTAAATTAACCAAACAATTTATCTTGACCTGCATGGGCCACCACAAAAACATGTAACGCCCCAGTCCTAAAATACGTAGGACTAGGAACATAGACATGCCAGCCGTATAATAAATATACGTAAGCTGTAAAATTCAGTAGAAACATAACTAATCTCATCCACACAAAATAAAGAATAGAAGATATCATATAATGATAATGAATTGTCTTGATACAATATGTTGGGCGGAGACAAATCCACTACCAACAAGTAAAAGAAAAATACATGAGAAAAAGAAATAAATTTGGCGAGCGAAGCGAAGACGATCCAAGCACAATCATCCTCGAAGAAATGGAGATGGTCACGGCTAGAGATAAAGTACCTGTGAAAGACAAGAGCACACACCTGGAGAGAAAACCAGGTCCTCAGAGGGACGTAACAAGACACATAATATCATGCTATATAAACTGAATAAATATTGCTCAAATAAATAAGTCAATTGAATTATAACATGGTCCAATACACACCTATTGAACTAGCTTACCATCCCCCCAACCAAACAAGGACAGAAGATGGTAAACTAATTCACGGTGACGTATCTTTCCATGCTATGAATCCAATATGGTATCCGGACCCCAATAAGGTTCAATACCTTCTCATCGAAGTAGTAATTCACACCTACAACCAAACAAGGACAAGATGTGATGAACTAATCTGCGATAAATTATTGTTCCAAGCCACGGTCAGATACAAGTACCCAAACCGAAAGTACTCGTACCTAACGGATAAAGGTACCTAACCATTTTAAGTGAAATATAGTTAAGAACAATCCTTCCTACGCATGGGCCCTGGCTAAATAGGATCGGCATGGTCCCCCCTTGGGGCACCAGAGGCCCCATCAATAAGAGCATGACGTTCCGCAGAACGTCAGTGGCCGTTAGCAATCATAGGTCATCAACCCCGTATCTCCAGCGGAGCTTCCGGGTCACAAGGAAAAGTGCATCGTAGCCCATACGCTAAGGAATTGTCCTCTCCGCCCAATGGCTACTGTGTTGTATCCACAACACAAAACAACTATTAACCGCTAAGTCAAACTAAGCATGTAATCTCTATTAGCGGTTATTCCTATCGCACGGCTTATACGTACTGGGGGCCAGCCAATCACGCACGTCCGTGTTCTATATGCGACACACAACTTCGTGGTACAACGTGTCAAGGCCGATGAATGCAACACACAAGGTGGTCCCTTAAATCTAGGTTTAATGTGTAAGAAAAATAATACATAGCAGAAAATATAACTAAACAGTAAGTTCTAACAGGTTATGCCATGTATCACAGTTTATTTTGCATAAAGAAAAATAATAATGCATGAAGTATGAGCTAAAATAAATTAACAGCAAATGGCAAGGTGTCTTGCCTGGTAGTACGCCTGGTGTGCTGTAATGAACAATATGGCACGAACTGCAACTTTGGTAACAACTACACAAGGTGACTTCTGCTGGTGGCACGGACAGTTCCATTCGGTCCAGAGGGGTCAAATTAGTTAGGGTGGACATAAGGTAAGCTAGAATTGGCGAACGAATGACTTGGTTATGGACAGAAAAAAAATCTAAAGAATGGTTAAATAATATATATGTTTTTATAAAACTTTTTTTAATACTTAAAAATAGTTTTATTTAGTAAAACAATTAATTTAATTACTTGAAAATCCAAAAAACTTTCTAGGGAGAAAAATCTAAGCTTTGACTAAATACTATTTCTAAGTATAAAAACTATATTTTATATATGAAAATATTTAGGTACTGTCACGACCCGCACCCTAGAGTAAGGGCACGAGACGTGGGTACGACCAGCCTACGCCGCAGTATCGGCGGTAGAACGCTGTCCTAGGTCAACATCTAACAATATAAAGGTACCTGTACAGTATATACTCTCCGAATGGAGGTGAAATAGCAGATACAGTCTCAATTACATCTAAGGTAGAGCATGATAAAAGATAGATAAAACATGAAATCCACAAAGTGATACAGCAGATAGAAGTCTAAGTGTCTAAGATACACAACCCAGAAAATATCTCAAAGCTCAATACAGTAATCCATAGAATAAATACAACTCAAGACAACTGAAATAACAATCTATACAATCTCTACTGTGTCTTCTCTAGGCTAGCAGGCAACCTCCAGGCTATCTGTAAAATTTATCAACAGGTCCTGTCAGGACAGGAGCGAGCACAGTACATCTCAACAAAGCATAGCAGGTTAGAAAATATAATCATGCAGTAAAGTAAGATACAGGATCTGAAAGAAGTACAGAATGTAAAGGAGATAGCTGTAATGGAAATATCTACTATAAATAGAGAACTAACAGCGGCTAGTGAGTCAGAGTACAATATAGACATGTGAATGGCATAGGAGATTCTGGGAACAATACTATGGAGTGATTCTGGGAACTACACTACTTGGATATTATTTACATGTCTACTTCTACTCCCCCGTACCCCAATCAATACAGAAGGATCTAGCCAGGTTATGTTACGATCCATGCAATGGCCCACAAGGGGTGATACATGGTAGGCCCATAAATGGGTGATTCTGGGAATGCCCATAAATGGGTGATTCAAGGAAGACTCTGTGATCATGAGAGTACATGTCACAAGTGATTCAATGAACCATGAAGCATAGTGATACACAATGTAAGTGAAACGCACAAAACATGTAGTATCTGATGCTCCCTGAGGGGATAACATCTCAAGAAATGATCCATATAGTACTAATCCGTGTGACCAACGTGACAGCATCAAGTAAAGTAATCTAAAGCAGGAGAATAATTCTAACAGGATATGAAATGATCAGAGAATGTACTCGCCTGCTATCTGAATGTCCAAAGGAAATGTACTGTCCGAGGAGAGGTGTCTGGCTCCTATTTAGAACAGCACAAGTCACAACAAGTCAAAAATGGTAAAATAAAGCTCTACTATGCATTCTATATGATTCTAGGTCATTCTAGGTTAAAGTCAACTCTTGGTCAACTCTGGTCGACCGTACTAGTCAAACTAGGTTAACTAGGCAGTACTAGGTCTAAACCTAGACTAACAAGTCTCATTAGGCCTAACCAAGCCTAGACTATCACTCGCACAAAATCACAAAGCTACACAAGTTATCAAACACACATTACATATATATTTATATATATTTTTATTACAAGCAAAGTGCATAAAGACAAGGAGTGAGTGATACATGAATGTGGATATGGCAATGTGTACATAGCAGTACAATATGTTCAAGTATGAGGGGGGTTATGTTAGAAGGATAACATTTAGCAAGGATTCATTGTGTCACATAGAAGAAATAACATGTAAAGCATAGGTTTAGCATGTGTGTGTGTGGGTGTTAATCATAACAAAAGGGTTTATTTATACATCAAAGGGTTTATTCATAACAGTAAGTAGGTTTTATGTGTATTCATGCTTGGGGTTACTGTCAACATGTAGAAGGGGTTTTTAACATATGAACATGGTGTTAAGTGCTAATATGGCATCATACATTCCTATCATGTTGGCATTCATATATAGCATACATTCATACTTGATTACGTTACTTACTTACATATGGATACTTGCATACATGTTTCAATACCTTGCATTACCCACATGCTTGCATTTCATCCATTCATTCATTCATTCATGCACCTATACATACATATTTGAATACATTATATACTTTCATATATTATATCATTTATGCATACTTTATATTATATTACATTCTCTTAACACACACACACACATATATATACACATGTATACATACATATTTGTACATACAAGGATACACAAAATGCATATGTCGTATAGTAATCTTTTACTTAAAATCAATACTGTACAAATTAAACATTCATTAAATTCTAGGATTAAAGTATGTTATAGATCTTTGTGTTAGCTTTCCGAAACTTTAAACGGATCGCATTTTCGTGTCCGAAAGCTCCCGGAATCGCAAAAACACTGAAACGCGTTAGTCTTTCGTACAGTTGACACTCAAATAATTTTACAGAAAGTTTCAGAACGAATTTGGCATATTAAAATATATATTTTGAAAGCTAACTTCGATACGGTTCTTTTAAAAAAATGGGAAATAAATCGAAGTTTTAAGCTAAAAGTTATGACATTTCTAAGTTGTTATTGCTACTAAAAACGTGGATAAATATTATGACGAATTTAGGTAGTTTGAGACAAAAGAAACACAAGTATATAACATAATATATCAAGAACTCACTCTCTACACTAATATATATATATATATATGAGACACTATAGAACACATCTCCAATACAAAAATATGAGATTAAACATGTAATAATTCATTCACACATAACAACAACACATAGTGTGTCCAAATTTGGGGTTTTCCCACATGGACACAATAACACATCAAGGACACTCCTAAATGTCTCCAAATGGACCCAAAATGGACACAAATGGAGACACAACCATGGAAGAAATTCCTATGGATTCAAAACATTCCTAAATGCATGAGGGTTTGGATTAGAGGGTAGATTTTACCTTCCGGGAGGTGAAATCTCAAGAACTCCTTTCGATACGACACCGACACGAAGGGATCTCCAAATAGACACAAAACAATGCAAACTCCTCCCAAACTTGGCTAGCACCTCCTCTTGCTTGAGTAGATAAGAAATGAAGAAGATTGGATGGAGGAATGGGTTGATTTGGAGATGAAATCAATGGAGGTTCTTCTCAAATTTGGGGAAGAACTCAAGGAGATAAAAAAAGAGGCTAAGAACAAAATGAATGATGACTCATTCCCCTCCTTTGGTGGCTGGCCATATTGGCTATTTCTTCCATTTTGGCAAAGTCTAAAATGCCCCTCTTGTCCCATTAGGTTCAACTTAAGTTAGGTTAGGGTTTGGGGCTAAAATAGACTAGTTTGAGTCTCAAAATAACCCAACCTAGTCATGAACAATTAGCCCAACCATACTAACTTAAATATTGTCAAATGTGGGCCATGTCTAACTAATGAGTGGGTCCACACTAGAGTTGAAGCTACCCTGGGTCTCCGATACAAGTCGGATTGAGTTGAAATTCGAACCCGACTCAAACAACCACAAAACAATATCATAAATAATAAAATAAATCGAAAAATATTCAAAAGTGAAAAATGACCAAAATACTCTTATTTTTGAAAATTGGGGGTGACAAATCTATCCACCTTAAAAAAATTTCGTCCTCGAAATTAAAACAAAGCAATCACAGGAAACACATGCAGAAAATAATCTCATTCAAATACTTTTCAAAAAAATCAGCAATAAAAAAATTTCTTTGAGGCACATCAAACATTTGTAAATAAAAACTGATATGTGTCCGATACGGACACAAAACCATCACAAAATCACACATATCAAAGGTCAAAATCAATAATCACCAACGCAATAAATATCAAAATAATTCAAAGAGGTCAACTGCAAAATATCTTTAGGCCAAAAATGACATTAAAACATCCTAATAACAAGGTTAGGCTCTAGGTCAAACAGTCTCTAGGGTTTTACTAGCAAAACATCAAAATCACAAGTCATGATTTTAAATAGTTTTAAAATGATTTAAAAATTACCAAAAATTATATCATGATTTAAATGTCAAATATATAAATGATTAAAATTATAAAATTTTAAAATTACCCTCATTTTAGAAAACTGGGTGTTACAAGTCTACCCACCTTAGAAAAATTTTGTCCTCAAAATTTAAGATCGATAGTACTCCTTCTAATGCCTCTAACCTACCCAATATCTAAAGCAACCTTTTCCTAAATATTGGAATAATAAACTGATATCCACATAGCGTCAATCTAGGAATACCTCCAATATTGCTCTGTTGTACGGGGGTGATGGGACTTCACTAGAATGTGGACTGGATCCTATACTCAAGGGATTTGACCTATTTTAGAGTGGTCTTAACTATGGATAAAAAGGAACTGACCATAGGCTATAGGTATGCTCAAGCTATTATCTTCCTATTAACCATCTATTAATACATTCTATTACTATAGGAACGATGCATTACTAAGACATATAGGCCCCTATCTCTCATAACATATTTATACTCACCAAAGACTAGTACATCCTATTAAGGCTAATACTATAAATCTCATAAGCTACAGGTTTATAAACACACATTCCCCACATCAAGGACTAACCTATATATATATATATATCCACAGTTGATATAATGGGGGTAACATCCCTATTTCCCGATAATCAAGGTCCTAAGAATTTTATCTAAACCATGCAATTTGAAGGAGTAGCATACAGGGTCAGGGCATACTGTAGCAGTTGGAAGTCTCACCTAGGTGCACTGGTCATTCTAGGTCAAAACAGTACTATGGTATCAACACACAAGCAATCTAGGGTGTCCTAATTGGGAAGGTAAGGGAACAACAACCATCAAGGTTGTAAGGGTTGTCTACCATCCTATATAAAAAATTAGTCATTAACAAACAACTGAGAAATTATTAAAAGGTTACTATTCCATAAAATGGTAAAAATTAAAAATTTAGGCACAACAAATCACAAATAGATTTTTGTCTTGACACGATCTAAGTTGATCAATTTTGGGATAAATCGAGATTTGGGCAAGATGGGGAATCAATGAAATCAATTATGAGCACGAGCATTCAATAATGAAGATCCAGGTCATGATTAAATTTAATTCAACTGGATACGAATACGAGGTTCATAGGCGATAAAAATAATTCCAAGGAGAATTGTCAAGGCTGTTGCGGATAAGATTCTAGGACAAGTTTAACTATGTCTTCATCCACGTAGATTAATATGAAAAGCAAACCAAAACGCAATAGGTTGATCAGACCATCATACGCCGGTTCTGATTAGACAATATGTTAGTGGGTGCGCACCCAATAAAATATGTCATGATCAAGCTCGAAAAGGATAAGCTTGTAAAACTAAGGATAATTAGCAGCATAAGATATAAGTAAGGGTGGTAGTGATGAACGAAGATACATAGTCCAGATTCTTAACTAAATGGGTCAAGCAATCAAGATAAGGTAGAAGGTTAAGCATTTAAGAAATCAAGCAGAACATCATCACATGTCGGGTCGAAGGAATTGAGTCAAGGCTGGATCTCTAATTGAAATCAGGAATAATTCAGTATCATGGTAGAGGTCATAGTTTAGCCATTTGACAAGAAAATCATATCAAGAAAATAGAGTACAAGGAGACGGATTTTAGTGGGACATGATATACCTACACGAAGGTGAGTTCGTCTAGGTCTTGCATATAAGATTTGTTGGAGGATAACAGCTAGTATTATATTTCGAATGTCAAGGTCACGATAAGGAACATCAAAGGATCCAAATAGAAAGTGGGGGTTCAAGAGGTGGTAAAAAAATGCACAAGATAAGGAAGATCAGGTTAATCATCTGTTTCTAATACCCTTAAGTTCATCTGGTCATAACTTGCCAATCGTATCCTTACCTCACCAGTCTCCATATAAAAATTTAACCTTTACCTAAGCCTTTACCATGACTACCGTAGGCAATTTCCAATTTCCAAACATTACTCATGAAGCATAGCCTTCACATTTAGGAATCAACATTAACCATTTATTTAAATTTCCAAATTCTTTCACCTTGTCTTAAATTTGGCCCGAAACCTCTAAATCCCGTTTACGAATTCCTTGAACTTGTTCAAATGGTTCTTCTCGTGTTATTTAATTTAAATACCTCTAGGCCTTACAAAATTTATCCTCCATCATAAAATCAACTTCCGTATTTTCTTCGACATACACCTTTGAATATTATTCTCCTAAAAAAATTTCCACAACAATCTCTAAATTTCTATAACTTTATGTTCCCTCTATCCCTAGTCATTTTCTTGCAATATCTTGTTCAATATCCTTATTGAATGCAATTAATTTCTCTTTTCCATTACTAACCTTCTACATAGCCTTAGGGTAAAACTTCCCAAGAATCAATAACCAGAGTTTCGAGGTTCTCAAATCTAGGTTGACCTTGAATATCCTCATCAGTTTGAATACACCTATAAACTATCTCAAAACCCCAAAACCTTCCTAAGTGCGATTGTTTCCAGATTGGTAATATACATCTTTTGATTCTATTCGAGACCTTTACCACATTTCTATCTCAAGGTTTTAATATTGAACACTCCACATTTTGATTTCTTCTAGATCATCATATAATAATCAGTTATGTCTCCTCTGAGCTACATGATTCACGTCACATCTTCAGTCTTTCCCAGGCAGAAGATACAAAGATTCAAGGGTTTCGAGGTACATCTGGTAGGGATGATAAGATATGGGTGATTGGTATAATTAGACAGAGTTTAAGATAAGAAGAAAATAAGAATGCAAGGAAATAATGGCAAGAAGGAATAATGAAGATCTGTTCTTTCTCATCTGTTCAAACGAGATGAACCCATCAAGCTCAAATTCAGTAGCAAGAAATGTGGGTGAATCCAAACAAGAGGAAAAAGGAATTCCAATTGAAGATCAAAAATAAGTTTCTTAGGGGTCGTCCCAAGAATCTCTCAAAGAATCCTAAGTGTGATTGAGTGCCTTGAATTTGAAAATATTAAATACAAAATTAAAATCAACAACTACAGAATTTTATCAAAATCATCAACTATTACCAGGATTCAAAGTTCTACAATGAATCCACCAAAATCAAATTCAAATCAAGGAAAAAGGTGAATCAAAATAAGGGAAAGGGAGTTTAAATCAGAGTTCAAAATGAGATTCTCAAGGGTCATCCCAGGAATCTCTCAAGGAATCCTAACAGTGATTGAGTATCCTCTCATCCTAACATCTTAATTTCTATATACTATAGCAGGCTCGTAGTAGTACAACTAAGTCGTTGCGCTACTACGAAATTGTACTAATACGAATCTCGACCTGCATGGGCCACCACTAAAAACGTGTCACGACCCGCACCTTAAAGTAAGGGCACGAGACGTGGGTACGTCCAGCCTACGCCACAGTATCGGTGGTAGAACGTTGTCCTAGGTCAATATCTAACAATATAAAGGTACTTGTACAGTATATACTCTCCGAATGGAGGTGACATAGCAGATACAGTCTCAATCACATCTAAGGTAGAGCATGATAAAAGATAGATAAAACATGAAATCTACAAAGAGATACAGCAGATAGAAGTCTAAGTGTCTAAGATACACAACCCAGAAAATATCTCAAAGCTCAATACAATAATCCATAGAATAAATACAACTCAAGACAACTGAAATAACTATCTATACAACCTCTACTGTGTCTCCTCTAGGCTAGCAGGCAACCTCTGTCATGCCCCGATCCAGAAAATCGCTCGTCCTCGCTAGATTTTACCCGAATCATCGTCCTCGCTGGGGCGTGATGCCGTACGAGCCTGGAGTTGCACTCGTGCAAGGCAAGATAACAGGTTCACATAGAATTTATCTCAAATTGATAACATAAGCAGCGGAAGGAAACAAAGTATGACATAAGAATCTCTTTTATTCATAACGAACTGAAGATTACAAGGCTCTAAATAGTCCAACATATATGCCAATTGGCTACAACGCTCATGATCTCTCTTAGCTCACAAAAGATTACATTGTTCCATACATTATGTCTCTTTATAGCCACCAAGTAGTCTTCGGCCGAACATCTCCATGTTGCAAGTCCGAACGCCTATGCGGTGCTTCTCTTGAACGCCAAGGACTCCATGCCTTGGCACGTCCAAGCCAAGCTCCACCCCGCGCCAATCATAACCTGAGCCTGCACATAAACTAGTAGGGGATTAGTGCTTTCGTTCTCGCTTCGCACTGATCAAGACCCGCTCGCACCCAAACCAAACACTAAATATCTTTAGTGAAACATGCATCTAAATTTTTCATCTTTCTATTTAGCCTTAGGATCAGTTTCGTGGCAATAATTACGCATAGCAACTTTATCATAATGTGTCCACTACCGTGTTCCTGCAGCAGATACAGTTAGGCATAATCTGAACATAATCATAGTGATCGTGCACATCTCCATCCCATATTGCCTAGCCTGCAATGGTTAGCACTTAGCATAAGAATTCATAAAACTCACGCAACCAACCGATCATAAACTTAGATATATGCATAAGGGTCGCAGGCCCTGCGCCTGCACCCAACTCTCATCTCAGCCTACCAGCCCTATCTATATGAAGGTCACGATGTTTCGTACCGTAATGGACTTGGCATCTCTTATGTGTAAGCCTACGATCACTTCGATACGGGTTGCTAGCCCAGTATCCGAAGGATCCCAAACTTACGGATATCATAGCTTATCACAGCACTGGATGGCCGCAATCCGTCCGAATGATGTGTACCATAAATACCACACATAATTCCCTCCTAGGCCGAACGGTCCCGGTGCCCCGGCGTAACCGTCCGAGGGAAGCCGCACCCGTGCACGGGCAATCCGAGTCCATTGACCATGCAAGACGTACCATAGCATACCAATCATAACCTTCCAGCCAATCTCGTATTCCATAAACATATTCACATCTCATAAACATAATCTACCATTCATATGGGGAGCTCCGTCGGCGTTATGCCCCAACACATCCATATTGATGCACGATGCCCAACGGCTTAGATGTCTCGTACTTATATTCACGCATCCCGTTCATAATGTTATTCGTATAGCCTACTTCCGTATTTACTTAGTCATTTCCTAGCTTCCGTGCACGAGGACACGCTCAGCGCCATAATCAATGTTCTACGCCTAGTGTTCAATGTTCTCGGAGCCGTGCACATGATGCACATCTCAATATTGTCTTTCAATATTCTACCATCATCGTCCCACCGTGACCCGTGCATTTGATGCACGTTGCCTCAATTGTTCAATGTTCAATGTTCTATCTTAATGTTCAACGCATACTTAGACCCGTAGCTATTCGAACCACGCTCGCTAATATAACGGCAACTTACGCATACGATGATATATTTTATTTGACGTGAAGGAATAGGGAGAGAGAGTCAAGAACCCGCCCACCTTAAGCCGATACGCCTTATCGTTTCGCCGATTGAAGCGGCTCGCTTCCATAACTTGGTCGCATAGCTAACTCTTGGACTTAGCCATTCCTTTGAACTACTCGGTTGATTTGGCCTATCGCGCCCATGCCACAATCCGTTGCAAGGCCACGATTTGGTTTTGCGAACACTTCATTGCATAAGACAAAATGTCGACCTCTTATCGTCTAGCGTAAAAGCATAGCCTGCATACCAGATCAACTAAAGTCAGCACTTGTTCAAACGGGACTTATCTTTTGCATCGATTCGATTCATAGATTCCAACCGACTCAAAGCTTACCATTGGCCAACATAACTCTTGTATCGATTTGCATCGATACCTCGTCGGGTCAACGCAACTCTTCGAGTCAATGACTCATCGTAATGCACCGTACGGAGCGGGGCATTACATAATATACCACTCAAAATCAGGTTCGTCTTCGAACCGAAACCAACATTTAAATCCAAGTGTCTCGCCATATCGTTTCACGATCTCGTGCTACTATCGTTGGAATCATACAACTTAGTTTGGATCATACACATATTTTAGGCGTCCCACCAATATATACATTTCAGCCAAGCTCAGTTGTAGGATGTCGAAACAACTAACAAGTTCAACTTAAATCCTCAAGCACCAGCTATTCCATACTCGACTTAGTCAAAATCTTAGCGCCTATTCTTAAAATACTTCTCGTATGCATCATCCCATAACATGCGATCCTCTTCCAAACATCTCTGCACATAACTTGATTCAAATTCGTAACTTCGATCTCATAAGTTTCTCGTCGGCCACCTAACACTCGTATTGCATAGAGTCATTGCGCATCCGATCACAATAATTCCCCGCAACGCCTATTCGCCCAACTGTTTCCTTATCTCTCTCATAACTCAAGTCTTTCATCCAATCCTTCATAACATTTAGCCTTAACGACATGGACTAAGTCCACATGTCTCCATTTTCCTTTGCTTACGATCCATACTAAGTCTCGCACACAACTATCCCAACACAACCTACGTTCTCGAACTGCCTACGCATCGTATCTGGGGCTACCCCCGTTAGGTAACTTATCCAAACATCATGCTCGCGCTCTTCCGACACAAGAGGTCGACTTGAGTCTACGATGCTCAAAGGCAACAATCTTTTCGACCCAAGGTCTCTTACGATACGCTCATCCACGATTCTCGTCCGAGTACGAATCCTTTACTCAATTTTGAATCAATCCCAACTAGTTCGTTCCATAACATAGATCGTGCTCTCAACACACATAGCCTAACCGTTACTTAAACCGATCTACGACACAACTCTTAGGGTTGTTCTACTATCCGTCACTCTCGCGCATTGCAGAATTCATACAATCGCCTTACCGCATCGCTAAGCTAAGCACGTTCCTCAACATATACTCGATCATCGACTAACCAAGTCTATCTGTGTATCCACTCGATTAATCATAAACTTTCTAAGCATATTGATATAGTCGAAGGCAACTCGTTAACTTCCGAAATGCGATATTCACCCACTTAGACTTATCCCTAATATGCACTACATCTTTCCTTATCCTCGACAAAATTTCTTATGCGGCTTCCTTAGGGTCGTCCTATGGGACTTCTTATATTTGCTTGATTTGGCGGTCAAGTCTTCTAGGGTTATCTGCCCCAAAAATACGCTCGATAAATGAAGATCATCAACGAGGGACAGTTACAGCGAACCATGCTATATCCTATCGCGGAGCCAAATCGATTCCCGATGCTTCCTATGGGACTTTACCCAATCCGACATACATCATAAATCTGCAATTTATCTATCCCCCGTGCAACTGATGTGCCGTTACTACTCGAATCACTTATGCACATTGCGTACCATTACTACTCGAATCACTCCTGCATTAACGTTAACAATATCGCAACCGAGCAATATTTGTTCGCCTCCGTACGAGTCCATTTACTTACGTCAATATCTAGCACACTCTAGGCTTATCACACAATCCTCAATTCTACCTTCGCATCAAACCACAAATCCATATCCAATTTGCCACGCCTTGCAAGTTCGATCATCCCCACTGGATGAATCACCATACCAGTGCTCACGCGGAATGATTGTCCTAATTTGACGTGACGCATGTGCGAGGCTGGTGTTGCGCTCGCTCAAGACAAGAATGTCAACATAGTGGTGATCTACGAAGAAATCCAAACACTTTCATTTTCCTTCAAGTAATATCCATTCGCTCTTAATTTCTCGAAGTGTTCTTATCATTGTCATCCAAATCGACATCAACATAACTTGCATCTTATTCATCCAACAACAATGCTCAATAAAATTTTTGTTCATTCGATCAGAGTATCCCCGAGTTATTGCATATCGTCTTTGATACGCCTCAATACCATCGTCGACATGCATAACTTGAACATCTTCCTCTCTCATAAGCTCAAACTCGTTGCAATCATTGCCATTATCCGAACTCGAATACGAATCAAGTCTTGCGCACATCAAGATTCATTCAGTTGTAACTAACTATCATCATTGTGATACAATTTCCAATTCACATATCCGTTCTCACATCCCTAACTCGCACTTCCAAAATCGTGCTACCAACTCCTCATGCTAACTCAATTTCGTTCGTACGATTTCTTCATACCTACTCAACACGTTTCGAAGAAGTCTTCATACTAACTCAACATAAGTTCGACCGGGTCGACTATTTCCTCAACGTGACATTCCTTCGCTATGCTCAGCCTATCGTCCGACTTACGCTTAACGACTCTCATCCGACGCATCATCCATAGATGCAACTTCTCACATAATCATTCAACTTAATTCATCGAAGCATACTAGCATCGACTTCTATCAAGTCATTCTCGCTCGAGTCTCGGTACTACCTCGTCCATTGAGGACAAACATATCGTAACAACATAATCGTCTCGACGAAATCTATCGCAAGTCACCAAACCGCTTAACATAGCTATCGCTAAGTGGTATTCCATATACCACTCAGGATCGAGCCTATCGTTATCGATACAATACTTCGCTATACTGATCGCATAATTGGTATTGCATATACCACTCGAAATCGAGTCAATACTCAAATTTACACTCCGCATAGGTCCGACATCTATTCCCTAATCAACTATTCCGTATGGTGATCCTTTCGATCCCAGCTCTAGCGTTAGCTCATATTCGACACACATTCAATCTTACCGTGTCATGGCGATCATATCGATCACACCCGCAACATTCGCTTATTCAAAGCTCAATGCGACATACGGCCAACATAAACGTTCGCCTACTCAACTCGACTCCGCGACCAACTCGATTCGTTACTATCGCATCCGTAATCTTTCTGAATCTCGCTCGTTGCAACTCGTATAACAACTCATTCTCGATACTCAAGCTCTTTACTCAATCTCGTACAACATATCGCTATCCATCCGCACAGCCATGCAACACGCATCATACCATATCGACTTGTTGCACCGATGCAACGAATGATTCACGACTTGTTGTACTCCGTGCAACCGATAACACATAATCATTCGCATAGCCACGTAATACTCATCGCCTCACATATCGACCCGTTGCACTTCGTGCAACCAACAATACATATCTCCTCGCACTTCGTGCGACCAACAACACATAACTCCTTGTACTTCGTACGACCAACCACACATATCATTGTACTTCATGCAACCAACATCACCATATTCGTTGTACTTCGTGCGACCAGCAATCCATAACTCGTTGCACCTCGTGCAACCAACATCCCATAACTCGTTGTACTTCGTGCAACCAACACTCTCCGATGGAACCCAGAGATAGCGTGGTAGTCACAACATACTTGTGGCAGGCGTACTCACTTAATATAGACTTATTGTATGGAACATCCAGTGTAGCGTCGAGCAGATCCATGAGCCATGCGGTTGCAAAAACAACATAGAGTCAACAGAATTCGATGGCGAAGCAACTGAGGGTCAAAGAGATTCGTGCACGGTCCAAAGGATGGAACCGCTTTGATACCAACTTGTCACGCCCCGATCCGAGAAATCGCTCGTCCTCGCTAGATTTCACCCGAATCATCGTCCTCGCTGGGGCGTGATGCCTTACGAGCCTGGAGTTGCGCTCGTGCAAGGCAAGATAACAGGTTCACATAGTGTTTATCTCAAATTGATAACATAAGCAGCGGAAGGAAACAAAGTATGACATAAGAATCTCTTTTATTCATAACGAACTGAAGATTACAAGGCTCTGAATAGCCCAACATATATGCCAATTGGCTACAACGCTCATGATCTCTCTTAGCTCACAAAAGATTACATTGTTCTATACATTATGTCTCTTTATAGCCACCAAGTAGTCTTCGGCCGAACATCTCCATGTCGCAAGTCCGAACGCCTATGCGGTGCTTCTCTTGAACGCCAAGGACTCCACGTCTTGGCACGTCCAAGCCAAGCTCTGCCCCGCGCCAATCATAACCTGAGCCTGCAAATAAACTAGTAGGGGATTAGTGCTTTCGTCCTCGCTTCGCACTGATCAAGACCCGCTCGCACCCAAACCAAACACTAAATATCTTTAGTGAAACATGCATCTAAATTTGTGATCTTTCTATTTAGCCTTAGGATCAGTTTCATGGCAATAATTACGTATAGCAACTTTATTATAATGTGTCCACTACCGTGTTCCTGTAGCAGATACAATTAGGCATAATCTGAACATAATCATAGAGATCGTGCACATCTCCGTCCTATATTGCCTAGCCTGCAATGGTTAGCACTTAGCATAAGAATTCATAAAACTCACGTAACCAACCGATCATAAACTTAGACATATGCATAAGGGTCGCAGGCCCTGCGCCTGCACCCAACTCTCATCTCAGCCTACCGGCCCTATCTATATGAAGGTCACGGTGTTTCGTACCGTAATGGACTTGGCATCTCTTATGTGTAAGCCTACGATCACTTCGATACGGGTTGCTAGCCCAGTATCCGAAGGATCCCAAACTTACGGATATCATAGCTTATCACAGCACTGGACGGTCGTAATCCGTCCGAATGATGTGCACCATAAATACCACACATAATTTCCTCCTAGGCCGAACGGTCCCGGTGCCCCGGCGTAATCGTCCGAGGGAAGCCGCACCCGTGCACGGGCAATCCGAGTCCATTAACCATGCAAGACGTACCATAGCATACCAATCATAACGTTCCAGCCAATCTGGTATTCCATAAACATATTCGCGTCTCATAAACATAATCCACCATTCATATGGGGAGCTCCGTCGGCGTTATGCCCCAACACATCCATATTGATGCACGACGCCCAACGGCTTAGATGTCTCGTACTTATATTCACGCATCCCGTTCATAATGTTATTCGTATAGCCTACTTCCGTATTTACTTAGTCATTTCCTAGCTTCCGTGCACGAGGGCACACTCAGCGCCATAATTAATATTCTACGCCTAGTGTTCAATGTTTTCGGAGCCGTGCACATGATGCACATCTCAATATTGTCTTTCAATGTTCTACCATCATCGCCCCACCGCGACCCATGCATTTGATGCACGTCGCCTCAATTGTTCAATATTTAATGTTCTATCTTAATGTTCAACGTATACTTAGACCCGTAGCCATTCGAACCACGCTCGTTAACATAACGGCAACATACGCATATGATGATATGTTTTATTTGACGTGAAGGAATAGGGAGAGGGAGTCAAGAACGCGCCCACCTTAAGCCGATACGCCTTGTCGTTTCGCCGATTGAAGCGGCTCGCTTCCATAACTTGGTCGCATAGCTAACTCTCCGACTTAGCCATTCCTTTGAACTACTCGGTTGATTTGGCCTATCGCGCCCATGCCACAATCCGTTGCAAGGCCACGATTTGGTTTTGCGGACACTTCATTGCATAAGGCAAAATACTGACCTCTTATTGTCCAGAATAAAAGCATAGCCTGCACACCAGATCAACTAAAGTCAGCACTTGCTCAAACGGGACTTATCCTTTACATCGATTCAATTCATAGATTCCAACCGACTCAAAGCTTACCTTTGGCCAACATAACTCTCGCATCGATTTGCATCGATACCTCGTCGAGTCAACGTAACTCTTCGAGTCAACAACTCATCGTAATGCACCGTACGGAGTGGGGCATTACAACCTCCAGGCTATCTGTAAAATTTATCAACAGGTCAAGTCAGGACAGGAGCGAGCATAGTACATCTTAACAAATTATAGCAGGTTAGAAAATATAATCATGCAGTAAAGTAAGATACATGATCTGAAAGAAGTACAGAATGTAAAGGAGATAGCTGTAATGGAAATATCTACTATAAATAGTGAACTAACAGTGGCTAGTGAGTCAGAGTACAATATAGACATGTGAATGGCATAGGAGATTCTGGGAACTATACTATGGAGTGATTCTGGGAACTACACTACTTGGATATTATTCACATGTCTACTTCTACTCCCCCGTACCCCAATCAATACACAAGGATCCAGCCAGGTTATGTTACGATCCATGCAATAGCCCACAAGGGGTGATACATGGTAGGCCCATAAATGGGTGATTCTGGGAATGCCCATAAATGGGTAATTCAAGAAAGACTCTGTGATCATGAGAGTACTGTCACAAGTGATTCAATGAACCATGAAGCATAGTGATACACAATGTAAGTGAAACGCACAGAACATGTAGTATCTGATGCTCCATGAGGGGATAACATCTCAAGAAAGGATCCATATAGTACTAATCCATGTGACCAACGTGACAGCATCAAGTAAAGTAATCTAAAGCATGAGAATAATTCTAACAGGATATGAAATGATCAGAGAATGTACTCGCCTACTATCTGAATGTCCAAAGGAAATGTACTGTCCGAGAATAGGTGTTTGGCTCCTATTTAGAACAGCACAAGTCACAACAAGTCCAAAATGGTAAAATAAAGCTCTACTATGCATTCTACATGATTCTAGGTCATTCTAGGTCAAAGTCAACTCTTGGTCAACTCTGGTCAACCGTACTAGTCAAACTAGGTTAACGAGACAGTACTAGGTCTAAACCTAGACTAACAAGTCTCATTAGGCCTAACCAAGCCTAGACTATCACTCACACAAAATCATAAAGCTACACAAGTTATCAAACACACATTATATATATATTTTTATATATTTTTATTACAAGCAAAATGCATAAAGACAAGGAGTGAGTGATACATGAATGTGGATATGACAATGTGTACATAGCAGTACAATGTGTTCAAGTGTGAGGGGGTTATGTTAGAAGGATAACATTTAGCAAGGGTTCATTGTGTCACATAGAAAAAATAACATGTAAAGCATAGGTTTAGCATGTGTGTGTGTGGGTGTTAATCATAACAAAAGGGTTTATTTATACATCAAAGGGTTTACTCATAACAGTAAGTAGGTTTTATGTGTATTCATGCTTGGGGTTACTGTCAACATGTAGAAGGGGGTTTTAACATATGAACATGGTGCTAAGTGCTAATATGGCATCATACATTCCTATCATGTTGGCATTCATATATAGCATACATTCATACTTGATTACGTTACTTACTTACATATGGATACTTGCATACATGTTTCAATACCTTGCATTACCCACATGCTTGCATTTCATCCATTCATTCATGCATTGCATTCATTCATTCATTCATGCACCTATACATACATATTTGAATACATTATATACTTTCATACATTATATAATTTATGCATACTCTATATTATATTACATTCTCTTAACACACACACATATATATATACACATGCATACATACACATTTGTACATACAAGGATACACAAAATGCATATGTCGTATAGTAATCTTCTACTTAAAATTAATACTGTACAAATTAAGCATTCATTAAATTCTAGGATTAAAGTATGTTATAGGACTTTGTGTTAGCTTTCCGAAACTTTAAACGGATCGCATTTTCGTGTCCGGAAGCTCCCGAAATTGCAAAAACACCGAAACGTGTTCGTCTTTCGTACAGCTGACACTCAAATAATTTTACAGAAAGTTTCAGAACGAATTTGGCTTATTGAAATATATATTTGGAAAGCTAACTTCGATACGGTACTTTTAAAAAACGGGAGATAAATCAGAGTTTTAAGCTAAAAGTTATGACATTTCTAAGTTGCTATTGCTACTAAAAACGTGGATAAATATTATGACGAATTTAGGTAGTTTGAGACAAAAGAAACACAAGTATATAACATAATATATCAAGAACTCACTCTCTATACTAATATATATATATATATATATATATATATATATATATATATATATATGAGACACTATAGAACACATCTCCAATACAAAAATATAAGATTAAACATGTAATAATTCATTCACACATAACAACAACACATAGTGTGTCCAAATTTGGGGTTTTTCCACATGGACACAATAACACATCAAGGACACTCCTAAATGTCTCCAAATGGACCCAAAATGGACACAAATGGAGACACAACCATGGAAGAAATTTCTATGGGTTCAAAACATTCCTAAATGCATGAGGGTTTGGATTAGAGGGTAGATTTTACCTTCCGGGAGGTGAAATCTCAAGAACTCCTTCCGATACGACACCGACACGAAGGGATCTCCAAATAGACACAAAACAATGCAAACTCCTTCCAAACTTGGCTAGCACCTCCTCTTGCTTGAGTAGAGAAGAAATGGAGAAGATTGGATGGAGGAATGGGTTGATTTGGAGATAAAATCAATGGAGGTTCTTCTCAAATTTGGGGAAGAACTCGAGGAGATGAAAAAAGAGGCTAAGAACAAAATGAATGATGACTCATTCCCCTCCTTTGGTGGCTGGCCATATTGGCTATTTCTTCCATTTTGGCAAAGTCCAAAATGCCCCTCTTGTCCTATTAGGTTCAACTTAAGTTAGGTTAGGGTTTGGGGCTAAAATAGACTAGTTTGAGTCTCAAAATAACCCAACCTAGTCATGAACAATTAGCCCAACCATACTAACTTAAATATTGTCAAATGTGGGCCATGGCTAACTAATGAGTGGGTCCACACTAGAGTCGAAGCTACCCCAGGTCTCCGATACAAGTCGGATTGAGTTGAAATTCGAACCCGACTCAAACAACCACAAAACAATATCATAAATAATAAAATAAATCAAAAAATATTCAAAAATAAAAAATGACCAAAATACTCCTATTTTTGAAAACTGGGGGTGACAGGTACTTATTCAAAAATAATAAGGAGTATTCAGGCCAGAACTATAACTTATCAAATACATTTATATACATATAATTTGAGAAAATATTTTAGAGTCAAAATTTACTTTGAAATTAGCTAGAAAATATTTGTAAAATTTTCTAAAATGATAATAATAATGCAAGTAATAATATTTAGCAAGACAACAAAATAATAAAAATAATAATAAAAATAATAATAATAATAATAATAATAATAATAATAATAATAATAATATATCGACATATTTTGACAATTACTTAGTATATATTTGTATATAAAATACTTTAATGATACCATATAATAGATACACCTAGTAAAATATATAGACTATACTATATTTTGTAAAATAACAGGAAACCTAATCATTCAAATTATCTTCTGTTTTTACCATTTAAAAAAAACAAAACAAAAAAATACAAAGAATATAATAAAAACAAACAAAGCAAAAAAAAATAGCACAACTCACTGTGCTCTTAAAAACGAAAAGAACAGAGAGGGAGAGAGAGAAAAGAGATCGAGAGGGAAGAGAGGGGGAGAACGAGAGGAGTGAGGCGAGGAAAAGACGGTCGGCGACGGGGGTTCAGAGGAAGCGGCGGGCGGAGGAAAGGGCCACGGGGGGGAAAGAGAACTCGGGAGAGAGAGGAAGAAGACGGGGCGGAGGCGGTTAACCGCGGCGACTAGGGTTTCTGGCCGGAGCTGCCGGCCGAGTGAGGCGGCGGCGGTCGCGGCGGATGGAAGGGACGAGCGGCACGGAGGAACGCGGTAGAGGTCGTGGGGGAGCGCGCCTGGACGGCCTGGCCAGATCTGGTGCGCTCGGCGGCGCGCGGCCAACTCGCGGAGAGGCGCGACGGCTAGGGCACGCGAAGTTCAAAGGGGATGGCCCAGGGTCAGCGACGGATATGGCGGCGTTGGCATGCCGCGACGGTCGATCGCCGGCAGAGGTGAGTGATTTTGGGTTTATTTTAATTTGGGTTTGCCGGTGGTTGTTTTGGTTGATGGTGGCGGTGATGGCGAGGGCGATGGTGTGCTGATGGCGGTTTGGTGATGTCGGTTGGCGTTTGGCCGGGGTGACCGAGACAAGGTGGAGACAGTGGTGGTTTGACGGAGGTCCGGAGGACTGGGTAACGGGCATGGTAGGGAGTTTATCGGCGGTGGTTGTTTGGGTGGCCGGGGTGTTGGTGTGTGGTGCTGCGGAGGAATCAGGGGAGGCGATTGGAAAAGGCTGGGCCGATAGGTTGATGTCGGAGAATAGTGGTGACAGGGGAAGAGGCAAGAAAGAGGACGGCGGGTACGCTGGTGGCCCGGGCAGCGGTGCCGAAATTAGGGTTAGGGTTTTGGTTTGGAATTGATTGTATCGGGGGTGTGTCCTGCACGACACATAATAGGGTTGTGGAGGATGGGTGTCCGGTTTATCGTACACGGGAGAGATTGTATATGTAAAAGAAAAATAGTAGAAGTAACTAGGTTGACACGGACACGATGCACGTATATTTATGGAAAAATAATGTGTGATAGAATTTATGGAGGAATACCTGCCTATTTGTAGGATGTGGGAATTCCCAGTTGGATAAAGATTATGAGTAGTTTAAACCCAAAAATAGATAATACGTAACTTAATTTAAAATCAATCAAATCCAATTCCAAATACAAATCCAATTTTAATTAAATTCTTTTAGTTTAAAAATCAAATAGGATAAATAAATTTTTAAACCTAGATATTATTTTAGCTATTTAATATATCCATAAAATTAATTCAAGATTTAAATTGTCACAATAACTTCAAAATATATTTTCTAAATATACACATAATAATAATTTTGAAAATTACATTATTATTTAAAATAAACTAATAATTAATTATGAGATATGTATGCATAATTATTTATACAAAATTATGCTTATTTAGTATACAATGAAATATAATTTATTATTAATAAAAGTTAGAAAGAAAAGGCTTAAAATAACAAACTTAGAAATTTGGTATAATGGCAAAAATAATTATTATATATATCACGTCGAAAATAGAAAATATTTTTTTCTAAAAATATGTACACTCGCACATATTTGCACTCGTCGAGCAATAAAAATATATTCTTGCGCGTGACGTACAATACGTTATTGAGACGTACAAATACAAGAAAATTAATCGGTACCAAATTTATATATAAAAAAATCAGTAGAAATTTAGGGGTTTTACAATTATACTATAACTTAAGAATTTCTGATGAATTCTAGACAGCACGATCGTTCGTCACCCCGAAATAGGAAGGGACGAGAATCAATGGTACGGGAAGCAAGAAAGTATAATCGAGAGCAAATATGGAGTTTTTAAGGACGTAGAGAATTTCTAGGAGAATTTTCAAGGCAGAGTGGATTAAGATTTCTAAGGGTTTTATTCAGTTGCGCAGGCTCGTATCAGTACAGTTACGTAACCGATACGATATGCTCTGACCTGCATGGGCCACCACAAAAACTTGTCACGACCCGCACCCGCTTTTTGAACGCGAGCTCGTGAGCAAGCCAGCTATGTATCGAGCGGACTCCAACCCAACTCGAATACGTAAACGTTGTCAAGGCTATGGTACACTGCCAAATCATGGCAATGCAATCTATATCTCAATCAACAATAAGATAATAAAACATGAATGAACACTATGGGTCGTGGTCTGCAGCCCACTAGCATATATGTCCGATAAGACTCTAAAGGAAATAACAAGTGTCTAAAACTGAATCAAGAAACACGATATCTCATGATGAGGAATGTAAAGCACAAAAGGATAACAAACGTAATAATGATACCTGAATCCCACAAGAATCGCAAATCTTTCGTCATCCAGAACTACTAGCTAACTCCATGCAATCGCTAAACATGAAAAGATCATCAGGTCCTTAGAGGACATAGCAAGATACATAATATACATGCCTATCTAACAGTTTTATCATGCGCAAGAGGATAAATAAGAAAACAGGAACACGACAAATGACCACAAATACGAACATTAGAACAACTACGTATAAATGAACTGTCGGATGAGCGATAAATACGAGATCAATGGAAGAACCAAACCCTCATCCCGAGTGTGGACTCACGGGTTTGAACTAAGCACTAACCCTCATCCCGAGTGTGGCCTCTCTGGTTAGTACTAACCCTCATCCCGAGTGTGGACTCTCTGGTTAGTTCACGACAAGGCACCCTCGTCCCGAGTGTGGACTCTCTGGTGCATGTACTACATCCTCGTCCCAAGTGTGGACTCTCTGATGTAAACACCCTCGTCCCGAGTGTGGACTCTCTGGTGCAAGTCAAGTCAACACCCTCGTCCCGAGTGCGGACTCTCTGGTGCAAATAATCGACATCCTCGTCCCGAGTGTGGACTCACGGATGTAAACAGATCAAGGCAAACACCCTCGTCCCAAGTGTGGACTCTCTGGTGCCAAGGAAACAATAATAAGGATTTAGCAGTTCAATTACACGTACTCATTCTATGACACGACTCAAGCAAGGTACTGACGAGAAACTCCAAGTGTGAACCACAAGACCAAACATGAACACGGCTATATGCAGTGAAAACAACTCAATAGAATATAATATGAAAAGCACATGTCCATAAACAATCAAAACTGGAAAATGAAATACAATGCATGTAAATAAAACTGTAGAGGAAGGCAAGGTATACTTGCCTGGGGGTTGCACGCAGATCCAACAGAATATAGTCAACTGCTAAGCCATAAAGTCCAAATCATCACCACGTTCTCCAAATGCTAAAATAAACATTGCCAACATTCTCAAAATAGTCAAATTAGCTAGAATTGCCTGTCCTTAAGTCCAATTCTGGACATAGAAGCAAAACGATAATTTTGGGCAAAAACGATGTCCGCCGTTGGACCCGCTTTGTACCGAAAAGTGTGCCAGAGTCAATAGTCTCTAAAGTCATCAAACTACATGTCTACGGATTCGTTTTCATGATATGAACCCAACGGTATGCCCAATTGTGGATTTCGGTGGGCCGTGTACAAAATCGTCCGATGAATTGGATCGTGGGGCCCACGAAACGGCGATCCGATCAACTGTCTCAGAAATAGACCAAACTTGGCATACAAGACCAAAAAAATGATACGGTCCTGTTGGCGTAAGTTTCGTCTCGATCTGACGAACGTGCACAAAGAAATTAGAAAATTTGCACAGAGGCCGATATGGTGAATTTCGACGGATACGCATCAAATTTGTCGCACACACGCAACCAATTTGAATTACGTCAAAGCCCACACGTCCACAAATCTATTACGCATCTTTCGATGCTTACGGTTGTTTACAAAAACAAAAGTATGAACTTTATTGATACAAACTATGTAAAGATTACAAGAATTCTGGAAAAGGTACAATTGTAGGAATCCAATCTAGAAGACGATTGCTTTATCCCTTGGACGATGTGAACTTTGAAGACGATAGCCTCGGAAGTTGAAGTTGAAGGCAAAAGCCTCAAAAGAATACAGCAGCACTTGGGCAAGAACTCCTGAACTCTCTGATATTTATGAACTTTATGTCTGATCCCCTTGAATAAAGACTTGAAACTCTATTTATAGAGTTCTGGAAATAACTATCTTTTAGTTATTCTGGATGGCACAAGTTGGATTGCGCATGGAATGGATTGCGCAGCATCAGACTGCGCAGGCAGTTATTGGATCGTGGGCCAACTGTCTTGGACACATGGCATCTCTTGATTGTATTGTGCATGATCATGTGCAGATGATTGCCACGTAGTGAGCTATTGATGGCATGAATGACATGTGTACTTTTGTCAATTTTCATAATGAAGTGCGCCATATGAGTTGTGCTGACTTTAGATTGTGCAAGGATGGATTGCGCAACAGATTGCCTAACCGATTGCGCTGCCAGCTGTCCTCGAGCACCGTACGGCACAATAAACAAACAGTCGCCTCGTTCTCCGCGCTGTCAGTTGTCAAAAGATTTGATTATGTCAGGTAATGATGACTTCTACCATGTCAGCCTGCGCACTTAAGAGTGTGCGCAGTCAGGTGTGTACCATCTGAATGATACGCAATCTGATGTCTGCGCAGTTCATTTGAAAGTTGTATTTCTTTATTTTCATGATTTTGTTGATGGGTGCAACTTGATTTTTTAGGACCTACAAGACCCCCTTCAAAGTTTTTGAAAGTTGAATTTATTCAAAGTTTCGAAATACTTTGAATTTCGAATTTTAAAATCAAGTTGCGCATATGTTGAGCTGTCTGCGCAATCGGATGAATCAGCCCTGCTTTTTTTGGCGCAATCTGAGGCGGCCGTTGCTCTTTGAAAAACTAAAAATAGTTCCTTCGATCCATCAAATCATTTTTTACTTGCTTTCTTGTGTTTGAGAGAGAGAAACCCCTGAGCCTACTCCGACTTCACCCTTTCTTCTCCGTCGACTTCATGGCTCCTAGGCACTCCTCCGCCGCCGACAAGGGCAAGGCCCCCGCCGAGTCTTCAACTCGGGTTGCGCCACGTCCTTCGCGTCACGAAGCTGCGCACCCTGCTGTGCTAGGTAGATAACCCGATCGAAAGCTCTTTTTAGGGTTTTTCGACTTTACAGATCTTCAAAATCCATCTCTTTTTAGAGATGTGATCATACTGTACCACCCTTTTTAGGGTTTTGGTTGCATGAACTAGTTACTCTTCATTTTTATGAAGAATATCTTCTTACGCAATCGGTTGAACTGTGCTGGCAAAAATCAGCACAATCGGCTGATTTGCGCAAGATTGCCAGCGCAATCTGACATTGGCGCAAATTGATGGTTGCGCAATCTGATGGTTGCGCAATCTGATGGTTGCACAATTTGATGACAGAATCTCTGGCTTGACTTGTACTAATTTGTGATTTTTTCTGTTTGATGCAGTTAATACCAGAGAGGATCCGAATTATGAAATCTTCACAGAAACTTTAGCTGAGCCAGAATACAAAGAGGACTTATCCCATGTACTCTTCCCCCAGTATGCCCTTCCATCATCTCGCCAAGCTATTTTAATCGCACAAGATAATGAGACATTGCTAAGTCTGATGAATAGACAGCCTTTATAAACTGCTGATGCCATCACCCACAGAAAACCTATGTTCTTGTTTGGTGAAGCGATTGATAAAAGTTCTCAACCAAGACCACGTGTTGAGCAGAGAACTTTTCAGAGGAAGGAGAGATTAGTCTTGCTACCAGATATTGCGAGATGTCTTCCTTCGGCACGATATGCTCATGCCAGCCATCCCAGGAGGATGGAATGGGACATCACTCCTCTTCAGCATGCTCGGACAGGGAAAATCTACGTCAAGAAGGATCCGAAAAATAGAGATATGTTCTATAGTTCTTCTGAGCGACACAGTACTTTACTCAGAGGACTGAAACCAGGATGCATCCCTCCGGAGAATTCTTCTCTATTGTTGCCTGTGAGGACTCCCATCTTTACAAATGAGTACGCAAAGGCTGAAGGCAGTTATCTGAATCAAGACATCCGATTGACAGGTCTGGTAAATCCAGACATCAAAAGATGGAGTTGTATAGCCAACTGGATACTGGTCCAGTTTGAAGATAAACTCAGAGAGATCGAATTGTATCATGCAGTAGATGCTACCGTATATGGCTTCTACCCAAACCCTCATCTGTTTTTGGCATTGGCAGAGAGCTACAACTATAGGACAGGGACGTTCATGACGCCCTGCGGAGAAATGGGATTGGCCCTCCACGAGATGAAGTATATCTCGTATTTACCAATGGCAGACTCTCCTTACGAGGAGTACGTTCCCACTAACGACGAATTAGATAGACTTCGTCAAGAGAATTCGAAGATGGTGGAAGTCTTCGATGAGTTGCTATGCCATTACAACATATGCTCTCTCTACTACAAAAGTGGCTCGTCTGGCACATGCTATTCTTCAAAATGGTTGACTTATCTTTTTCTCAACCATATTATTGAGAAAAAGATAAAAGATCATGACTCGTGCAACCCAGATTTCTTCCAACCCCTCAGCAATAGTGAAGTGATAAAACTGATGGAGGAAAATAAGAGAATGGATGTCAAAGTCAATGATGAACATCAATATCCTCCTCTTAAGATGGGAGATTTTGTTGAGAGCTTTGTAAAAATGGGCTACAGGTCCATGTCTAAAAAAGCCCAGCTAGCAGGATTTCTGACGTACTGGCTCCGCCGTTTCGTCATGCCTGGGGCAAGCGTTGTAGACCGCTTCCACCGCGGTGTCCTTTTTGCTGCTGTCCGGTTAGTCTTCGGCTACCGGATGGATCTACTATCAGCGATGACTTACAGAATAAATGCAGGTCTTCGTATGTATGTAGATTCCATGCTCAAGGGTAAGTGTGATAAGGGCAATTTCCCCAGACTGGAATTACCTTACACTTACTTATTCGGATGGTTACTCCTGCACCATCCATCTTTGATAAATCCTGCCATGGGAGCAGTGGGCGGCAGTTTTCTGTGCAGATTCTCACAGAGCCAGTGGATATACACTAGTTTGAGAGACTGCAGACGCACTCTGAACCTTGGCAGAGGATGGAATTTTCTTTGCTCTCCCCCTCCAATGGGTTATGAATTCATGGCACCAAATATGGTCGACCTTGGGAGGCAACCAATAGGTCGAATAACTTTTGAATGGTTGAAGGCGATCAGACCATCACATCTGGTATACAGATTTGAGGAGGAATGGTATTTGGAACCATATTTGCCGAGTCGCTTTGCTCGTCAGTTCGGATATGACCAATTCCATGTGGGTAATACAATAACCTGCTTACAAGGAAAGGGATACTTGATCGACGGTGCCAGAGCGTGGGCTTACTACAATGCTCGAGACACACAAACAGTGTTCTCAATGCCACACAAGAATAATAATGGTCCAAGAATGCTGTATACATATTCACAGTTTTATACTGCTGCGAACACTTTTGTCAAAAACTATAGCCTCGTTGATAGTTTTGCAACGGCAAATCGTCTGAAGAAGGGAGCAACCGACACATTGGCTCCCAATAATGATGAGGAACATGAAACAGTGGATGATCCATTGGAAGCTTCCAGGGAAGCCAATTTCCCTAAGGAAGTCAACCAACCAGTAAAGGTTTCTTTGAAGGTTGCTAAATCTCCAATCAAAGAGAAGAAGAGAAGAAGGGAAGAGTCTTCTGCCCCCGTTGCGAAGAAGAAATTAATCTTAGAACATTCTTCGGAGAAAGTTACTACGAGATCCCAATCTCGGCAGCTTGCTGAGACAACCCGAGATGAAGCAGCTACACCAACCTCTGTTCAGAAACAGATTGAGGTAATAACTGTAGAGATTCCTGAGAGCCCTCTTCACATAACAAAGAAGCTGGCCCATAAGAGAAGAAAGAGAACAGTCTCTCCTCATAGACAAGTCTTGTCTTCGATAGTGGTGAACGCTGCAGTGGGAATCACCATGTCATCTCCCACTCCTGTTTCTGAGTCTGGGCATAGAACTTCCAGTCCAGAACAGAGAGAGGAGATCGAGCAGAGGGAAAAGCTGGACCAGAGAAATGAGGCCGAAGAGCCCAGAGACAATATTGTAGAAGAAGAGCATGACGCCGTACGATCTCCTTCACCTGCTGTGGAGACTACTCAACCTCCTCTTACACCTAGAACACTCTGTGAAGAGGAGGATCGTAAAATGATTGACATATTAAATGACTGCGACTTCGGCCCGCAGGAGGATTATATTGATCAAACTGCTGCAACTGTCAGTGGGGAGGCACTGGTGGAAGATGAAAATGAAGAAAGCTCTTCATCTGAGGATATTGATGAAACACAAGACCCTGAAGGGGATGCTGAAGAGCATATGTCTCCTGTAGCTGTTGATGACACCTTAAATCCTGAAGAGGATGTTGAGGTACAAATACTTCCTGAAGCTGCTGATGATACCTTGAATCCTGAAGAGGATGTTGAGGTACAGGCATCTCCATAGAAAATAGCAGATGAAGCAGCGGCCCCGAAGGAAACTCCCGTTGTTGATCCCCAAGGTATAGAATGAAATTAGCAATCTTCTTTTAAATAGATTGATAGCTGACATCTTTATTTATATTCCATGCAGAAATCGAATCTTCTCCAGCACTTTCAGTGTGCATGGACATAGTGCTTGCGACGACGATTGCTAGTAGCAGTCATCATTTATCCTATGGCTCGGAAGCAGGAAGTAGTCAGGCAGTAGTGTCTAAGGCTACTTCTGCTCAACTAGAATCTGTCCCAACAGACGATAGGCCTGTTACTGGATCAAACCATGGTAAGACTGTTTTCACTTTTGATCTTCTTTGACAATAACAAATGACAGAAAAAATAACAATATTTAATTTTGCAGAGGAACAACCAGGAGGAACGACCAGCTCCACTTTAGTTCTATTATTCAAAGAGCCCTCTGTCCCAATACAAGAGACTGAATGGCCTACTGCCTCGTCATCAACAGGAGTAGCTGCGACTCCTGGTGCTCTGGCGACCCATCAGTTTGTCGTCCAGTCATTTACCAAATTCTTTTTTGATTCATTGGGACCTCTGATAGATAGAGTGATGGAAAAAGAAGATGCCGATTTTTACACGGTTAGAGGTCCAACCTCTTTCTTAGTAAATGCCATCCGGGAACAAGGTGATGAGCCTCAGGCCACTTTTCTTGAACATATATTAAATGAACTGGAGACTTCAATAAAGAACTATAAAGAGCTCAATAAGGGGAAATAGAACCCTTAGTGCAAACAGAATATGAACGGATGGCTCAGGAAGCTGCAGTTGAAAGAGTAAACTTCCAGATTCTCTTAGATGCCTTTTCTACTAAATCTGCTGAGTACAATTCCAAGGTGGAATCGGTAGCCTCGACTGCTGAAAGAAAAGTGAGAAGAATTGCTGAGCTGAGAGCGGAGATTGCCTGTCTCCAAGAAGAGCGGGAAAATGAGGTCACTGAACACCAAACTGCAATTCAACAACTCGGTGCTCTAACCCAAGAAAGAGACGAATATACCGCAGCTCATAATGCTGAAATCACTCGTCGAATGGTAACCATGCCAATCTTCAATAAGAAATCTGGGATGGAAGAGGCCAGGAAGCGAATGATGGAATCCCGTGAAGAGCGGCTGCAGACTCTGAAGCAACAAATAACCGGCTTGATGACACCTCCAGCTTAGTAGAAAATATCTTGTATCTTCTTGTCTTTTGCAGCATGTATGTTTGTAATGTCTTAAATTTTGATCAATAAAAGATATTTTGTTGTGGCTCTATTATTTATTGCATATCTTGTTCAGATATAAATAATAGCGTTAGAAAATATATTCAGAGGTACAGGACATGATATATTTCTAAATTTTTTAGAAAATAATTATATTCATTATATCTGCTCAGAGGTAATGTAGACATGGCAGAATATAATTTATTGAATATCATTATTTCAATAGACAACTCAATCAAGGATGACAAGTTGCTGATGTGGATGATGAACGATAATGAATCGTCAAAATGTGTGAACGAAATAAATCATCAGAATGAACGGATGAACCGTCGAATGGGTGGAATGAACGGATAAACCGTCGGATAGATGGAATGAACGGACGAACCGTCGGATAGATGGATGTAATGAACGGGTGAACCATCGAATGATGGTAATGAACGGACGAACCGTCGGATGATGGTAATGAACGGACAAACCGTCGAATGATAATGAACAGATGAACCGTCGGATGATAATGAACGGATGAACCGTCGGATAATAATGAACGGGTAAACCGTCAGATGAATGTGTTGCTTCGTTGTTTGGAGAATCTCTGCCTATAAATAGATCAGAAATTTGGTAGGAATAACCACTTCTACTTCTTCAACATAAAGATGTCGTCTGGAGATGTATCCAGAAGGCTGAACTCGCCCCGAAGGTTGAAGCGGGCACTGAAGAACGTCCTGCCGAACCAGTCCAGCCGAAGCAGACAAAAGCAGGCGAAGGTTCGTCTGCACCCAAGCCACCAAGGGATATCCTGGACTTCCTGCTTGAACCAGGAAAGACTGAAGAGGAAGAGGCCATGAGGATGGCTGCTTGCAAGTTCCTGGTGGGTTCTAGCAAGGATGTCCTCGGCTCTTTTGCTGATTATGTCTTTGATAAGGACGGCAGCGGTCCGCTCCCCAATGTTGAGAAGGATGATGGTGACCTTCCTTAATATTATGTACTATCATTGATGATGAAATAAAATTGAATTTTATTTATAAACTTGTTTGATGATTTACAAGCATTTACATTTATACATAATATTTCTTAAGGAATTTGCCATTGATAGGCATCATAGCAACTCGACCATCCAACTCTGAGAGATGATAGGCTCCATTTGAGAAGACTTTGCTGATAATGTAAGGCCCTTCCCACTTCGCGTCGAACTTGCCTTTGCTCATGTGAGTCATAGTCATAGGACGTCTGACCGTTAGAACAAGTTCTCCTTGTTGAAAGGCTCTAACTTTAACTTTACGCTTAAAAGTCTTCGAGATACGAGCTTGATATAACTCAATACGTTGTTGAGCCAATAGCCGCTTTTCGTCGAGCGCTTCTAATTCTTGAAGTCGAAGAAGATCGTTATTCTCTGTAGTGAGCTCATTAGCAATGGCGATCCTTAAGGACGGGATTTGAAGTTCCAGAGGTAGAACAGTTTCACAACCGTACACCAGAGAAAAAGGTGTAAAACCTGTAGGGTTACGGACCGTAGTACGGTAGGCCCATAAACATTCGCCAAGCTTTTCACTCCAATTTCGTTTGTTAGTAGATATAAACTTCTTGAGGAGCTTGATAATAGTTTTGTTGAAGGCTTCGGCCAAGCCATTAGTAGCAGGATTGTAAGCTGTCGAGGCGACATTGTCAATCCGGTGATCATCACAGAATCTGGTAAATTACTGACTGATAAATTGAGGTCCATTGTCATGAATGATCCTTCGAGGTACACCAAATCTGTAGATGACATGGTGTTTGACAAAGTTGATGACGCTACTAGTCTTGACTTCAGCCAGAGTATAGCTTCAGCCCATTTAGAGAAGTAATCGGTTATTGCTAATATGAACCGATATCCTCTAGAAGAAGAAGGATTAATGGGACCTATAATGTCCATGCCCCAAGCTTCGAAAGGCCAGAAAGTAGCAGTCGAATGAAGAAATTTTGAAGGCTGGTGGATAAAATCTGTATGGATTTGACAAGCACGACATTTCCTTGCATATTCGATGGCATCTGATACCATAGAGGGCCAGTAGTAACCCATACGTCGGATGCGATCCTGTAGTTTAGGACCGGGTTGATGTGCTTCGCAGACGCCATCATGAGCTTCACGCAGTACTTGTTTTGCTTCATCACCAGCAAGACAGCGCAAGAGTAAGCCGTCATAAGTTTGCCGATAAAGAGTTTTGGTGGTCTGATTGTAGTAGAACCGAAGAGATCGCCGACGAATACTCGTAGCCTCCTTGGGATCTTCAGGAAGTATGTCATGAACTACGAAGTCGATGAAAGGAGTTCTCCAGTCTTCATCAATAATATTGACTTCAGTAAGATTACTGAATTCAATATTACGATTATTTTCGATACAAAACAACTCACGATTAGAGACAACCACTACCTGCTGTCTTTTGATAGGGATGGCTAAGACTGCTGTAAGATTGGCTAAGGCATCTGCTTCGGTATTACAAGCTCGGCGAACATAGTCGATGAAGAAAGCTTTGAATGATATAGCCATGTTGATTGCTGCTTCATGATAAGGCACTAGATCTTGATGGCGGACTTCATAGGTTCCTCTGACCTGATTGACAACCAACTTGGAGTCGCCATAGACTTCAAGATATTCAATATCTAATTGCTTGGGTAATTAAAGATCGATCAGTAGAGCATTGTATTCTGCTACATTGTTGGAGCATGGTTCATCTAGAGAGTAGGCTCTTTGGATGGTCGACCCATCTGGAGAAACGAGAACAACTCCGACTCCTACTACAATGGCACCATTTGGTCCGATCCTGGATGCACCATCAAATAACAAACGCCAAGTAGGAAATTCTTCAGAGATTATATTTGATTCTAATATCTCATCTGGAATTTCATCATAGAGTTTAGATGTCTTCGGTACAGGATGAGCCGCTAGGAAATCTGCCAGTACTTGACCTTTAACAGACTTTTGTGGAACATATACCATGTCATATTGGGCTAGCAGGATGGCCCATGTAGCCAGCCGAGAATTGAGTGTGCTGGGCTTCTTCATGAGTACCCGAAGAGGATTGACTCGGGATATGACATGAATAGTTTGACCAATGATGTAATGCCGTGTCTTTTGAACAGCAAACATGAGAGCTAGGCATTCTTTTTCAACCGGACTATAACGGTGTTCAGCACCAATCATAGTACGACTGAGATAGTAGATGGCCTGTTCATGACCTTCTTTATTCTTTTGGACAAGTAAAGCACCCAACGAATGATCCATAGCACGGACATATATTAAGAATGGTATACCCGAGATTGGTGGCACCAAGACTGGTAGATTTATGAGATATCGTTTGATGTTGTCGAATGCTTTTTGACATTCTTCAGTCCAAATAAAAGAGACACCTTTCTTCATCAGCTGAGTGAATGGTCTGCAGCGTCCGGACAAGTTCGAAATGAATCTCCTGATATACGCAAGACGACCTTGGAATCCTCGTAGCTCTTTTAGGTTGCGTGGAGGACGCATCTCTTGAATGGCTTTGATCTTCTCGGGATCCACGTGTATACCCTTAGAGGTAATGACGAAGCCGATAAACTTGCCACTAGAGACACCCAAGAATGACTTGGTGGGATTCATTTTGAGTTGATGTTGGCACATGAGATTGAAGATTGTTCTCAAGTCTTGAATGTGATCTTCCTTTAGACGACTTTTGACGGCGATATCGTCAACGTAGCATTCGACAGTCTTGCGAAGATGATCTCGAAAGACGGTACTCATGGCTCGTTGGTAAGTTGCACTAGCATTCTTGAGACCAAATGGCATCACTGTATAACAGTAGACTCCGCGAGGAGTACGGAAAGATGTGTGTTTTTCATCTTCAGGATTCATCCGAATTTGATTGTATCCGGAGAATCCATCCATGAAGGATATTCGCTCAAATCCATAAGTATTGTCAATCATGACATCTGTGATAGGGAGAGGAAATTCATCTTTTGGACATGCTTCATTAAGATCCCGAAAGTCGATGCAGACTCGAACTTTACCAGTTTTCTTCAGGACTGGAACAACGTTGGCCACCCAATCAGGATGTTGTTCTTCTCGAATAAAGCCACAAGCGATGAGCTTCTTGACTTCATCATCGATCGCATCCATCATTTCTGGTTTGAAGCGTCGGTGTTACTGCTTGACTAGTTTTGTATTGGATAAAATGTTCAATTTATGAGTAGCAACTTTAGGATCTAGACCCG
This sequence comes from Iris pallida, assembly GCA_029216955.1. Taxonomy (NCBI): domain Eukaryota; kingdom Viridiplantae; phylum Streptophyta; class Magnoliopsida; order Asparagales; family Iridaceae; genus Iris; species Iris pallida. The sequence goes on from JANAVB010009599.1 coordinate 6,877,062, forward strand.
GCATGTCTTCATAACTCCAGGCAAAGACATCAATGTATTCTTTAATAAGAAGAATCAATTCTTGCTTATCTGCCTCTGGGAGGTTCTTGCTAATGAATATTGAACGAGGTGACCTGCTTTCTCCTACATCAACTTGAACTAATTGATCTTCGGTAGGAGGTTCTCGTTGTTCGAATTGGAGTTCCCATTGATTATCCATTCGTTGAGCCCAAGGATCTGTTTCGGGACTTTCTTCAATATCTTCGTCATATCCTTCTGGAAGTTCAGTAGAGACCATGTTGGAAGATACGACCAACCGATGGACTTCACTAATGCTGGTGTCAGAATCCCATGATCTGGAGTCAGAAGAATTAGAACGTTCTTCGCTATCAGATTCTGAGACTACTGGGGATAACATCGGAGGAGAAGCATATCCGAGACCTCTTTTGGTCTTGCTGTAATACATATCCGACTTTCCTTTTGGAACAGTCATACGGATAGGAGTTCGTCTACCCTAGCCGTAGTTGAGGCCACTTTTGAAGTCAACCTATTTTTCGGATGATGTGTTTTGATTGTTGACTATAACGACGGAGTTGGAGATGTCCTGTATCGTTACTTTTACTATCATCCGTATAGCTGAATTGTTGTTCCGGTCCTTTACTAAAAAGTATTGGACTCTCGCCTTTCTTTCGAGCAGGAACAATACGATATGAATCTTTTGGATCTTCAAATGAAACTTCTGTTTGAAGAGATTGTACAACTCCTATAGTAAATGATCGAAAGCTATCTAACATATCCAAATAGCATTTAGTATGATAAATGACATCAGTATACTGGAAAGTATATGCTTTTTTATTGATCTGTACATTCATATTTACAGCAGGACCTTTAGCCTTAGCAGGCTTGGTCAGATTAATTACAAGAGGGGGAGAAGAAGAACGTGAAGGAGGATTGGCCTTGTTATGACGGAGGTCAATAACAAGCGGCTCAGAGGAGGTGAGCTCCCTTTTGTCCTTGTTATGAGTTAGATCAATAACAAGTGGCTCAGAAGAAGTGAGCTGCTTTTTGTCCTTGTTACGACGTAAGTCGATAACAAGTGGCTCAGAAGACGTGAGCTCCCTTTGATCATCATCAGTTGACTGCTTCTGGACCGGCAAGTGAATAGCCAGTGGCTTAGAGGACTGAGGATGAGAGACTCGCCCTTTAACAGGTATGATAAAGGTGTCTTTAGGCACTGCTTCTTGCTCTTCTTCAGTATCCAGAGACAACACCACCTTCATGAATTCATTCTTGTACATACGAGCATCGTTGCAGTACGCTTCAATACCTTTAAAAGGATAGAGATCAGCGACCTCCTTTTGCACCTCTCCATTGTTATCAACGTATTTAAAATATTGATGGAGAGTCGAAGGAACAATGTTGTGCTCATGCAGAAATGGTCTCCCCAACAAAGCATTGTAAGAACAACCATGATTGTCAATGATGTAGAAGGTCACCTTTGTACGAAGATTGCCTATTTGGAGTTTTAGGCGAATCTTTTCCAAAGGCTCACTCCTTCCCTGGTTGAACCCGAGAATGGTGGTAATTGTACTGGAAAGACTATGTACTGGAATCTTTCGCGCATCCAATATTGTCTTCAGCATGATGCTGAGAGCAGACCCTGGATCTATAAGAATTCGATCGACTTTCATCGAGTCGACATATCCTGTGTAGTAAAGAGGACGGTCATGCCTGTTGTCCTCCATCAGCATGTCATCTTGTGTGAAAGTTATGTTTGAAATTAACTCCAACACACTATGACAATGTAGGCAAGAAACTGGCTCTGTTATAGGCTTCTTCAGAAGGGCTAGACAAGTTTCAGCTTGCATGAGAGCCTCACTTAGAGTTTCTCGAGTCTCTTTGGAAAGATGTAAGAGCTCGAAGATGGACAGCCTGGCCGGTGTATTAGCTAATTGAGCCAAAATGTCGAAGTTGTAAGGCTTTTCAAGTCCGGAAGGAGATGACTTCTTCAAAGGTTTATCGAAGCGGACTTGCTGTTTACCTTTGTCAGCGGTCGTCGGCTTGGGAGGAATGGGCACCACAACCGGTGAAGGTGCAGTAGGAATATCCTCAGAGGAAACAGGCTACACTGGAGCAGGCTCAGAAGAAGAGGCAGGATTCTCTTGAGCTTCGGGGTAATCCTTCAAATAGGCTTTCCCTGATTTGGTGCCTAACAGAATTTCCTAGTCAACTATGGGGTCAAAAGACACCATGTTACAAGTCTTTGTCTTGCCCTTAGAACAGTCTTTCTTCTTGGATGAAGAGGGAAGTTCGAACTCTGAAGCAAGATCCGGATGAATCCACATAATCTCGCCATTGTCAAGAGACAAGGGAATGAGACCTTCATTTGGTGGAGGAGGGAGATTTTCAATCTCAAGAGTAGCTTTGGGGATAGAAATGATGCTATGCTGTACCATCTGCAGAGAAAAGTCACCGAATTGAACTGAGACCATGTTTGCAGTCACAGTCTTCTCGTCTTGCTGCAGAGTGACAACACCAGCATTGACCAGCTCTTGTATCTTGCCTTTGAGCACATAGCACGCTCGAGTAGGATGCCCAATGAACCTGTGATAGACACAATACTTGGGATGATCAGTCTTACCGACTTCATCGGGCTTCTTTGGGTCTGGGAGATGGATCTTGTTGCTTTTGATAAAACAATCAAAGATGCTTGTAGTGTCATTCTTGTCGAAGGAGTATTCTACTTTAGGACGAGGTTCCCTTGCTGGAGGTGCAGAAGGAGTGAAAGAAGACGTAGGTGGAGCTACGTTGACTGCCAGAGACTCTTTTCTCTTCAAGTTGATGTTCAAAGTCTCCTTGTTCTTGCGGTTGTTTTGGCGATTACCTCCACCTGATGTCTGGTGTTCATCCCGATCGGGGTTTGACATTTGTACCCCTAGCTGCTTGAATTTGTCGGCGCTAACTTCAGCTGCTTTAGCATTGACAATGAAGGAGGGCCAATCTTGGAACTGAGTAGATCTTGTCCACATACTGATGATAGGCAAAAGATTTGCCTTGCAAGTATCAATAGTGACAGCAGCTGGAGTTCCGGGAGGCATCTTCAAGGCTTCTCGACGGAACCTTTCAATGAAACTCTCAGCAGTTTTATTATGTCTTTGTTTGATTTTATTGAGGGCTGACATGGTCATGTCATTGATCCCCTCATAGAATCGTTCCAGGAAGATTTGTTTTAGCCCTGAGAAAGAAGTAATACAACCATCGGGCAAGCTTCTGTACCAATCGTATGCTATGCCAACTAAACAGCCGACGAATACTCTGGTAAGAAGAGCGTCATTTGGTTGAAGTTGGACAGTCATTACCTCGAAGTGGTTAATGAACTGACTGGGAGAAGTACTACCATCAAACAGATAGATTGTTAGGATTTTATACTTGGAAGGAAATGGGACTTCCTTCCATTCGACTGGGTATGGTTGCTTGATCCCTAATCTTTGCAAGTTATCTTTTTCTTTAAAGGCCTCGAACTAGGTTCGCAAGAGTTTGACAGCTTCATTGGCATCCTCCGATGACGAAGAAGGAGCAGGTTGGGTCAGAGTGGTAGGAGGAGGAACAGCGTTGTAAGCACTACCCCTAGCCCCTGACTGACTGGGTGTAGTTTGAACTGGTACAAGGGGTACTTGAGGAGCTGCTACCCCCAGCCCTGCACTAACAGGCACCGACGATGCTATGATCTCTGGACTTGCAGCAGATACGGTCGGTGGTGTGGTATGTTGTGCCACAATAATAGAATACATATTGGCGACCATTTCAGCCATGGTCTTCAGTTTGTCTTCTAGTGCAGTGATTCGTTGTTCCTGATTTGCAGAAGTTGAAGCATCTGGATCTTCATTGACAACATAAGTTGTCACTTCTCTTGGTACAGTGGAAGACACTGTCTGTTCAGAGCTTTCACTGTATGTATCATAGTCGGAGAAAGAGTCATCTTCTGACTGAGAAGGAAGAAAATGACCCGAAGGATCTTGAAGAAGATTCTTTTGACCGATTGTATCTCGGCTGTGGGATCTGGTATGTCGAAATACTCCTTCAGAAGATTCTTGGAGTAAATCTAAATACCGTTGACTAGGACGGCGAGGCTTGCCGTGCTTAGAACACTTTCTACCCCCAGTGTCTCTGGAAGTCATGTTGACAGAAGCGTAGAACACTTCATCTTCATCCTCTGACTTAGGTCCAGAGTTTGCAAAGTTCAAACGATCGAAGACAGATCATTTTGTTGTTTGACAACAACACTGGATAATGACTTTATGATTGCAATGATGATCAGATGATTGAACTGGAGGTATCGAGACATTATCTCGCTTTTGCCTGAGATGTTCCCGGAGATCAAAAGATTGAGGGATCTGTTCTTTGACAATATTCGGAACATGGTTCCGGTTCTTCAAATATTTTGTCCCTTGAGTATATAGGGAAGTGCTCACTTCATTGGCATAGGTGTCAGGATTTTTGACCCTGGAAACTTGCTTCTGATGATGTTTGGTCTTCGGCATTGGCTGCTTGCGCTTCGCCGAAGTTGGCCTATTGAGATAAGTTTTTAGATCTGCAAATTCACCCCCAGGGGTTTCTGTTTGAGATACCAGCAATTTTCCCTATCTTGAACGGGATATCTTGAGAGTTGGAAGATCTTGGAATTCTGCTACCGGGGTAGGCAGAATACCTCTTTGATCAGTACAAGTTCTCTTGACATGAAGGAAAGAAGAACCCTTGTTTGAAGGAGTTCTTGTACTGACTGGTGCCGAGGCACATTCAGGTTGATCTTCTACGGTAAAGACCGAAGAAGACTGAGAAAAGACCAAAGGGCCTTTTCCTTTGTTTTGGGAAGAAGGGTTAGCTAAAGAGCATTTCCCTCTGTTGTCTTCCAAGTCATGGGACAAGGAAGTTTGAGAAAAGACCAAAGGGCCTTTTCCTTTGTTCTGAGGAGGAAGAATAGCCAAAGGACTACCCCCAGTAGATTGTGCTGGAGCAGCAGAGTGCTTGAGAGGAGGAACTAAGCCTTTGCCTTTGTTGTGAGAGGAAGAGAGATTAGCCAAAGGGCTGTCTCTTTTGGATTGCACAGGCACAATTTGCGCATGGGTTGATGGCGCACTGGCCACTTGCGCATGAGGAGTTCTTGCCTCAGAGTGTTTAGGATGTACTCTAGTTGCTGGAGTAGTCAATTGTGCAGGAAGAATTGCTGCTAACTGCGCCAGGGGCATAGAAGTCTTATACTTTGACAAGGCAGCATAAGAAGTAGTTTTTATACTGGCAACAGCAGACTACGCACGAGTAGTTGAGACAGATTGTGCAGCAGTTGAAACAGCAGATTGCGCACCAAGCTTGGTAGCAGAATGGACAGACTACGCAGCAGTCTTGCTGACAGACTGTACAACAGTCTCTGAAGCAGACTGCTCCACAGATTGTGCAGCAGCCTTGGTGGCAGAACTGCCAGACTGTGCAGCAGTCTTGGGGACCCACACTGGGCACACTTTGCTCATGGCAGAAGTTGTTGCAGTGCGAGGGGGTGGTCTTGGAGTTGATCATGGCTTCGTAGGCCGTCTGGTTGACTTTCATAACCAGCGTCTTCTGCGTCTTCCCGATAGACGCTACGTCACATTGAGTTGTCACTTCCTCGTCGGAGGAGAAAGTCGTCCCCAGCAGAGTCGCCATTTTGTTTGCAAAAACAAAAGTATGAACTTTATTGATACAAACTTTATAAAGATTACAAGAATTCTGGAAAAGGTACAACTGTAGGAATCCAATCTAGAAGATGATTGCTTTAACCCTTGGATGATGTGAACTTTGAAGACGATAGCCTCGGAAGTTGAAGGCAAAAGCCTCGGAAGAATGCAGCAGCACTTGGGCAAGAACTCCTGAACTCTCTGATATTTCTGAACTTTATGTCTGATCCCCTTGAATGAAGACTTGAAACTCTATTTATAGAGTTCTAAAAATAACTAACTTTTAGTTATTCTGGATGGTGCAAGTTGGATTGCGCATGGAATGGATTGCACAGCATCAGACTGCGCAGGCAGTTATTGGATCGTGGGCCAACTGTCTTGGACACATGGCATCTCTTGATTGAATTGCGCATGATCGTGTGCAGACGATTACCACGTAGTGAGCTATTGATGGCATGAATGCCACGTGTACTTTTGTCAGTTTTCATAATGAAGTGCGCCATATGAGTTGCGCTGACTTTTGATTGCGCAAGGATGGACTGCACAACAGATTGCCTAACCGATTGCGCTGCCAGCTGTCCTCGAGCACCGTGCTGCACAATAAATAAACAGTCGTCTCGTTCTCCGCACTGTCAGTTGTCAGAAGATTTAATTGTGTCAGGTAATGATGACTTCTACCACGTCAGCCTGCGCACTTGAGAGTGTGCGCAGTCAGGTGTGCGTCATCTGAATGATGCACAATCTGATGTCTGCGCAGTTCATTTGAAAGTTGTATTTCTTGATTTTCATGATTTTGTCGATGGATGCAACTTGATTTTTTAGGACCTACAACGGTTCGCGACCATGTCGCCCGGATTGGCGGAACGCACGTTGAATCGGAAGAATTTTTAGTTTTTGAAAAATAGTTTTATCAAGTTTTTCCTGATTTTCGAGTCGATTTATCTTAGCATCTACTGATTATAAAAATAATCTAAAAACAGGGTTTGAATGCTGGTTAGGTTGTCTAAGTGATTGTTCAATTAGATTCTCCAAACTGTCGATTGCTAGACATGAAATTGCCTTCTAATTCGGGTTTCAAAAACAGGTTTTGATCTGTCAAATAAATAACTTTTCCTGATATATTGAAGAGTTTCTCGAACAATCCAGAGAAAACTAATACGATCTAGCTGAAGGGTTATGTAGGGGGTCAACTAGGCTTCGCTCTGAAACTTTTGGATCGCGAAACGATCGATCACGCAGGACGAAAGAAGATGGAGAAGAGAGGTACCTGCTGTGCTCGAAACAGGGCATCCCCTGTTTCAGTTAGCCCAACGCGGTTCAGTCACCTGTGCGGCGGCCTCCGCTGTGCTCTGGCGTCATGGTGGTCGCAGTAGCGTCGGAGACATGCACGAAGGTTTGGATGGGGCTTCGGGAAAGAGTTCGGGGTACAGTTGTGTATTTGTAACAGGGCTTCCTCCCGAGAACGCCAACTATGTATTAGGTTTAAAAACTTATTCCCGATCGGATTACAACCGAATTTTTGGTAATATTGGATGAGAACATCACCCAGATTAAATAGGATTTGATCCCATCCAATTCGGATGAGAATTGGATGAGATCCAAATTTGAAGAATACAACTCTCTTTTAATACAGGATCGGGTTTTCTTTACTTTCTGTTTGGGATGGCAATGAACAGTAGCCCACAAAGAAGTTTCTACATAAGTCTCTATACTTTCAATATTTGCATCTAGGTCCCTGCAGGGTTAATTTTCAAATAAAACCTATTGTATTATATCTATGTTCACACATATATATCCATATATATATATATATATATATATATATATATATATATATATATATATATATATATATATATACTTATATATAATTTCAATAAACCCAAATAAATCCCAATAGCATTTGTTCCGAGTGTAGAACCTATTTCTATAAATATGAATATATATAATATAACATTTATTTGACCAAACCAATAATAAAATATTATTATATCATAATAAACTTGATAATAAAATAATAATAATAATAATAACGAGATTCTATAAATCAATAATGGTGTATATACCATTATGCCTAGTCTAATAATCTCAAAATGTACAAGGACCTATTTTATACAAATATCATTGAATGTCAATTAATATTGATACCTATAGTATTTATTAATAAAATACTTATAAAACATGCATTAGATCATTAAACTGGAATATGACAAAATCATACCAACAATATATCAGCATGAAAGTTTTTGGACGTACCGCACGACTACATGGGCTTGGGCTTGGTTTGGGTCCAGTCCAGACTAGTTTGGTATAACCGAATTTCCTAAAAGTCAAAATATTAAATAATAACTAATTAAATCATTTATAGGGATTAACTCGCAAATTGGCCTGGTTTTCTTAGTTAGGACGCACATATGGCTTGGCATTCCTCTATCAAGGCTAAATACTAGTCAAAGTACGCTACTGTACTACCCGTGCCATGATTCCTAGCCGTCTGGTACTTCAAAACTCAACCCTGGCTAAAGTCGTCTACCGTAATAATTAACTAAATAATTATTTATAAAAAATCTAAAAATCACCATTAAAATCAAATAAATAATAAAAAAAAAATTTTAAAAAAAATTTCCTGGAAGGGAAGCTACACCCCAAATCTGGAATCTCCAAACTGGAATCTACTGGAAGCATAGCCATCCCTCGCCTGATTAGTGGATGATGTGCCTAATACCTACAGCCGTTTACATGTCGATCTCGGTATTTTAAAACACACAGTTAGAATATAGCTGGTCTTACCTGGATTCTTGATCACTAACTCGACTCATCTTATACTGGACTCATCTTCTGCTAGATTCATCTGGTATTAGATTTATATTGTCTGGACTCACATTGGGATTACACTTGACTCATATTATACTGTCTGGACTTATAACATGTTACTCTAGTTCAGCTAGATCTTATTTTACAGTCTTCCTTGCCATGTTTATTCTCTTGTTTAGCTACCTTACTTTCCTTGTACCTTAACTGTTTCTCTACATCACTACCTGTATAAAACTGCCATGTTCATCAATATAACTGTGTATAACTGCTTTATAGTTCTTTGTCATTTACTTAGAATTTTTAGATAAGTTGTGCTCGTTCCAATCCTGACTGGATACGTTAAAAATATTACAAATGCTTGCCCTGAGCACATTTGCCCTACTTGCCTTGGAGTAGGAGATGGCTTAGCTACCTTTGGCCCTAACACTCAGGAGTGATCGAGAGACTAGCTAGTAGACTTGGTTTAGTTTTCATGTTTTAGAAATTCAATTGTAATAAGTTGAGATATTGTTTTGTTTTGAGATTGTTTGAGATTATTATTATTTAGTAGTTGATTTTGTTGTTATTATTTAGTCTTAGTTATAAACTTCTATGTTATCTTATCGTGCTTAGACTGTGATTGAGATTTCATTATACCTATACTTGTCCTCCGTTCAGAGTTGAGATTTGACAAGTACATTATATAATTATGTGAGTTATTGATTAGATAGTAACCTAGAACAGCATTTTACAGCCGACACTGTAGCGTAGGCTGGACGTACCCACTTCTCGTGCCTCTACACTGGGTACGGATCGTGACAATCTTGCCCAACGCAGGATCTAACGATGAAGTCACTTATCTTGAGATATCGGCTCTATATCATTTTCACTTTTGTCTTCCATTCAACTACCTCCGTACGATGATGGATTGGATTGTTCGTGCGAGACCAAAACCAAAATCCTTAGTCTATGCCATGTACCTTCCAAAGATTTTTTGTGCCTTTAACATCCCTCTTGATGACTGTCAGTTACTACCTGCTCCTGCCTCTCTGTCCAAGGCACATAGGACTATTGTTGCTGCTGTATCCTCTGACTCTGATGCTCCTGATGCTCCTGAGCCCGAGCCTCCTGCTACTCTTGATTCCATCCAGCGATGTTGTGCGATCACTTCCGTTTGGAAGACGACCGCTGGACCCAGTTGGACTACCGCACCACCCTTCAGATGAGTGTTATCAGCAACTCGCTGCACGACCTCCAGGACACCCAGGTCACCTATCCTACTATGTCGTTTCATATCGTACGGGACCCTTCTTGCGAAGGTTACCGTATCGACGACACATGGGTCAGGCGGTATCTGGTCCCGGACCAAGCTTTTTTTAAACCTCGTCGCTCTGCCAGCGACCCTTCAGACTCTGCTGGTCCATCCCGTACTCCCTGATGGTCATGGTTTATTACATGCTGATGCTGCTAACGTTAGGCTATAGTTTCATTTTGCTTTATGTAGTAGTTTTTTAAAAAGAAACTTTAAGTTGTAGTATTTCTATTTCCTTCATGCATTGTATTTCTTTCAAAACTATGCACTTTGGTTTATTGTGAGTTATCGAACTGCTAGTACTTTCTCTCTTTTTTATTATGGTTCTTAGTTGTGTGATTGTATGTATTCACTTTGTCTATTTTTATGGGGGAGCCATTAGTTCATTTTGCTAAATGACAAAGGGGAAGAATACTTGATATTTACTTTAGGAACACTTGATATGTGCTTTAAGCTTCTATATATATTATGTTGTGCTTGCTTGGATTAGAACTTGTCTCAGGACATATCTATTTACGGGGGAGCCGACATGTTCAACTACGGGGGAGCTAATGTCTTTATTCCTTGTGGCTAGGTATGAATGTTGCGACATACAAATATCGTATTTTTGTTAATTATCAAAATGTGGGAGATTGTTGACCCAAACTGGATCGCAGTCAACCTAATCTTGATAATTAACAAGACGATATATATTATAATCCAACTTGACATATCAAGCTCCAAAATAGAACGTCATCACATATCAGTTCAAGATAGACATCTTCGACAGTGTTGTTGTTACTTGTAATCTGAGTCTGTATTTTTTTCCCTTTTATTGAGTCTAGGCTATTTTAAGTTGAGTCACACTGAGTATCTCAACCTTAGACTTAATACCCAAGCTCCACCAAACAAACTTCAAAACCTGCAAAGCCTAAAAAGTCCACTTGAACTTTCTGTCCCCTAGGAGACAGAGTTCGGGCCAAACTCTGCCCCACACAGAGTTCGGGCCGAACTCTACCCCACACAGAGTTCGGGCCGAACTCTACCCCCTTAATTTTAGGACCTAATTTTTAGTGTTTGATGGTTGCTAGTTGTCCAACGGCTAAATATTTGAATATTTGGGACAGAGTTCTGGCCGAACTCTGCCTCTCTGGACTAGTATATATAGGCCTTGATTTCTCTCATTTTCAATCATCCAATCTTCTCATCTTCACTTCTCCTATAGCCTATACATTCAAGAGCTTATTCTTCTCATCTAACTAGCCACAAAACTTTCCAAGCCCCTAAGGTGCTCAGTGCGAGTCAACTAGAAGTTTGTGTGCAAGAGTTTCAAAAGAAGTCACTTGGACAATTCTAAGTCTTGCTATCTATGAATCTGTAAGAAGTTGGCGTGCTCTTCTGAGTAAAGGCACATGGTTGTACGCTATTTCACAAATAGTAGATTTCAATCCTGAGCTAGAGTTCTCAGGCCTGGACTAGTTCTCCATGAGAAAAATAAGGTTAAAAACTGTTGTGTCAGCGTATGCTTCTCTGATCTCTATTTATATTCTGCAGTTATACTCTGATTATTATTTCTGTTGGGTGGACTTGAATAGAGTTATTTTTAATTGGGTAGTTGCCTTTACGTACTTCAGTCTGTTCCTCCAGTTCTGGGCCAAGAATCTGTCGCTCTCCAACTTTGTTCCAGCAAATGGGTGATCTGTATTTACGTCCGTACAAGACTTCGTACGACGCCATCTGAATATTGGATTGATAGCAGTTATTGTATGCAAATTCGGCTAGAGGTAGATAGACGTCCCAATTTGACTTGAAGTCAATTGCGTAGAGCCGTAGCATGACTTCGAGAATCTGATTCACGCGCTCTATTTGGCCATCGGTCCATGGATGGTAGCCGAGCTAAAGTTCAACTTTGTACCCAGAGCCGACTGAAGGCTACTCCAAAAGTTAGATAAAAACTATACATCCCGATCAGAGACGATGGATACTGGAACTCCGTGAAGCCGTACTATCTCGTCAAGATAAATCTGGACAAGTCGATCGACGTACCAAGTAACTTTGATGCCAATGAAATACGCTGACTTGGTTAGTCGATCGATGATAACCCAGATGGTATCATTTTCCTATGGCATCTTCGGCAGATCAACAATAAAATCCATGCACACATGCTGCCACTTCTATTCCGTAATCGTCTGGTTCTGCATCTCTCCGCCCGGCCTCTAAAGCTCAGCTTTCACCTGCTGATAGACCATGCATTACAATACGAAGAGCGCCACATCTTTCTTCTTTTCGTGCCACAAGAAGGTCGTGCAGAGGTCCTTGTACATCTTGGTACTGCAAGGTATATTTCGTATAGTGCATCTCCGATAATATCTCCTTTTTCAGTTCTGAGTCATCCAGAACGTATAGCCTACCTTTCAATTGTAGCATGCCGGTCTCATCTTTCGCGAAGTCGGTCGCCCTACCCGTTGAAATTAGCTCTCACACTTTCTTCAGGTATGGATCATCCTTCTGAGCGGTCTTGATCTTTTCCCACAAGCTCTGCTCTAGCTTTAGTTGCGCCAACCGTATTCCCCTGAATCAAACCCGGAGGTCGATGCCCATCTCTTCTAAATCTCATAATAGTCTACTGTTGATGCATAGCGAGGCAATATCTTTCCAACTCAGAGCGTCTGCCATAATATTTCTCTTATCCGGCGTGTAGTCGATCGTCAAGTCATAGTCTTTGATCAGTTTTAGCCAATGCCTCTGTCGTAAGTTTAGCTCCTTTGGGGTAAAAAGATACTTGAGGCTCTTGTAATCGATATAGATCGTGCACGCCATACTATAAAGATAGTGATGCCACAATTTCAATGTGAACACAATTGTCGCTAACTCCAAGTCATGTATAGGATAGTTCTTCTCGTACGGCTTCAATTGTCTGGAGGCAAAAGAGATCACCTTGCCTCGCTACATGAGCATACATCCTAAGCCCTGGCCTGAAGCATCGCTGAATATTTGAAAACCCTCTACTCTATCTGGAAGTGCGAGTATAGGGGCCAAAATGAGCCGCTGCTTCAGCTCCTGGAATGAAGCTTCACAATCGTCCAACCATTCATACACGTCTCCTTTTTGAGTAAGGTGAGTCAATGTCGATACAATCTTTGCAAAATCTTTCACAAAGCATCTGTAGTATCCCACCAAACCAAGGAAACTTCAAATCTCACTAGCCGACGTAGGCCGCTTCCAATCAACAATGACTACAACTTTCTTTCGGTCGACTATAATGCCTTCGGATGAAATGATGCATCAAAGAAATAAAACGCTGCTCAGCCAAAATTTGTACTTGCTCAGCTTTGCATGCAACTGATTCTCTTGAAGAGTTTGGAGCACGGTCCGTAGATGTTTGCATGTTGTGCCATGTTCTTTGAGTAGACGAGAATATCATCAAAAAAGACTGACAAATTTGTCGAAAACAATGTCGAAACACCTGATTTATAAGATCCATGAAGGCAGTAGGGGCATTCGTTAGGCTGAATGGCATCATTAGGAACTCGTAATGGCCGTATCGAGTGTGAAAGGCTGACTTCGGTACGTCGTTTGGCTTGATCTTGAGTTGATGATAGCCCAAACAGAGATCAATCTTCAAAAATATCGAGGCACCTTGTAACTGATCGAATAAGTCATTTATGCGGGACATTGGATACTTGTTCCGGACGATGGCTTTATTCAGCTCTCGGTCGTCGACGCACAGAAATATTGATCCATCTTTTTTTCTTTAGAACAATATGGGTGCCCCCATGGCGAAATACTAGTCCTGATGAATCCATTTTCGAGCAACCCTTGCAACTGGACCTTGAGCTCCTTCAGCTCTGTATGGACCATTCTGTAAGGGGCCTTGGAAATTGGACGGATATCGAGGAATGTGTCGATGCTGAACTCGATTTCTCGGTCGGGTGGCATGCCGGGTAGCTCATCCGTAAACACATCAGAAAATTCTACCATAAGGTCGGTCTAACCTGCATTTCCACCATCTTCGCATGTCTCGAACGGATGCCAAGTAGCCTTCACATCCGAAATACAACATCCTTCGAGCAAAAATTACCGAGATCACCATCAGGTCGATGATGCTTTACAACACAAGTAGCATAATTTAGGCACTCTAAGTATACGGAAGGTGACCTTTTTACTGCACAGTCGATGGTAGTATTGCAAGCGTCGGGCCAATCCATTCCCAATATGATGTCGTAGTCCTTATAATCTAGAATTATCGCATCAAGATGCACCTGTTTACCTCCAATACCGATGATTCTATCTCTACAACCGATGTGTATAAGTAGTTGCGTGCCCGATAGGATGTTAATGCTAAGGTTAAGGCCTAGAGGTGTATGGCAAATTTGTGCTCGGCGACAACTTTTGTCGATATGAAACTATGTGTAGCATCAGAATTAAATAATACACAAGCAGGCACATTATTGAAAAGAAATATACCTGTCACAACTGTATCTGAGGCGAACGCCTCATCTTGAGTCATGGTGTATATGGGACCCTGGGCAATGGGGCGACGGTCTTGGCCATTTGGCGGTGCGGGCTGATGTGCTCGAGGCATTGGAACTTGATTCCCCGGACGGTGCTGTTGATGCTGAGGCACATTCAAGTTTCTTTTTCGGTTTAGGCAATCTCTACGAAAGTGGTCCCTTTTTCTGCAGATGAAACATCCACCATCATGAACTTCACGGTCGACAACAAAATGTCCGTTTCGGATGCATTTGGTACAGTCAGATCCCTGGTTCCGTGCTTGATATCTGCCCTGTTGCCTATTGTTTGGACGTTTGTTCATGTTGTTACCTCCCTCATAGCTAGGGCATTTTTTATGGTAGGTATGCACAGCACCGACAGCGACTGGAGGATATTGGCATTCAATACGGAGGGCGTGATTGAGAGACTCCCCTATCATTTTGTATTCCGAAGCATATATTATGGGCAGAAATAGCGGGCCGCAGACCTACTTTAAACCGTCGAGCGTGACTCTCCATGGTAGGCACGAATGCTCTAGCAAATTTGGCCAATTTAATGAACTCTACTGTGTACTGTCGTACCATTATATTCTCTTACCTTGACTGCATTAATTTATTCTCCTTCTCCTGTCGAATGGCTGTGGGAAGGTATTCAATTTAAAACTCCTTTCAGAAGATGGCCCAAGTGATCATCGCCGTCTCGTCATCGTATCAGAGTGCTCACTTTTGTACGGCCCACCAGTCATGCGCGTTCAGTCGAAGTTAAAGTTGAGCACAGGCAACTTTATTGGATCCATCAACGCCCAAAAGTTCAAAATGGCCTTCCAACTCCTCCAGTCAATCGATCGCCTGAGAGGGATCTTCGGTATCGCTGAAGGAAGTGCGACAATTCTTCATAAATTTAGACACCTCAAAGTTGGAACTTTTTGGTGCATAAGTAGACGCTCGGGTACCTCAGGTTCGGCTTCAATCGGTCGGACCTCAGGCTCGGTTACAGCATGTGTCATCATAAAATTGTTATTGGCCACAACTGTCTGGACTATCTGATGAAGAGTATCAAGCTGCTTCTGCTAAACTTGAATTAGGCTTTAAATCGGTTCTCTAATTGGGTCTGGCATGCCTTAGTCTGTCGTCGATGGAGCTTATTCTGGCGCTGGTTGGCCTCGACCTGATGGTGTTGTGCCTCTAGCATGCATATCATCCATTCCATGGAGGCGTTTGAGGGTTCAGGGTGCGACTCGAGGGCGTTTGAGGGTTCAGGCCGTGAGCTACTCGAGCGGCTCGAGGCAACTTCTTCGCTCGAGGTAGCAGCTTTCCAGCCTTTTGGGATATGAAGGCAACTGATATTCATCTCAAAAAATATTACGGACTCACTTGTATGGAACAACTTATCCCGTCGACACAGAATGAAGAGTTCGAGTCTCAAAATAGAAGGCCAAGGGACGTAAAGCCGTGCTCTGATACCATTATGCCATGCCCCGATACAGTAGAATCGATAGTCGTCCTCCGTGTGTGATACCGTGCGAGCCTAAGTTGTGCCTACACAAGGCAGTTTTTTAAGATTATCTGAAACACAATATTTACGACAGTACGTCGAGTAATTGAACACATTTATAGAAGAAAACTTTGTCTTTCATTGATAATAAACTTCTTTACAAGACTCGATTACAAAAGACTCGAACACATCTATATAGCATGATATTAAGCAAGCACGTAACAGTTATATGATAAGCAGTTCTATAGCCCGTATATATGAGATGTTGTGCGACAATTTATTGGAATAAGACTTTGTGTCATTGTATTTACATCTAGCATAGCATATTTTAGTATCGATAATTTATTAGAGAAAGGAGGGTCGAGGGGAGAAGGGTCAGCTACTTACCTTAATTATTTGATTGTTAGACGATGCCTACGCGATCACCTGAAATTGCGTAAGCAACTAATTAGAATACTGTCTCATCATTGAGTTCGATACGAATGCAAAGTTCGAAAATACAAGTCATAAAAACTATAAAAAACATTCACAAAAATGTATTCAGAAAACCAAAGCCAAAGAAAAATTGTGGCATGAAAAGCAGAACAACGGGAGGTCTCTCCCGACTCTGTCGCAGAGTCTATCCTCGAGGCACAACCTGTCATGCCCCGATTTCAAAGAATCGATAGTCGTCCCCCGGGGGGATATCGTACGAACCTAGGTTGCGATCGCATAAGGCATAGTCATAAGGTTATCCGAAACACAACAGCTAAGAGAGTACGTAAAGAAATTGAACAACACATTGAGGCAGGAAAACTTTTCATTTTATTGATAATAGTCATCATTTACATGATTCTATTACAATCATGCCGTGCGGGGTTCACAAAATGGCTCGACTACAAAATGAACGCCGATGAGATAGTCGTTCCATACATACATCCCTCAATTTGTAGCAAAAGTATTCCAGCCACCTGGAATGGAGGGAAGCCGAGACATGTTTCTTGGACTGATGCAGAGAGTCTTCAAAAGTAGAGTAGCGAGAGTCTTCGACGCGTAGCTGAAGCTTCAAAACGTAAATGTCGCCTTGGTTATTTGGCACGTTCCTCCGGATTTACGACATCTGCGGATAGCGAGGGTCAGTACGATCATATGTACTGGCGAGTGGCTAATTAAACCCAAGCTTCCATTTGTTCAAGCAATTTTATAAAAAATATGTTAGCCATTTTATGATCTTTTTAGCCATCCTGATTGATTTGCATGTTAACATGTTAAGAGGCAAGCATTCGATAGACAATAAAATATAACTTATGATACATGTTACCCACGGCAGAGCGTGCCATTGCAGCGTAACTTACCATGTTCATTCCATGTCATATTTATAACAAGTTTATGATTCATGTGCAAGTGTGGGTCACTGGCAATTCAAGCCATCCTGGACGTATAGCCTGGTCAAGACGGTGCCCTTTCAGCGCGGGTAGCTAGCCTCGCTGAAAGTCCCGAATGACCCGTGCTAGCATCCAACACAGCTATCTTGCATTTCTCCTAGGCAGAAACGGTCCCATGGCCTCGGGTTGCCGTTCGAGGAAGCGAAGCCTTGCGCGCAAGTTGTCCATGACCGTGCTTAAGTTAACAAGTTATTCAAGCACGTTTTATGGTATCGTTGGGACTATTATGTAATCGATTCATTTACTTGGTTTTACAGAGCCTAAAATAATTCTCTCTCTTTTCTATAACCTTATATTTTCTCTTTTTGAGCCTAGAACTTGTATTTTTCAAGTAAATCATTCTAATTCAATGCAGCTATCTGAGTTCTTATTTTTAAAACAGAGGGTCGGGGTAAAGGAGGTCAGTCGCTCACCTTAGTCTTTGCTTCAGACGAGGGACTGGTTGGCCGCGCTTAGACGTCACCTATGTGATCACCTGCAATCGTATAAGCAACTGATTAGAACACTGTGTTATTCAAAGGGATTCGATAATGAATGCAAAGTTCGAAAATGCAAGCCATGAAACCATCAAAAACATTCACGAAAACGTATTCATGAAAACCAAAGCCAAAGCTAAAGCAAGTGCGGCATGAAAACTAGAACAACAGAGGTCTCTTCCGACTCAGCCGCAGAGCCAATCCTTGAGGCGCAACCCGCTAAATGTGGGACTTGATTCTAAAGAAGCCTTTCCATAATATGAAAAGGATCTTAATTCAATCGTTCCCGTTCGACCGATTCGATCGATTCTGACCTATCAGTCCTGATCGAATCGATAGCAACAGTGTTCCTTTCTCGCGCATCCCATGGACGGAGAACGGGGCACGATCTAGGGACGGGGTACTACACCATAACCAACTAAGAAAAAGTTTTATCCTCAAAACTTAAGAATAGAACCTACCTCTACGAGAATAGTGAAGGAAATTTATCCTTCATCTCCGATTCAAGTTTCTACGTAAACTCTTCAACCGAAAGGTTACTCTAAAGTATGCGGATAAGAGGGATCGTTCGATTCTGCAATAGCTTATCCTTGCGTTCCATGAGTTGGACTGGCTATTCAATGTAGGATAAGTCGGACTTCAGCTCCAGTTGACCAAAATCTACTATGTGGCTTGGGTCGTGTACATACTTCCGCAACTGAGAGACGTAGAAGACATTGTGCACACCCGCTAGTGCTGGCGACAGGGCAATTTGATAGGCCACTGGGGCGACACGCTTGAGTATTTCGAATGGCCCAACGAATCTCGGTCTCAACTTCTCCTTAGCACCGAACCGGGTAACTCCCCTCATTGGCGTCACTTTAAGAAATACGTGGTCGTCTTCGAGAAATTTGAGAGATCGACGATGGATATCGGTATAGCTTTTCTGACGACTCTGAGCAGTCTTTAATCTTTCCTGAATGAGCCAAACTTTTTGCATAGTCTATTCCACCAGTTTTGGCCGAGAATCTACCGTTCCCCGACTTGATCCTAGTAAATGGGTGATCTGTACTTTCGATCGTACAAGGCTTCATACGGTACCATTTGGATGCTGGACTGATAGCTATTGTTGTATTCAAATTTAGCCATAGGTAGATAAACGTCCCAACTCGACTTGAAGTCAATTGCGCAGAGCTGTAACATATCTTCGAGAAACTAATTCACACGCTCCGTTTGGCCGTCAGTCTGGGGATAGTAAGCTAAGTTGAACTGCAATATAGTACCCAGAGCCGATTGAAGGCTACTCTAGAAGCACGATAGAAATCGTGTATCCCGATCAGAGATGTAGATACAGGGACTCCGTGCAACCATACTATCTTGTTAAGATAAATCTGAGCCAGACGATCTATGCTCCAAGTAACTTTAATGGCAATAAAGTGCGCTGACTTGGTTAGTCGATCAACAATGACCCAGATGGCATCAATTCCCTGCGGCGTCTTCGACAGGCCAACAACAAAGTTCGTAGTGACATAATCTTATTCCTATTCTGGAATGACAAGGTTCTGCATCTCTCCGTCCAGTCTCTGATGCTCAACTTTCACATGCTGACAGGCCATGCAATACGACACGAAGAGTGCCACATCTCTCTTCATTCCGTGCCACCAAAAGGTCGTACGGAGGTCCTTGTACATCTTTGTGCTGCCAGGATGCAAGGTATATTTCGCGTAGTGCGCCTCCGTTAATATCTCATTTCTAAGTTCTGAATCGTCCGGAACGCATAGCCTACCCTTCAATCGAAGCACGCCGGTTTCTTCTTTCGCAAAGTCGATCGCAGTACCGTTGAAACTTGCTCTTGCACTTTCTTCAGGTACGGATCATCCTTCCGAGCAGTCTTGATCTTTTTTCGTAAGCTCGGTTCTAGCTGCATCTACGCCAACTGCACATCCCTGAATCAAACCCAGAGGTGGATGCCCATCTCTTCTAAGTCGTGTAGCAATCTACGGTCGATGGATAGCGAGGCAATATACTTACGACTCAGAGCGTCTGCCATAACATTTTCCTTGCCCGACGTATAGTCAATAGTCAAGTCGTAATCTTTGATCAGATCAAGACAACGTCTCTGCTACAAGTTCAGCTTCTTCTGCGTGAATAGATACTTGAGGCTCTTGTATCCATATAGATCGCGCACACCACGCCATAAAGATAGTGACACCACAATTTTAACGCAAACATAATTGCTGCTAACTCCAAATCATTAGTAGGGTAATTCTTCTCGTGTGGCTTTAGCTGTCGGGAAGCAAAAGATATCACCTTGTTTTACTGCATCAGCACACACCATATGCCCTGACCGGACTCATCGTTGAAGAACTGGAATCCCTTAGTCCCTTCGGGAAGTGCGAGTATCGGGGCCGAGACGAGCCGTTGCTTTAACTCCTGGAAGGAAGCTTCGCAGTCGTCTAACCATTCAAATGTGACTCCTTTCTGGGTGAGGCGAGTCAGAGGTGATGCAATTTTTGTGAAGTCTTTCATGAAGCGTCGGTAGTATCCTGCTAAGCCAAGGAAGCTTCGACTGCTATGCCGACTGACGCTGACCGTTTCCAATTGACAACGGCTTCAACTTTCTTTGGGTCGACTGTTATGCCTTCGAAAGAAATGATGTGTCCGAGGAATACGATGCTGCTCAGCCAAAATTCATACTTGCTTTGCTTCACATACAACTGATTTTCCTGAAGGGTCTGAAGCACGGTCCGTAGATGCTCAGCGTGTTGTCGCTTATCCTTTAAGTCGACGAGTATGTCGTCGATAAAGACTACTACTAACTTGTCGAGAAAGGGTCGAAACACCCGATTCATTAAATCCATGAAAGCAGTTGGGGCGTTCATTAGGCCGAACGGCATAACCAGAAACTCGTAATGGTCGTATCGAGTACAGAAGGCTGACTTTGACACATCGTCTGGCTTGATCTTGAGTTGATGGTTGCCCGATCAAAGATCAATTTTAGAAAATATCATAGCTCCTTGTAGCTGATCAAACAGGTCGTCTATGTAGGGCAATAGATATTTGTTCCGGACGGTGGCCTTGTTTATCTCGCGGTAATAAATATAAAGACGCATTGAGCCATCTTTTTTCTTGACAAATAACACGGGTGCTGCCCACAGCAAGATGCTGGGTCGTATGAATCCCTTGTTGAGCAACTCTTACAACTGTACTTTGAATTCTTTAAGCTCTGTAGGGCCCATTCTGTACGGGGCTTTAGAGATCGGTCTGGTATCGAGGAATGTGTCAATGGTGAACTCTATTTCTCGATCAGGTGGCATGCCGGGCAGCTCGTCCAGAAACACGTCTGAGAATTCTGCCACAACGTCGGTCTGACCCGCGTTTACACCCTCCTGTCGTATGTCTCGAACGGACGCTAGATAGCCTTCACACCCGGAATGTAGCATCCGTCGAGCAGATATTGTTGAGATCACCATGCAGGTCGACGATGCCTTACCACACGAATAGCAGAATTCAGGCACTCCAGGTATACGAAAGGTGACCGTCTTTTCGGCACAATCGATGGTTGCGTTGCACGAACCGAGCCAATCTATTCCCATAATGATATTATATTCCTTAATGTCTAGGACTATCGTATCGAGACCTACCTTTTAACCAACTATACAGATAATTCTGTCTCTGCAGGCAAAGTTTATAAGGAGTAACGTGCCCGATGGTATGTTGACACAAAGATTTAGGACTAACGGTGTCGCAGGAAATTTATGTTCGACGACAAAATCTACAGATATAAAGCTATGCGTCGCACCTGAATCAAACAGTACACGAGCAGGTTTGTTATTGAAATGCAGTATACCTGTCACGACTGTGTCAGATGCAAACGCTTCATCCCGGGTCATGGCGTAGATGCATCCTTAGGCATTGGTGCGGCGATCTTAGCCATTTTGTGGCATGGTTTGTTGGGCTCTTGGCGTTGGACCCTAATTCCCTGGACGGTGTTGTTGATATTGAGGCACCTTTGTGTTCGGCCTTCTGGTCAGGCAGTTTGCATGTAGATGGCCCGTCTTGCCACGGTGCCCGCATCCGCCTTCAGAGACATGACATTCATTTGTATGGTGCCTAAAATTATTGCATTTATGGCAACGAGTTCCTGGATTCTACCCTTGGTATCCGCCCTGATTGTCGTTTTTTGGATGCTTGTTCGCATTGTTTCCTCCCGTATGGCTAGGCGCTTTTGGTTGTATGTTTGAACAATGTCAGCAGCTCCTGGAGAATATTGGCGCTCAAAGCTGAGAGCATGATTCGAGACTCGCCTATGGTCTTGTATTCAGGCACCGATACATAGGCAGAGATAGATAGACGCAAACCCACTTCTAACCGTCGAGCGCGACTCTCCATTGTCGACAAGAATGCACTAACAAATTTGGCTAATTTATTGAATTCTGCTGTGTACTGCCACACCGTCATATTTCCTTGCTTTAACTGCATAAATTCATTTTTTCCTATCGAATGGCTGCAGGAAGGTACTCGATTTCCAATGCCTTTCTGAATGTAGCCCAAGGAATCGTCGTTGTCTCGTCTTCACGTCGGATTGTTCGCTTTTGCACGGACCACCAATCATCTACGTTCAATCGGAGTAGAAGTTGTGCACATGCGACTTTCTTTGAGTCATCGACACCTAGAAGTTCAAATCGGTCTTCAAGATCCTCCAACCAGTCGATCGCCAAAATGGGATCTTTAGTACCGTTGAAGGAAGTGCGACAATTCTTCGTGAATTTTGACACCTAAAAGTTGGAACTTCTTGGTGTTGCAGGTAGATGCTCGGGCACTGCTGGTTCAATTTCAGTCGGTTGGATCGCAGGCTTGATCATGGTAGCGTTGTCGCAGAATTATTATTATTGGCCACAACTGTTTGGACTATCTGCTAAAAAGTGTCAAGCTACTTCTGCGGTAACTTGAATTGGGCCTCGAATCTGTTCTCAAACTGAGTCTATCGTGCCTCGGTCTGCTGTTGATGAATCTCATTCAGGTGCTAGTTGGCATCGGCCTTACATTGTTGTGCCTCTAGCATACGCAACATCCGTTCCATAGGGGCATTCGAGGATTCAGGCCTTGAGCTACTCGAGCCGCTCAAGGCACTCTCCTCGTTCACGGCTGCAGCTTCTCCAGCTTCTGGAATAAAAGCAACTCTCGTTAGTTTCAAAAAATATCATGGGTTCACAATATGGAACAACTCATCTCATCGACACGAGGCCAACGGTTCGAGACTAGAGACTCGAGACTAGAGGCCAAGGACATAAAATCGTGCTCTGATACCATTATGTTATGCCCCGATTCCAAAGAATCGATAGTCGTCCCCCGGGCGTGATGCCGTACGAACCTAGGTTGTGATCGCATAAGACATAGTCATAAGTTTATTCTAAATACAACAGCTAAGAGAGTACGCAGAGAAATTGAACAACACATTAAGGCAGAGAAACTTTTCATTTTATTGATAATAAATATCATTTACAAGACTCTATTACAATCATGCTGCATAGGCTTCACAAAATGACTCGATTACAAAATGAACGTCGATGAGATAGTCGTTCCATACATACATCCCTCAATTTATAGCAAAAGTATTCCAGCCACCAGGAATGGAGGAAAACCGAGACATATTTTTTGGACTGATGTAGAGAGTCTTTAAAAGTGGAGTAGCTAGAGTCTTCGATGCGTGGTCCAAGCTTCAAAACGTGAACGTCGCCTTGGTTAGTTGGCACGTTCCTCCGAATTCGCGGCACTTACGGATAGCGAGGGTCAGTACGATCACATATACTGGCGAGTGGCTAATTAAACCCAAGCTTCCATTTGTTCAAGCAGTTTTATAAAAAACCATGTTAGCCATTTTGTGATCTTTCTAGTCATCTTGATTGATTTGCATGTTAACATGTTAAGAGGCAAGCATTTGATAGGCAATAAAACATAACTTACGATACATCTTACCCACGGCAGAGCATGCCATTGCAGCGTAACTTACCATGTTCATTCCCTGTCATATTTATAACATGTTTATGATTTATGTACAAGTATGGGTCTCTGGCAATTCAAGCCATCCTGGACGTATAGCCTGGTCGAGATGGCGCCCTTTCAGTGTGGGTAGCTAGCCCCGCTGAAATCTCGAATGACCCGTGCTAGCATCCAGTACAGCTATCTTGCATTCCTTCTAGGCCGAAACGGTCTCATAGCCTCGGGTTTCCGTTCGAGGAAGTGAAGCTTTGCGCATAAGTTGTCCATGATCGTGCTTAAGTTAACAAGTTATTCAAGCATGTTTTATGGTATCGTTGGGACGATTATGTAATCGATTTATTTACTTGGTTTTGCAGAGCCTGAAATAATTCTCTCTCTTTTCTGGAACCTTATCTTTTCTCTTTTTGAGCATAGAACTTGTATTTTTTAAGTAAATCATTCTAATTTGATGCAGTTATCTGAGTTCTTATTTTTGAAACAGAGGGTCGAGGTGAAGGACGTCAGCCACTTACCTTAGTCTTTGCTTCAGGCGAGGGACTGGTTGGCCGCACTTAGACGTCGCCTATGCGATCACTTACAATTGCATAAGCAACTAATTAGAACATTGTGTTATTCAAAGGGATTCGATAATAAATGCGAAGTTCGAACACGCAAGCCATGAAACCATAGAAAACATTCACGAAAATGCACTCATGAAAACCAAGGCCAAAGCCAAAGCAAGTGTGGCATGAAAACCAGAGCAACGGAAGGTATCTCCCGACTCAGCCGTAGAGCCAATCCTTGAGGCGCAACCTACTGAATGTAGGACTTGATTCCGAAGAAGCCTTTCCCTAACGAAAAAATGATCTTAATTCAATCGTTCCCGTTCGACCTATTCGATCGATTCTGACCTATCCTTTCCGACTGAATCGATAGCGATAGTGTTTCATTCTTGCACACCCTGTGGATGGAGAACGGAGCACGATGTAGGGACGGGTCACTACACAACCCACCGAATATAGGACTTGATTTCGAAGAAGCCTTTCCATAACAAGAAAATGATCTTAATTCAATCGTTCCCGTTCGACCGATTCAATCGATCCCGACCTATCGGTTCTGACTGAATCGGTAACAAAGTGTTCCTTTCTTGCACACCCCGTAGACGAAAACGAGGCACAATGTCTGGATGGGGCACTACTGAAATAATATATTTGGCCTGGCTTTCTGGTAGAACTATAGAAGATCCAATATTTGCGTTCATGTGATTTTTAGGTTCATTATCAGAATTCTAATAATTCACAAATTAAGAAAAATATTATTTAACCGAACATGCAAATGTTGTCTGCTAATTCAATTCAAGTGTGGTTCCTCTTGTGTGTGTATTGCTCAAATGAAATGGGCTCAATATTTGAACCAACGGAAAGAATCACATGATACTTGGATATGGCCATGAAATATAACTATAAGTCAATAAAATAAAATGTATAGTTGTGGATATGGCAGAATTCTTACTGTATTTGTGAAATATCTTTATTGTTTTCTACTTCATTGTGTTATGTTCCATAAACGTATGTGTCTAATGTTTCTCTTGACATGTTCTCACTTCTTATGGAATAACAGGCCCATTTTCTTTTGCTCATAGCTTTTATACAGCTAGCAAAAGTTATCGAAGTTATAACTGGAACTTGTGAGCCAGTGCATTATGATACTTCTACTTATTCTTTTGGCCTTCCCAATATATTAACTTTCTTTTTAATCTAGTTTCCTTTATTTATGCATTAGTCTCATACCGGTTTCCTATATCTATGAAAATATTATAATTATGACATATTATTTCTCCAAAGAATGCAGAACTGCTTTAAAGCATCCTGTTTCCTTTTATTTGTCACATCCTATGACTACTGAAATATTTGTTGGAGTGGGTGGGGTTCCCAACCTATGTGGAGAAGACCCCGGAGTGCGACGAGCGCCGTCCGATGTCGGAGAAGCTCGGGAAGTAGGCGACGGAGTTGCTGTTGGAGCTGCTGGAAGCAGGGGATCCGAGTTCGGGCCGAACTCGGTCCCATGGCGAGTTCGGGCCGAACTCGGTCTGGCCGTTCCAGGGTTTGGCCAGTAGGTGCTGGTTGTCCCACACAGAGTTCTGGCCGAACTCTATGTCGTCGGGGGCTGAAGCGATTTTCAGGATGAGTTTTCATCATTGGATCTAATCCAACGGTCCAGGTTGGTTGCGGGATTAGGGAGATATATTGAGTTTTCTCAACCCTAATTCATTATCGTATTATCGCATTGGACAACACAAGTTTGAGAGAGAGAAGGAGGCAAGAGTGCCATTGCAACTTCGGAGAAGAAGGCGGAGGATTGAAGGTCGTTTTCGAAGGAGATCGTGTTTCGGGTAATCTCTACTCGTCGTTCTCGCTCTTCGTAGCCTTGTAATCATTGTTCTTATCTCTGAGTGTTGTGGGGATCCGATTTGGATCGGGAGGAGTTTGTAGAGGGTGTAATTCTTCTATTCTATTAGTGGAGGCTTCTCAGGTTGGACTCCGATCGTCCCGTGGTTTTTCCTGCAAGGGTTTCCACGTCAAAAATTCTCTGTGTCTGTGTGATTGTTTTTGTGTGGCTATTTTTTGGGTTCGTGCGTTGTATTGCTCGGTCCTCTCGCAGGTACTCTCCGATTTGGGGAAAGGTTTCCGCGTTCCTTTCCCAACAGAGTGGTATCAGAGCCAGGTTCAAAGGATGTCAGGAGTTGATAGAGGAACCAGAGAGGAGAGATGGACGCGAAGCCGGTGCGCATGGTGAATCTTAATGGCACAAACTATCATTATTGGCGGAGCAAGATGAAGGATTTGCTATTTGTCAAGAAGCTGCATCTACCTGTGTTTGCAACCGAAAAGCCCAGTGATAAATCCGAGGAGGACTGGAAGTTCGAGCACATACAGGTGTGTGGGTACATACGGCAGTTTGTTGATGAGAACGTGTACAACCACGTTGCCAATATTGAGCACGCGAAGACGTTGTGGGATAAGCTGGAATCCTTGTATACGAAGAAGACCGGGGTAAACAAGTTGTTCCTGATCCGAACGATGATGGGTCTGCGATACAAGGATGGGGCGTCTATTACAGATCACTTGAGTGATTTCCAGGGCGTGGTTGACCAGCTATCTTCTATGGGAGTCAAGTTCGACGACGAAGTTCAGGGACTGTGGCTGCTATGTACATTGCCAGACTCGTGGGAGACCGTACGAGTATCTATGATCGCTTCTGCTCCAGAGGGCGTGGTCAGTCTGGAGTTTGCCAAGAGCGGGGTGTTGAATGAAGAGATGCGGAGACGTTCTCAGGGCACTTCATCCACATCCCAT
The DNA here is from genome assembly GCA_029216955.1 of Iris pallida. NCBI lineage: Eukaryota > Viridiplantae > Streptophyta > Magnoliopsida > Asparagales > Iridaceae > Iris > Iris pallida. The sequence goes on from JANAVB010009599.1 coordinate 6,904,038, forward strand.
CACTCAGAGGCACTTGTTTCAGAGAGCCACGGAAGGGGCAAAAGCAGGGGTCCAGGTGGTGGCAGAGACAAGAGCAGGGGGAAGTCCAAGGGTCGTTACGAGGACTCAGAGTGTTACCATTGCGGTAAGAAGGGCCATATCAAGCGGAATTGTTTCGCTTGGAAGAAGGAGAAGAAGGGCGACAAGGGGAAGCAAGAAGAGAACACTACAGCGGCGGCCTCGGTGCATGGAGGTGATGTGATCGTCGTAGGTGATGAGGTCATTACTAACCTCGCCTGCGATGACAATTCTTGGCTGGTGGACTCAGGGGCTTCAGCACATGTATCTCACAATAGGGCACTGTTTGCCACTTACACGACAGGCGACTGTGGCGTGTTGAAGATGGGCAACGGAGATGTGTCGAAGGCGGTTGCCGTTGGAGATGCATGTGCATTTGAGAACGAAGACGGGTGCGGTTCTTGTTCTCAAGGATGTTCGTCATGTCCCTGATATCCGTTTCAACCTGGTATCGGTTGGAAGGTTGGATGACGAGGGATTCTTCAGTCTCTTCGGGAACAGTCAGTGAAAGCTTTCCAGAGGTTCGATGGTGATTGCCAGAGGAAGCAAGAAGCCCGGTCTCTACTATATGGAGGGGAGCGCAGAGGGAGCACAGGAGGTGAATGCAGTCAGTGATGCATCTACCGAGTTGTGGCACAGACGGCTCGGCCATATCAGCGAGAAGGGGATGAGCTACTTGGTGAACAGGAAAGTGATTCCGGGGCTCAAGTCAACAAAGTTGGAGAAGTGCACGCACTGTTTAGCTGGAAAGCAGAATAGGGTGTCTTTCCAGAGTCACCCAAGTTCGAGGAAGCCGGCATTGCTCGAGTTGATTCACTCGGATGTCTGCGGTCCTATGAAGGTAAAATCCCTTGGTGGTGCTTCTTACTTTATGACTTTTATTGATGATTGTTCCAGGAAGGTTTGGGTCTATGCCTTAAAGACCAAGGATCAGGTGCTGCCTATTTTCAAGGAGTTTCAGGCCTCTGTTGAAAGGGAGACGGACAAGAAGTTGTTGTGTGTTCGGTCCGACAATGGCGGCGAATACATCGGTCCCTTTGATGCGTATTGCAGAGAGCAAGGGATACGACACCAGAAGACTCCGCCAAAGACACCTCAGCTCAATGGTGTAGCAGAGCGCATGAACAGGACACTGATGGAGAGGGTGCGGTGTTTGCTGTCAGAAGCAAACTTGCCGGGCAGTTATTGGGGTGAGGCTCTTCTCACAGCTGCTTATATTATTAATTTGTCTCCTAGTGCTCCTTTGTAGGATGATGTGCCTGATAAAGTATGGTACGGCAAAGAGCCGTCATACAATCACCTGCGGGCGTTTGGTTGTAAAGCCTTCGTGCATGTACCGAAGGACGAGAGGACCAAACTTGAGCCGAAGACGAGGCAATGCGTCTTTGTCGGCTATGGTCGGGATGAGTTTGGCTATAGACTCTACGACCCAGTGGAAGGAAAGCTCTACAGAAGTAGGGACGTGGTGTTCGTCGAGGATCAGACCATGACCAACACTCAGGATTCCGAGACGCCTTCTGAGGCTGAGGAATTGCCTGAGTTAGAGTCATTTCGCTTCGAGCAGTTTCCAGAGGACATCGCAGAGGATCCAGTTATGGGGGAGCCGGTACATGGAGTTGCTCCCAACCTTGATCATCAGCCTGCTGATGGTGGTCAGGGTGTCCCTCAGGAGGATGAGCATACCGGAGAGGTAGTTCCTGAAGGGGCGGAGGCTGTCGGTATACAGCCAGCACCAGTGGCTCCACTGAGAAGGAGTGACAGGGATCGTCGACCATCTACGAGATACTCACCGGATGAGTATGTGCTATTGACTGACGGGGGGGAGCCCGAAAGTTTTGCAGAGGCTATGGAAGACGAACACAGGCAGGAGTGGATGGTGGCTATACAGGAGGAGATGAGTTCCTTGCACACCAATTCCACTTATGATCTTGTGTGGTTGCCAAAGGGCAAGAAGGCTTTGAAGAATCGATGGGTGTTCAGAGTGAAGCAAACGGAAGATGCTACTCGCCCTCGATACAAAGCGAGGCTGGTAGTCAAGGGCTACGGTCAGCGGAAAGACGTGGATTATGATGAGATCTTTTCGCCTGTCGTCAAGCATTCGTCTATCCGGGTGGTGCTAGCATTAGCAGCCAGTTTCGACTTGGAGGTCGAGCAGATGGACGTAAAGACGGCATTCCTCCACGGTGATCTTGAGGAGGAGTTATACATGGAACAGCCAGAGGGATTCTGCGAGAAGGGCAAGTCATATTTGGTCTGCCGGTTGAGGAAGAGCTTATATGGTCTGAAGCAGGCTCCGAGGCAGTGGTACAGGAAGTTCGAGTCGTTTATGGGGGAGCATGGTTATGCACGGACGACGTCGGATCATTGTGCATTTGTGAGGTATTTTGCCGATGATGATTTTATTATTTTGTTGCTCTATATTGATGATATGCTATTAGTGGGTCAGAATGCCACTAGGATAGCGGAGTTGAAGCGCCAACTGGGCGCAACCTTCTCTATGAAGGATTTGGGCACAGCGAAGACTATTCTTGGGATGGAGATCAGCCGAGAGAGAGAGTCCAAGCTGCTACACTTGTCCCAAACGAAGTACATTCACCGGGTACTTCAGCGTTTCGGGATGGACGGGTCGAAGAAAGTGAGTTCCCCCCTCGCGGCTCACTTTAAGCTCACTGAGGAACAGTGTCCATCTACCGAGGACGAAAAGGAAGATATGGAGCAGGTTCCATATGCTTCAGCTGTGGGGAGCCTTATGTATGCTATGGTGTATACGAGGCCAGATATTGCTCATGCAGTTGGTACGGTTAGCAGGTATCTTTCAAATCCTGGAAGGGTACATTGGAGTGCGGTCAAGTGGATTCTACGTTATCTTCAGGGCACTGCTGGTTGGAGACTTTTCTTTGGTGGTGACGAGCCAAAGCTGGTTGGGTATACCGACGCTGATATGGCTGGAGATGTAGACACGAGGCGATCGACTTCGGGCTACGTGATGATGTTTGCGGGAGGAGCAGTATCGTGGCAGTCGCGGTTGCAGAAGTGTGTTGCCTTGTCGACGACAGAGGCAGAGTACATTGCGGCGACGGAGGCTTGCAAGGAGCTGTTATGGATGAAGAAGCTGCTGCAGGAAATGGGACTGAAGCAAGAGCAGTATACTTTGCTTTACGACAGTCAGAGTGCGATCCACCTTGTGAAGAATCAGACGTTCCATAGCCGGTCCAAGCACATCGAGACCCGGTATCATTGGATACGGGATGTGGTTGAGAAGAAGGACGCAGAGCTTGAGAAGGTTCATACAGATGACAACGGAGCTGATATGTTCACGAAGATTCTACCAAGGGGGAAGTTTGAGTACTGTAGGCAGGTCGTCGGGATGACGACGTCCTCCCCATAGTTGTGAAGGAGGAGATTTGTTGGAGTGGGTGGGGTTCCCAACCTATGTGGAGAAGACCCCGGAGTGCGACGAGCGTCGTTCGATGTCGGAGAAGCTCGGGAAGTAGGCGACGGAGTTGCTGCTGGAGCTGCTGGAAGCAGGGGATCCGAGTTCGGGCCGAACTCGGTCCCATGGCGAGTTTGGGCCGAACTCGGTCTGGCCGTTCCAGGGTTTGGCCAGTAGGTGCTGGTTGCCCCACACAGAGTTCTGGCCGAACTCTGTGTCGTCGGGGGCTGAAGCAATTTTCAGGATGAGTTTTCATCATTGGATCTAATCCAACGGTCCAGGTTGGTTGCGGGATTAGGGAGATATATTGAGTTTTCTCAACCCTAATTCATTATCGTATTATCGCATTGGACAACACAAGTTTGAGAGAGAGAAGGAGGCAAGAGTGCCATTGCAACTTCGGAGAAGAAGGTGGAGGATTGAAGGTCGTTTTCGAAGGAGATCGTGTTTCGGGTAATCTCTACTCGTCGTTCTCGCTCTTCGTAGCCTTGTAATCATTGTTCTTATCTCTGAGTGTTGTGGGGATCCGATTTGGATCGGGAGGAGTTTGTAGAGGGTGTAATTCTTCTATTCCATTAGTGGAGGCTTCTCAGGGTTGGACTCCGATCATCCCGTGGTTTTTCCCGCAAGGGTTTCCACGTCAAAAATTCTCTGTGTCTGCGTGATTGTTTTTGTGTGGCTATTTTTTGGGTTCATGCGTTGTATTGCTCGGTCCTCTCGCAGGTACTCTCCGGTTTGGGGAAAGGTTTCCGCGTTCCTTTCCCAACAATATTTTGAAATGATATATGAATCGAGATTTATCAACTTTACAACACTGCTAACTGCTACAATTTGATTTAAAATTGTAGGGTATGGAATTATAAGGAAGCAACTACATTGAACACTATAAGCGCTGATACAAGAGCTGCATCCTTCACTCCACAAGGTAATTGTTTGCACAATGTATGGAATTATGAGGAAGCAACTCCATCCCTAGGAGGCAGGGGTCAACTTTGAGGTTCCTATGTATCCACGACCAAGACCAGAGAGTGTATCAACAATTTTAATCGACAATTGTTTGCATAGTGATCTATAAGGTACATTAGGGCCAGTAATGTGTGTCACTATATTTATGATCGATCGAAAGTTCTACTTTTACCATGTTTGATTTTGAAATTCTTTTACTCTCATTTATCTGCTGTTCTAAAATTTTCACCTATTATAACTTTGCTCTTTCAATTGCTGTCAGCTTTAAAGATTGATCATCTACGAGTTATTGACAACTCATACAATTTCAAGATGAAAGACTTACCTTCTTCCCATACACCCTCCTTGAATAATTTGTGTAAGACAAGGTCTATGATAGAATTTCTTGCATTTACGATCGATCACATATCTCTAGTTTTAAGATAGTTTTCTTAGGTCCTCTCCACCTCCTTGTGATCTCATATTCATGTGATATGGTTCTTTGATACTCCTTTATTCCTTTGGCAGGCCGTGATGGGTTATGAAATCCGTTAGGAAGGAGAAGCACATAATTACTAAAATGATGCATAGCTGCAATAAAGTTAGGATGGAGAAGCACATAATTGCTAAAATAAAGCACCTAATGACATAGGAAATGATAGGACAAAAGTAATTGTGTTCAATTTATGGTACAATGATGATGGGGTAAAGTAATCGTATAACTGATCTACACAGGATACGTTAGAATATTTCTTATCTCTACTATACAAATTTTACCATGTTGCAGCTATGTGTTTCTTCGTCAAAATTTTCTCATATAAAATCAGGTTTACTAATTGTATATGAGGTCAATACAACTCATTCATTTTTGGGTATGTTGATATTATTATTTTATTGCTAAAACATCATCATATTCAGTGGTATCATAACAATTTGATGTTGAAGTTCATTTAAAAGAAAAAATTTAGTTGGTTGATACAAGGAAAAACTATATTAGGACTTTTACGTTTTCCTAATAGTAAAACCATTACAATATGGAGTATATTTCCCTATAATTTGTATGCCTATTGAATTTATGCAAAACTACTCTTTTGTAGAAGTATTTATGTAAAGATTCACAAGAAGTTATTGGATGTGGTGTTTTTTTACTACTTCCCGAAAACATGAGTACTATATGGTTATGCAAAATACAAGGAACATTTTGTAATTTAGGAACAATCAAGTATTTTTATGCAAAAAGTCCCTACTCTCAAAGTAAAGTACAATGTAGAAATATATTTTGGCTCAAATATAGGCTTGAGAACTGAGAGAAATCCAAATTCAAGGCATGCTACGAACTGTTCGCCTACGATTAACTATGTCTTAAAATTCCCAATACGTGCTTACGGCCTTACAATTGGTTTAGTACTTTGTTTTATTCGAGTTGTACCCAAATTGTATTACTGCCCTACATGTATATATATTCTAAAACACTAGTTTAAAAGGAAATCAACCTTACTTGTTGATCTAACTTGCACGAGATGAATTCTAGCATACTATTTGGGTGTAGAAAAATATGTATCGTAGGTCACCTTATCTTGAGTTCATGTAATCAAAACAATTCTCTGAAACTGCTTTATGGAGAAGAGAGTCTTCAATTGGGGAAGGATCCTAGTGTATATCGCTTGGCATTTTTCTTATGAAGCCTTGTTATTGGTTGATACCATATCGGTAGAAATACTCTTTAGCGCACCTGGGACATCTAAAGCTTGCAACTTCTTTTTAACTTCTGGGCTAATTTGGTTTCATTTTAAATGGGACATTTGTCGTTTATGTTTTTTTTTTTTTTGCTAAAATGAGAGAGAGTCTCATTTTGTTCCAGAAATTCCTATTTTTACTGTACAAATTGGCCGAAAACAGCAAATGGAAAATGCTCGTGAGAGCACCATTTAGGGTTTTCCATTTAAAATAGAGCTTTTGATATTTCAAATGGGAACCAAACTTGCCCTCTATTGTATTTTGTGGCACTTTTGATAATGGACAATTTTTTCACACATATCAGAACATTTGTATATTCTCTCGATACGTACTGCATAAATTGTTTTGTGGGTTTCTTTTGCATTTTAGAACCCTTTAAAAAGAGACCCAAGTATCTATTAGAAATATAAAAGCTTAAGACATGTTTACATGAGAGACAATGTGCAACTCAGGACCATTAAGGCAAATAACATATTTATTGAACAAATGAAAATATATTAATGCATTTGAAGTTTTAATGGTTATTGGTTATCTATTGACATATTTCCTGGATGTGATGTATATATTGTCTGTGACCATGTCGTCTCAGAATAGTAACGGTTATAGGGATGCCCAATCAGCTCATAGGCACAGGAGAAGCGAAAGCAATTGAAATGCGTCCTGGTTTTCATGTGGAAGTACTTTTATGCTTCATAATATTCCATCATCCAGAAGGAAAGTTCTTATTAAGTTGTTTAGGAGTGAGAGATTAAGGTAAAAGATTTTCCAACGCTTTCTACACGAGATTATTTGTATGTTATATTTTGAGTCATTTCTAGATCAAATAGATTTACAATGATGTTGTTGATCACGGCTGCATTACTCTAGTCTTTTGTCTATATTCGAGCAACTTGTTGAGCAAAAGGGAAACACATCATGACAGAATAATTGTACAAGAAAATCAAGAGTGAGAAACAATTGGACCTCATCAAATAGATTTAAAATAAGGTATCTTAGTTCACAAAAAGAAAATGAAATCAATTATAGCAATACGCTACAAGAAACACATCATGACAGAATAAGTATACAAGAAAATCAAGAGTGAGAAAATTCAACCTCATTAAAATATTCACATTCCTTTTGAGCAAAAGGGAAACACGAATATGAGGTATTTATGATCAAAAAACTCCAAGTGGAATGGCATCCTAAGGTGATAATCGCTGCAAGATCTGTTCCTTTATGCTAATTAACTCATTCTGTAATTTAAATATGAGATGTATGATGCTTTTGGTAGGTGGTGTATGATGCTTTTGGTGTGAGATTACATGCTGGAAGGTAGGCAAAGGTATGCCTTTCTTGGTCTTTGTCAATTTAATAGTTTTTCAATTCTACAGATAACTGATGGTATAATTGTTAACAGTTTGGCACTTTGTTATATTTACACAATATGTTGGGAATAATATGTTCTCAATGTGATCAAAAATCTCATATCGTTTATAATTTTTTGTAAAGCCAATAATAATATATAAATGCTTTTTTCTAGTAATAAATCATGAGATGTGATCAATTACAACATCACTAGTTCAAATGAGTTCTATTTCCAATGATACACGACAAGCATCATCATTTGTTTTCTCAAGGGATTTATTGTTGCCTTACAGTTGACATATTTATGATAAATATGTTAATGTGATATTGTATGATCTATGTTATGCTTAATGTTAAAGGCTCATCAAGGTTTGTCTAGAGCTTCAAATTGTTCACCTAAGGTAACTGAATGTCTTGAACCATTCCCAATTTGTAGTTATTTTAGGTATTATTTTTTATAATTTAAGGATTTAACCAATTTATAGAGTATTTGGATGGCAAATGTAGACTCGGCACTGAGGGTAGTGTATCTTCATGTAGGGCAAGATGTTTCTTTTTTTATTCGAGTAATAAGTGATTTCAATCATGCAACGTTCTCTTATATAAATGATGTCCTTGTTGATTCTAGCAATTGGACTATGGTACATTGGCTAACAAGGTCTTGTTCTTGTTTTTATTTGAGTAATCAGTGACTTCAGTCATGCAACTTTCTTTTAAATATAGCTAGTTACTTCTATATATGATGTTTGTGCAGATGGATTTGTATTTCAATAACCATGCGGTACTTGCGTTCTTCTTCTACTTGGTATGATATTTCGACATAGGATTACTAATGTTCTTTACAAGGTTAGCTTTTCGATCCATTGAAATCTGATACCAAACATATGCAATTAATCTGATTGTGCCCTATTTCCTTTACATTTTGATTCCACTAACAAGAATGTAGGGAGTTATTCCGAGCAATAACTCAAACAGTTCTAATCCAAGATATATCCAGATAGTTGAACCAAATGGGGTCCAACATAAAGGATCAAGAAAGTATGATGGAAGAAGATGCTAAATGATGTAAAGCATTTTGTATTTATTTTGTAAATAATGCGAGATATGATTAACAATGTAAATATTTTTGGGATACGTTTAACGATGTAAAGATATTTTTAATTCATTTTGTACACGTTCAATGATGTAAAGTACTTCAGATTTATTTTGTAAAAGATTAGATATATGTTTAATGATGTTTTATAAATACCAAAATTTGCTAATGCAATACTACAAAATATAATTGAACTTGTATAGCTATAACTTGATTTTGTTATTATGTATTTTAATTGTATGTTTTACAGGTGGAACATGGAAATAATAGTATCACAATAATTAGCACAATTGTTATTATTTGGGACGAATATGTAATTGTCCTAAAAATAAACTAAATCCTTTTGTGACTCTGTCCATAATTTTTATGACGATTTTTATTCGTCAAAAATACATATATTTTGGAACTGTTTAATAATCCGTCATAAAAATATATTGATTCTGACACTTTTGGAACAATTATGTTTTTCGACCCAAAAACCCAATTAGCATGTTTTTTTTCATCCTAAAACTTTTGCCATGCCACCCAAATAGCAATGTTTCAATCCGTCCTAAAATTCTCCCAAATAATAATTTAGGACGATTTAGGCAATTTTTAACACGAATTTTGGCTGTCCCCAAAAGTCACTTTTTTGTAATGGCACATCTCGAAACGCCAAAGAACTTCATGCCTCGACGTGTTTAGGAACTCTGCACCAAACGAGTTAATTACTACCTGAACCTGCACAAAAACAAACTGTGGAGATATCAGTACATTGAATGCACTAGTGGAGAGGCCTCTCGCCCATCCATACAAAACTAACACGTTCATTTAGTGAGTGCACCCTACGATTTTGACTGTCTTTCAAATCTTGTCTTAGGAGCATTTTTATGGCATAAACTATAAGACTACTTTGTGTCGCAACAACGTGATTGTGCCATAAAGTCCTACTTGTGTAACAGCATAGTGGTCGTACCACGCAATATAATGCAAGCTTACGTATACTTTCCTTCCGGCGTTCCCTGTTTCAAACTTAAACAACAATGTTATATTATAAAGACTCAGTGTCAAGCTACTAAACCATACACCATACATCGTGCCGAAGCACGTATCTTTGTTTAAGCCAAATCTTATGCTTGACTACTTGCTTTGCATACCGTATATTCATTTCTTAACTCAATCTAACAATGTGCACACGGATTGCCGCAAGCACACCGACTCATCTATATGAAAGGTCATTGGCATGTGGGTAGCGATCCCCATCCAAGGCCTCAAATCACTAGATGCCTACCCAGCTCAGCTGTATCATGTTTCCTTCTATGTCGGATCTGTCTAGCGACCCCGGGTTCTCGTCCGAAGAAACATCGCCCTTGTGCACAAGTTGTCCATGACCACGAACCTATGAGAACATCTAGACTCAGCGTAAATGCATGGCCTAATTGACAGTATGACTCAAAACCTTACTCATTTTAATGTTTCTATCTCTATGCACCTCCTAAGCGAGGACTACCTCGGAAATAAACTTTCCCAAGAACTTTTTATGTTTTTATACCTTTCAACTCAAACTCAGGAACGACTACTTGATACTCCTATTGCTTAACTTAAATCAAACGTGTCCCGTACAGTACCACCAATCAAATCATAATCTATATAACAAGCCTTGAAACCGTAGGAAGAAGCATGCTATAACTAGCATTGTGACCGTGGGAACATGCATGAAAATCGTAGGAACGTATAGACTATGATAAGAAGTCGATAGTCTATGTGACAGCATAGAAAACTTTTACTTTTACCCAAGTCGTGGGATCGAAACAAGAGCCAATCTGAAAACGCAACGTGATGTGCTATATAAGCATCAAGTTCAATTTTTCCATGTTCTACACAATTTGGCTCAAAGCAGGATTATTCCCTTAGCTACATGGGTTATCTATTTTATTAGCATACCTACTCAATGCGTAAGAAAATATCCAATCATTAGGTGTGAAGGCGAAGTAGAGAGGAATCCATCAAAGCTACACACCTGAACAAGGAGTTGTCTCAACCAAGCGGGACCTCGAACAAGCTGATGCATAGCTAAATATGAACGTCGTTGCGTTCATTTGATTCATCGTGTTGAATTGTTGAACTCAGCGGGGGCGGGGCACTACATAATACACCGCTAAAAAAAATTCGTCGTTGAAACTTACAGAGTAAACACTCATCAACTTAGTCAATCTATCACTTGTAATCAACTCGAACTCACATGTCATACTTTCAAAATCACTCAAACACAATTTTTTATTTGTTTCATCAATCAGAGTCGCACTCATGTCTTAGCAAATTTTCATCGAACAACTCATTAAACAACTATATCCTTTTCAATAGTTTGACAATGTCCCAAAACTTAATCATCAAATTCTCTATTATTATCCATACTGCCACTCACGCTGCTATATCTTACAACATGGGGCAACTATAACTTACCGAATACACATGCAACTTAGATCTAGGGTAAACCCACCCATGTAATATTCTCAATCATTTTGAATCAAAACATATTTCCAAGTCGATCACTCCTAATCGAAACCCAGTGTTACTGTAACTATCTAGAATTTGAATTTCTTGTTTTGAAAATTTCGAACAAATTTTTTAGTTATAAAATCGTTTCCTAGATTGGAAATGCTATTTTGGAAAGCAATGTTGTAATTTAAAATCATTTTTTGATTATTATAATTTATTTCAAAATTCTTATTATTATTAATTAATAATTTTTATTTCATAATTATTTCTACTGTGAGCCTACCAAGTTTAGACTTGGATTGTGGGCTAGCTACTTTAATTGCCTACCAAGCTTGGGCTTGGATCGTGGGCCTATAGATTTTGGTTTAGGGACTGATTAATTATTTAGTTTAACTAATTGATTGATTAGTCTTAATTGCTAATTAGTTATTAATTATGGGTTAGTAAGTAATTAGTTATTGGTTGGTTAGTATTGGTTAGCAGTCCTTGCTATGGCCCCTAGATCTATTATTATTTAACAAGCTTTGCCACTCTACTTGTGGAGCACTCTACAATATTATTACAAACATTACTCTCTCTCACTCTCCAACCAAGCTTACCACTGCCTCCCCATCGAGCACCACCTCGCCATCTCTATGTCCTTCCCCTCTGTTCATCAAGCCCAGCTTCGACCAACTCCAGCTTCACCACTGTCCTAGCCACAAATCCACCAGCCACTTCTCCATCCCGCGGACCTCTTCCTCAGGCCAGAACCCGACCCCTGTTCTTAACTTCACCTCTGCAAACCAACTCCGGCCATCCCTTCCTTCCCCTCTGCTTCTTCCCGATACCGCCTCCACTGGCACACACTCGGTTGCCAACGCACAGCACAACCACCTCCGGCGAACCCCTGACTCTATGATCGCTCGCACAACTGTCACCACTGCCTCACCCCTTAGCTATCGAACGCCACCCATGTTCACCATCACCAGTTCTACCGACAGCCTCCCTCTGCCAAGCCCAGACTTGTCCGGCAACCCAACTTCTCCACCACTGGCCGACTTCCTTTCTCTCCCCCACACCATCACCCACTACCTCGCCTACAACTCGCCTCCGACTTCCTCGGCTTCAACATCGAGGAATAGCATCTTTTCTGACTCAGTCACTGCGTCTCCTCGACCTTGATCCTATGTCGCGCCGACCTCGCCGCAAGTCGCCCACTACTTGCTATGATGAGTCACCGGAGCCCCATCAGCTAGATCCACGTGTATGACCGCCGTCCAGACCAGATCTGACCAAATCTTGGTCGCAAACGTCTCTCGAACCTCCGAAGACGATGCCAAATCGTCGTTCAGGCCACCGTGCAACCAGATCTGCATCGCGTCGCCGTGCTGCCTTACCGCGCCACCGCGCGACAACCTCGATGAGTTTCCCTGCCTCTCTTTTGCTGGACCCCCTCATTCTTTTTCTTACATCCCCCTCTCTGTCTCTCTCTCTCTTTCTGAATATATTTTGTGCATCTACTGCTACTTCTCTCTTCGAATGAAGAAAAGGACTTAAGGTTAACGAGTAGTGCTACAGTTACAACCAAACCGAAGGACTGTGGGAGCTTTAGGCGTCAAGCCCATTGCGTTCAATTATTTTGTTGTTGTTATTTACTGATTTTCCTTTTAGGGCTGGGCTTCAAGCCAGACTGCGTTGGGCAGTCCATTATTTGTTTGGTTATTTAAATTATAATTATTGTTGGGTATTAATTTGGGATGCAAGCTATAGTAGCGTACTAATTAATATTGATTGACCAGTTTGGAAAAAACTAGACTGGGTCAGGCCTAGTTTCAGGGGCCAGCCTATATGTTTTTATATATATTTATGACGTAAAGTTTTATATAAATTTTAGTAATAGTTTGTATAATTATTACATTAATTCTATGGTATTTTTATATCATAAATATTTCTAAAAGTGTTAGAAACAAAAATATGTAGGTATTTTGAGCTAGGATTTCATGCTAAATATATTATTTTCCAAAATAGATCTTTATTTATAATATTATAGTTTATAAAATACGATAATTGTTTCAGTGCTTTAAACAATGTTGTGTATATTTCTAAAAGTACGCTTAATGTCCTTCATAATTTACAATAAAATGTTTAAATATTATATTTTACCTATAGATATTAAGATAGAGTTCATCTAATTTAAAATATATTTAGCTATAGATAGTGTTTACCAAAAACTATTTTGCTAGAATGTTAGTAGAAATATTTTTAAATAATTGTGTACAAATTACTTCTTGCTAGTTATTGAATGTATACATATATATAATTATCTAGGATCTATTAGTGATTTAGTTTGTTACAGATAGCTAGATAATGCTATTGACTAGAATTTAACCTATTTTTGCCCTCTTCTAGGTGGACATTGAGACTCATTAGTTTGCAAGGACAAAGGCAAGTACTTCTATGGTTTTGACTCATTAATTTATGTCATGTTCTTTTTCATATTTGACACATTATTACACGACTTGGTCTATGTTTCTGGTTCATGTTCTTTACTTGTATCTGGGGATGGAAAAATACTATGGATACGTGACCAAAGTCAAACGTTAGTTAGGCAATGCATAATAGCTTAGGTCTCACATCGTGCACGTGGGATTCTAAGCCGTACCATTACTTGTGCTTATTCATGTGCTTATCCCAGTCGGTCACATATTCTAGTAGTTATTTCAAAAAAATTCACATGTTATGATCTTTTGATTTCATGTTTCAGTCTGGTAGATTATGCATTTACAGTTAATGTTCATCCTCTTTTATTGTTCATTCTTATTGTTCACATGTTGTACTTGTTTCATTATCGTAGAATGTAGTTTGCTCCTTTCCTGACTGGATCGTTGACATATTAGGCCAGGGCACGAGGATTGGATTGGACGACTCCTACAAGATCCTAGAAGACCAGTTGCAAGTATTACCCTTATGTATTAGATAGTTTTCATAAGATAGATGTTTACTCCCTTCATTTAGTTTAGTTGCCGGATTTGTCTACGGATTTTCTTGTATAAGTTGTACTAAGAACATAGTGGTATGTGATATTATTTTATCACGTGATTAGATGTTGTGATGTAATTTCATGATATTACTTGAGATTTTTGATACTTGGTAAAGCATACTACGTTGAGTCTAACAACGTAGGCTGGGCATGTCCGACTCGTACCCGATTATTTGGGAGCGGGTCGTGACATGTTTTTAGTGGTGGTCCATGCAGATCAGTCCAATTGTGCTTAGGATTATAGTACTACTGGGAACCTGCGATATATGAATGTCCAATCACAGCTTAGGCCGATTGTATGATTAGGTATATTTATTATCTGTGTTTTTCGAAGTATTATTCTTTCTATCCTTAATAGTTTATAAAACTCCCTAGGGACTAGCCCATTTTTACTTTAAAATTTTTGATCCCTTAACAAACCTCTCATCAATGACTAGTTTTTCAAAGACCCTTCAAATTCTTTTGTTGGTTTTGTTAGACTACTTCAAATTTGACTTTCTTTGACCACCCCAAATATTCTACCATAGCGCCCTATACTAACTACCTAGCTCAACTTGTCTATCTAGTTCCCCAAACTTTTGATTGACTACAAGGAATTATTTCCTCAGAATAATTCTTGTATAGGTCAATTATCCCTTAGGTAATTTTCTAGAGACTCAGATATTACCATTAGTTCCTCCACTTAACTTGAAGTCGTACTATTTTTAGTCAGAGTCAGGTTTGAATCAACCCATAAGTTAACGTTCTCAATCCATTGAATAGCGAGAGGTCAGAGAACAGATGCTCCTTTTAACTCCAGTCACTTCTTTTCTCCTACTTGTAAGTGATCCCTTGATTCTTAAAGACCTAATATCCAAAGAACAGGTACTTAATGCACTCTCTATTATGATTAGGACTTTTTAGAACTAATTTGAATTTTCATAAACTCCTTTGGAATTTCTATGGATAAAGTTGAGAAAATATTCAACAACCTACTATGGTGTGGCAGATGCGCACTGCAGTCATTTATTTGGATTATGGAGACTGTAGGTTCACTGCAACCAGCTACGTACTGGCGAGACATGAGCTCTAGGTTGAATTAATTTCAGGTATTCATAGGTTCTCGGATATTATTGAGGCTATGTCCTAAATTCATAATATTTGGATCTCTTGGGTTGTTCCGACAATCCTGGATAAAGTTGATAGAATATTCGGTAATCTATCATTATTTGAGTCACGGATGCCAAAGGTTCACTGCAACCAGATGTATACTGGCGGGGCATGAACTCTAGGCAAAGTGATTTCAGATATGTATAATTTTCGGATAATATTGAGACTAAATTCATGTTACATACCATGTTTGGCCCCTTATCGCCATTAACTAGAACTTATCTTGATTTGTTTAAACTCTTGTCTTATTCAAAATCTTAGTGTCTGATCCAAGTATAAGAAATCATTTCTATTACCATATATTCCCTAGAGAAATTTTTACTTGATTTTCTTGAACTCATTAGGACCATTTCCAATACCTATTGGTCCAATCTCTTTTCATGATTCAACCCTATTGTATTGCATATATTTTGTTAATAATTCCAGATTCTGATATATATATATATATATATATATATATATATATATATATATATATATATATATATATAGCAATGTATATGTAACCACCACTTTCTTGGAACAGGAATTTTTTTGACTTTTTCTAATTATTTCATTTATTATGATTTCAAATTATATTTTAAATGATAAACTATTTTACAAAATTAGTTATTATATTTTTTGGATTAATTATTTAATATAGTGCATATGTTTATTATTGAATATGGATAGTGGTTAGCCTTTAGTTAGAATAGTGGTTAATAATCCTAGAGGAACTAAAGCAACTTGACATGACCAGCTAATTAAATGATTATGACTAGCCTAATTACATTTTAGTTAGTCTCTAGTTAGACTAGCAAGATTTATTAGAAAGTTTGACTAAACACCTAATTAGGGAGGAAGGTTTATTCCCTAATCTTGTCATGACTAGAGAAGGGCTTAGTGGACATTCCTCCTTAGCAATAATCCTAAATTAAACCTAATATGGCAGTCAATACCTCTATTTAAGTCCCACTTCATCTTCATCCTACTTATTTCACTCCAAACCCTAACCCTCATTAGAAACTTCTTCCCCAATTGTTCCTACCACCAAATTTCCTCCAAATTCCCTCAAATTAGTCTCATTCTCTTCCCCTTGGAGAGGAGAAGGCTCTATTGGCTAGCTTGGAAGGATTGGAGCACTTGGAGCTCGAAGGGATTCCAGATCTAAGGGATTTTGTATTGGAAATCTATCTCCCAATTGGTATTAGCTTTCTAACCCATTAATTTCCATCAAATTAGTGTAGATGCATCAATTAGGGACCCCCATGCATTAGGGTTGCCATTAGAAAGGATTTTAGGATCCCTTCTTCCTATTTGAGGGATTTTCCTCTTTGTTTTTGCCTCAAATTAGGGTTTGTAAGTTTGTTTCAATGGGTCATGCTAGTGATTTAGAACATGTGGGTAAGCTTGGGGGTCAAGTTTGAATCTATTTGGAGTGCGTATCATGGACGTGTCCGATATGCACGCCAAATGTTTGACAAAATGATAGAAAGAGCACTAATGCTCTAAATTTCAGTTTTGAATCTTATGCTAAGTTTATTTTGCTATGAATTATCAATGGTAGAGTTATCTAGGGATTTAGATTAGTTGGATGCATTTTATGGTATTCGGGGAATGTGGATATAAGCAATGTTATCGGAGGACTGTTGTTATGGTGGACGGACTGCATCATTAATGTCAGTCCACTGCATATTAGTTCAGACTTTGATCTTTGATGTTAAGTCCCCTACTCTAGTTCATGTTTAGATAGTACAATATGGCAGCATATTGGTTATGAAATAAGCTCGAGTAGGAGAATTGTTTAGCCCTTATTCTCCAACTGTGCAGTCCATGCTACCTGCATATACTTATGTCTCCATTGTTGGCCTACATCATTTCATAGTTCCTATCCTCAGTGGTTCAGTCTTTGAACTGAGGATATCAGTCCTTACCTTATGAGTTCAATCCCTAATGAACATTAAGTTCAGTCACCCCCCATATGATCAATCTGTATTTGGGAATTTCACCCCCACATGATGTTGTCCTGCATCACACAAATATCAGTCCTAATTGTCCACTTTTCAGTCCACATATGGACAAGTGGTCAGCCCTATTGTTCATCCTAACACCTAAATGAGCAGTCCCAGTTTCCTTAGTATCAGTTCATTTTAGTTCACATCTTGCATTCCTGTCAATCCTCACTATTTTGGCCTACACCATTGCATGTTCATATACCCAGATATGTTTCAGACCTCTGCTCATTCAGTTAACACTGCATTAGTATTGGTTGCTCGAGTATCATTCATATTACTTGGTTCAGTCTTCCCTCATGTGTATCAGTCCAAATATTCCTAATTGTTTATCAGTCCAGATGAGGATATTACCTTATTGTATTTGAATCCAGTCTTGGTGTCACCCCCATTTTCCTGTATTTTCGTATTTATACTCGTATCTAGGTTTTGGCATGTATTTTAATTTTCTCGACTTGCGGAATTGTGGGTTTTTCTCGTATTTCGGGTTTTGGTTCGGCTCAGTTTTAATTGGTTTGGTTTGATTAGGTTTGGGTTAACATGTATTGGTACACTTTAACCTACACTCTACCCTCAACACAACACAACCACCCTCATTATATCCCCACCTAACTTTCTCTCTCCTCTTTACTCTCCATTAATTTTCTTCTTCTTCTTCCTTCTTCCACACAACACCACCCCATAGGCAAGTGCACCTTGCCATCAAATAAGCACTACTTTTTATTTGTCCATTAGCTAAATTAGGCCATGGAGAACAACTTTAGAACTTGACATTTTGTGATTTGGAGCTTCTATTTTTCTAGATCTAAGTTTTAACCATTTTCGAAAATCCTTAGTTTTGATCTATTAAACTTCGATTTTTGTATGTTTTGATGCTTCCATGTGGAAGAGAATTCGATTTTACTCAAGATAGAACTTTGAAAATCTAGATTTGGTTTTGATTTGGTCAAGTTATGAAGAATTGAAGTTCTTGGAGTTCTTCTCGGGTTGGAGAAGCAGCCCTCTCGGCCTGCGCTCTTTAGCGCAAGGCCGATTGCGCAGCTCACCCTTTGGTGAACCGCGCACCTTCCTTCTCGGCCAGCGCCTTTCATTGCGCATAGCCGATTGCGCCCGGCCTCTTGGGCTGGACCGCGCACCTCCCTTGGCGCACTCACCCCTGCGCAGTTGGCCCTGCGGAACCTGACTCCTGCGCAGTCCACCCTCTGCGCAGCTCACCCTGCGCCATCCCCTCCTACGCAGTCTAACCCCTGCGTAATTTGATCCCGTGCAACCCATCTGCTGCGCCATCCATCTCTGGCACAGTTGGTACCCTGCGCAGCTCACCCTACGCAGTTGGCCCCTGGCACACTTGACTCTTGCGCAATCCAACCCCATGACCCCTTGCACAATATGTCCGATCATGGAGACTTGGTTTTATTCTTCTTTTAGCTTGGCTCTTCTATAGCCCTATATATATTGATATTTTATTAGATGTTTTACGTCCATTTTATATCCTTACGCCTTTTGTTATGAACTTGGTTTTACTTAATATATTTGGAATGACTATTGTACATGGCCTGGTATGACAAGGAACTAGCATAACACGACAGTGACCCGTATTGGTGCACTCCTGACATGACCAACCTGACTTGATAGTGGCCCGTCGTGGCGCACTCCTGACAAGTACCCTGACATGATTTATCTTAATAACTTGATAGTGGCCCGTGGCGGCGCACTCTTGACTTGTAACTTGTAACTTGTAACTTGTAACTTGTAACTTGACTCGTATAATCAGCTTGACACCGTGGGTGCTCCTGCTTGCTTGCTTGTACAATCCACTTGCCTTGTCTTACATCATGTCTAGGACGTGACTCCTTGGGTACCACGGCCAGGGACTCGCGCTAAATTGGATTAGGCTAACGATTAGATCAAACTAGAACATGGAGAATTCCCAGTCACAGGCAATCTCGTTATCTGGGCGCTTTAATGGACTTGTAGCTTGCCGACGAGTAGAGCACATTTCCAGCACACTGTCATGTGTTGCACCCTCTAAGTCACCTAAGGGTACATTTGTCTCCCGGACAATGTACCCACCTATAACTCTCAACCCGCGGAAGGATAACTGGATAGTCTGCAGGGCTTGGGACTGGAAATTCTCACTTGCATCTTGTTAGTAATTAGGCTTGTGATAACCCTAGTTAGTTAAAGTAGTAAGCCGTAGTACTTGCCTGGCCGATTGTGAATGAATGGTGTCCAGCTCTGTCTAAGTCTTGTCTAGCCCCTGCACCTGGAACTCTTGATCTTGATTGCTTTACTTATTTCTAACGATAAATGGGTAAGGACAGTGAGCTATTCAGGCGAAGGGGTACAATCCCGGTCCTTGTTTGGTTTAAGGATTGTAACCTGGCTCCCGGAATGGTTCCACGTCCCTAGTCGTTTATCGCCCTGTGTACTTACTACTTGTACTTCTTTTATTCTTTATGTTCTTTATGTTTTGATATGCTGGCTTTTGTTCTTATTTGTGGCCTCCTTTGTGGCACTTGCTCTTTCTGGGGTTTGACCCAGCTGGTTTTGTGTGGCCAGATTTCGGAGCAGCTCCCGAGGATCTACCAAGCTTCCAGCCCAATGGTGAACACTAGACGGAACCCGGGCTACGAGTGGGTTTTTCTTTTTGTTTCACCCACTTATATGTAAATTTATTCTTTTGAGGCGTTTAGCCGACGAGCACCTGTTAGCTCGATGCACATTTACTTACTGTCTGCCTACGGGCTGTAAACATGATTAACAAATCCTAGGGTTGATCATGTATGACTGAACTCTTGCTAGTCCTATCATTTTGTACGACTAGCTTTATGATCATCCAATATGTAATATTTGGGACGCCTTATATACATATTTGATGCTCTAATATCTTGTAACTTTGTTAATTGCTTGAGATTGAGACAATAGGCTTGACCTTAAGAGACTGCTGGCTTGTAGTAAACCCTCCTATCTAGACAGCCGTGACCGTATAGTTGAGATGTATTCTATTTCAATATACGTAGCTGGCTATGTCTGCCTCCCGCTCTCCAGTATTCTGGTTCTGGGGTGTGACATGGTTTAAGTGGTGGCCCATGCAGGTCTTGGCATTCAAGAAATGTGAGGGTTTACCGAATAGATGTCTCAATCAATATTTCGTCCTTGATCTCTGCTCGTATCTTCAAATCCCTGAGATTCTTGACCTGGTCACACGCTTGTATCATTGATCTGTCCTGGTCCTTCCTTACTGTTCCCTATGTCGTCTTCTTCAGCGGCATTACTCCCGGACCTGCCAACCAGCCAAACGAAGCTCGACAAGCACCCCAGCGCCAGGAAGATCAAGCTCAGCACTCTGGAGTAGCCTCCCGAGTTATGCTTCCCGGAGGCTCGGAACCTCCAGTTCAGGCAGCTCCGCCCGCTCAACCAGCTAGACAGGATGAGGGACCTTTGGTAGGGCTTATCAGAGAACTGCTTGCATCCCAAGATCGTCGAGGCGACGCCTTGCACCAGGAAGTTCATGATGCACTAAACCGAGGAGGTCCCCAAGGGAATCAGGCGGCCAACAGTTTCAAGCGCTTGAACCCTCCGTTCTTTGACGGCAGTGAAGATGCGATTGCCGCGGACGCTTGGCTTCAGGATACCGAGGTGGTTCTAGAAGCAGCTAGGACACCTGAGAATGAGAAGGTGGCGGTGGTACGCCTACAGTTGTTAGACTTGGCTCGCGATTGGTGGGCAGCTCAGGCCATGGGATTAGCAGCGCCAGTCACTTGGGCGACGTTCAGAGAGAGGTTCCAGACGAAGTACTTCGATGCGGTGGCACGGTACGACCTGCAGACGAGATTCACCAACTTGAAGCAAGGAGGTAGGACGGTCGATGGCTATGCGACCGAGTTTTCCAGGCTGAGTAGGTTCGTCCCCACCTTGGTGGCAACCGAATTCGATAGGGCCCAGCGGTTCCAGCAGGGACTGCATTTAGAGATATTATTGGCTGTGGAGCAGTTCGAGCACCTGACGTTCGATGCAGTGTTGAAGGCAGCGAGGAGGCATGAGTATACCTCCCGGAGAATTGTGGACAGGACCGGAGGCAGGAAGCGGTCCCACAACCAGATGCACCAATCTTCAGCTCCAGCCCCGGCAGCTAGGGGTATAACCATTGGAACTCCGAGGCGGGCGGCCTCAGTGACGTCGGTTCAGCATTCGACCCCGACGTACCCGCAGCAGCAGAAGCAGAAGCAGTCTTCCGCGGTGGGATGTTCTCATTGCGGGAAGCCGGGCCATGTAGTGGCAGAGTGTCGTAGGGCACAGGGATTGTGCCTCGCTTGTGGAGGAGCAGACCACCAGATAGGGACCTGCCCGAATAGGGGAGGTCCATCATCATCCAATCTTTCTAGTTCTTCGGTAAGAGGACCAGCCCCAGTTCCAGTCCAGCAGCAGCAGCAACAGCAGTACCCGAGGCCATTGTTGCCTCAGGCCCAGGCCTTTCATCAGCAGAACCAGCAGCAGTTCACCCAGGCTCCAGCACAGAACCGACAGAGGGGTTTCCAGCAAAGGGGACCCGCAGCTAGAGGTCAGGCTATGATGATGACCATGGAAGAAGAAGTTGTACCAGGTGAGGTAGTGGCAGGTATTATTCTCGTCAACACCTTTTTCGCATCTGTATTATTTGATTCTGGTGCATCGCATTCATTCATGTCTGCACGATTCGCGACACGGATAGGATTGGAGCCCGAGTCATTATCAGTGAGGCTCAATATACTTACTGGTAATGGTCTTATGGGAGTAGATCGAGTGTTTTCCTCGTGTCGGATCGTAGTTAGCGGTAGAGAGTTCCCCACTAGACTCATAGAGTTCCCTATGGCAGACTATGATGTAGTCCTAGGCATGGATTGGTTGAGGAACCATTATGCTAGGATAGACTGCCATATTGGCAGAGTTGTCTTTACTATTTCCGGAGAGCCAGAGTTTTCATTTTCCAGAGGCACAGTAGAGCCATCTCCTCCAGTATTGCGGATGGCAGTAGCAGCAGTGCAGTTGCCCCGGATAGTTGAAGAGTTTCCAGATGTCTTTCCAGAGGAACTTCCAGGGATGCCACCAGAGCGGAAGATCGAGTTCACCATTGACTTGATTCCCGGGACAACACCAGTATCAGAGCGAGTCTACAGAATGGCGCATTCAGAGTTGGAGATTTTGTACAAGATGATTGAAAAACTTAGAACCAAGGGATTCATTCGTGCTAGTGGATCGCCTTGGGGAGCCCCGATGCTTCTTGTGAAAAAGAAGGATGGTACGTCCAGGCTATGTGTAGATTATCGTACCTTGAACTCAGTGACAATCAAGAACAGATACCCTCTTCCAAGGATAGATGACTTGTTTGATCAACTCAAAGGGGCTTCAGTTTTCTCGAAGATAGACTTGCGGTCAGGATATCACCAGATCAGAGTCAGAGAGCAAGACATCCCGAAGACAGCGTTCAGATCGAGGTATGGGCATTGGGAGTTTCTAGTTATGCCCTTTGGAGCGACCAATGCGCCGGCAGTGTTCATGGACCTCATGAACCGTATTTTCATGCCTTACTTGGATCAGTTCGTGATAGTGTTCCTTGATGACATCCTGGTCTACAGCAAGAGTGAAGCAGAGCACGAGCAGCATCTCAGAGTTGTCCTCCAGATTCTCAGAGAGCACCAGTTGTACGCCAAGTTCAGTAAATGCGAGCTCTGGCTCGATCGCATTTCTTACTTGGGTCACATCATTACCAGAGGAGGGGTGGAAGTGGATCCCCAGAAGATTGTGGCTATCGAGGCATGGCCAGTACCCAGCTCAGTGGCAGAAGTTCGCAGCTTTCTTGGATTGGCCGGCTACTACCGGCGGTTCGTCTCTGATTTTGCAAGGATTTCAGCGCCGATGACCCAGTTGACCCGCAAGGATGTGCCGTTCGTTTGGACAGCAGAGTGTCAGGAATCATTTGAGAAGTTGAAGCAAGGTTTGATAACGGCTCCCATTCTCACACTTCCAGATGGGACCGGAGGATTCACAGTTTACTGCGATGCTTCAGGCAGAGGATTGGGATGTGTTTTGATGCAGCATGGGAAGGTAATCGCTTATGCGTCACGTCAACTCCGTGATCATGAGAAGAATTACCCGACCCACGACTTGGAGCTAGCAGCAGTAGTGTTTGCACTTAAGTTGTGGAGGCACTACTTGTACGGAGATAGAGTGGAGATCTTTACTGACCATAAGAGCCTGAAGTATGTCTTCACCCAGAAGGATCTTAATATGCGGCAGAGAAGATGGCTCGAGCTACTTGTGGACTATGATATGGACTTGCAGTATCACCCAGGGAAGGCCAACGTGGTAGCAGATGCGTTGAGCAGGAGAGCCGGAGTCTACCTTCTAACAGCGTAACTAGAGCTATTGGCAGATCTTCAGAAGATGGGAATTGAAGTGGTTCTTCCAACCAGCGTGGCCTTGATGGCCAGTCTACAGGTTCAGTCCACCATAGTTGAGAGGATCCGGACAGCACAGTTAACAGATTCCAAGATTCAGCGGCTCAGAGTAGAGTACGAGGCAGGGAGAAGGCCAGAGTTATGTATTCATGATGATAGTACACTTCGACACGGCACGCGTCTTTGTGTACCCAGTGGAGATATCAGACAGGAAGTCATGGCAGAGGCTCACAGTTCGCAGTATTCCATCCACCCAGGCAGCACGAAGATGTACCGAGATATTCGTCAACACTTTTGGTGGAATGGTATGAAGAGAGAGATAGCCCGGTATGTCTCTCGATGTTTGGTTTGCCAACAAGTCAAGGCTGAACATCAGAGGCCAGCTGGACTTCTTCAACCTTTGTCGATCCCAGAATAGAAATGGGAGCACATTACCATGGATTTCGTGACTGGATTACCCAGATCTCCGGCAGGCAGAGATGCTATTTGGGTCATTGTGGACAGGCTTACCAAGGTGGCACACTTTCTTCCATTTAGAGTTGGACAGTCGACGGCGCAGCTAGCAGAGATGTATCTCAGGCAGATCGTCAGACTTCACGGAGTGCCAGTCAGCATAGTATCAGACAGGGATACGAGATTCACATCGCACTTCTGGCGCAGTCTTCATCAAAGTTTGGGGACTCGTCTCAAGTTCAGCTCAGCGTATCATCCGCAGACAGATGGGCAGTCAGAGCGTACTATACAAACTCTCGAAGATATGTTGCGGTCGTGTACCCTTGACTTTGGTGGTTCGTGGGAGGATCACCTGCACCTGGTGGAATTCTCGTACAACAATAGTTTCCAGGCCAGTATCCAGATGGCACCCTTCGAGGCTCTGTATGGTAGGAAGTGCAGATCCCCGTTAGCATGGGACGATGTCGGAGAGAGGCAGATGCTCGGTCCAGAACTGATTTCACAGACGGTTGAAGTGGTCAGGAAAGTCAAAGATCACCTCCGAGTTGCTCAGGATCGCCAGCGCCATTGGACCGATGCTCATCGGCGTCCCTTAGAATTTGCCGTCGGCGACCATGTATTCCTTAGGATCTCGCCTACCCGCGGCGTCATTCGTTTTGGCGTGCGGAGAAAGCTTAGTCCTAGGTATATAGGGCCGTTCGATATTCTAGAGCGAGTAGGCGATGTGTCCTATCGTCTCGCTCTTCCGCCGTCGCTAAGTGAGGTATATAATGTATTCCATGTATCCCAATTAAGACGGTACATCCCGGACCCGAGCCATATCCTAGATCATTCGGAATTGGTTGTTGGTACCAACCTTTCGTATGAGAAGAGGCCCGTGTCTATTTTGGACCGGAGAGAAAAGACGCTCAAGAACAAGACTATTAACTTAGTCCGTGTTGCTTGGGGTCATCACTCTCTAGGTGAGTCAACATGGGAGCGTGAGGACGACATCCGATCGCAATACCCCTACCTGTTTAACTCGTGAGGTATAATGTCTTTCTTATGCCTTATGCTTTCCCTTCCTTGCTTGCATTGTATGATTGTATGATTGAACTGCTTAGTGTAGCTTGCCTGTGCTTAGTATAGCTTGTCGTGGCAATCTCTAGCTCCTTGATTAAATTCCGAGGACGGAATTCTTTGAAGGTGGGTAGAGTTGTCACCCCTATTTTCCTGTATTTTTGTATTTATACTCGTATCTGGGTTTTGGCATGTATTTTAATTTTTTCGACTTGCGGAATTGTGGGTTTTTCTCGTATTTCGGGTTTTGGTTCGGCTAAGTTTTAATTGGTTTGGTTTGATTAGGTTTGGGTTAACATGTATTGGTACACTTTAACTTACACTCTACCCTCAACACAACACAACCACCCTCATTATATCCCCACCTAACTTTCTCTCTCCTCTTTACTCTCCATTAATTTTCTTCTTCTTCTTCCTTCTTCCACACAACACCACACCATAGGCAAGTGCACCTTGCCATCAAATAAGTACCACTTTTTATTTGTCCATTAGCTAGATTAGGCCATGGAGAACAACTTTAGAACTTGACATTTTGTGATTTGGAGCTTCCATTTTTCTAGATCTAAGTTTTAACCATTTTCGAAAATCCTTGGTTTTGATCTATTAAACTTCGATTTTTGTATGTTTTGATGCTTCCATGTGGAAGAGAATTCGATTTTACTCAAGATAGAACTTTGAAAATCTAGATTTGGTTTTGATTTGGTCAAGTTATGAAGAATTGAAGTTTTGAAGTTCTTGGAGTTCTTCTCGGGTTGGAGAAGCAGCCCTCTCGGCCTGCGCTCTTTAGCGCAAGGCCGATTGCGCAGCTCACCCTTTGGTGAACCGTGCACCTTCCTTCTCGGCCAGCGCCTTTCATTGCGCATAGCCGATTGCGCCCGGCCTCTTGGGCTGGACCGCGCACCTCCCTTGGCGCACTCACCCCTGCGCAGTTGGCCCTGCGCAACCTGACTCCTGCGCAATCCACCCTCTGCGCAGCTCACCCTGCGCCATCCCCTCCTGCGCAGTCTAACCCCTGCGCAATTTGATCCCGCGCAACCCATCTGCTGCGCCATCCATCTCTGGCGCAGTTGGTACCCTGCGCAGCTCACCCTGCACAGTTAGCCCCTGGCGCACTTGACTCTTGCGCAATCCAACCCCATGACCCCTTGCACAATATGTCCAATCATGGAGACTTGGTTTTATTCTTCTTTTAGCTTGGCTCTTCTATAGCCCTATATATATTGATATTTTATTAGATGTTTTACGTCCATTTTATATCCTTACGCCTTTTGTTATGAACTTGATTTTACTTAATATATTTGGAATGACTATTGTACATGGCCTGGTATGACAAGGAACTAGCATAACACGACAGTGACCCGTATTGGTGCACTCCTGACATGACCAACCTGACTTGATAGTGGCCCGTCGTGGCGCACTCCTGACAAGTACCCTGACATGATTTATCTTGATAACTTGATAGTGGCCCGTGGCGGCGCACTCTTGACTTGTAACTTGTAACTTGTAACTTGTAACTTGACTCGTATAATCAGCTTGACACCGTGGGTGCTCCTGCTTGCTTGCTTGTATAATCCACTTGCCTTGTCTTACATCATGTCTAGGACGTGACTCCTTGGGTACCACGGCCAGGGACTCGCGCTAAATTGGATTAGGCTAACGATTAGATCAAACTAGAACATGGAGAATTCCCAGTCACAGGCAATCTCGTTATCTGGGCGCTTTAATGGACTTGTAGCTTGCCGACGAGTAGAGCACATTTCCAGCACACTGTCATGTGTTGCACCCTCTAAGTCACCTAAGGGTACATTTGTCTCCCGGGCAATGTACCCACCTATAACTCTCAACCCGCGGAAGGATAACTGGATAGTCTGCAGGGCTTGGGACTGGAAATTCTCACTTGCATCTTGTTAGTAATTAGGCTTGTGATAACCCTAGTTAGTTAAAGTAGTAAGCCGTAGTACTTGCCTGGCCGATTGTGAATGAATGGTGTCCAGCTCTGTCTAAGTCTTGTCTAGCCCCTGCACCTGGAACTCTTGATCTTGATTGCTTTACTTATTTCTAACGATAAATGGGTAAGGACAGTGAGCTATTCAGGCGAAGGGGTACAATCCCGGTCCTTGTTTGGTTTAAGGATTGTAACCTGGCTCCCGGAATGGTTCCACGTCCCTAGTCGTTTATCGCCCTGTGTACTTACTACTTGTACTTCTTTTATTCTTTATGTTCTTTATGTTCTGATATGCTGGCTTTTGTTCTTATTTGTGGCCTCCTTTGTGGCACTTGCTCTTTCTGGGGTTTGACCCAGCTGGTTTTGTGTGGCCAGATTTCGGAGCAGCTTCCGAGGATCTACCAAGCTTCCAGCCCAATGGTGAACACTAGACGGAACCCGGGCTACGAGTGGGTTTTCCTTTTTGTTTCACCCACTTATATGTAAATTTATTCTTTTGAGGCGTTTAGCCGACGAGCACCTGTTAGCTCGATGCACATTTACTTACTGTCTGCCTACGGGCTGTAAACATGATTAACAAATCCTAGGATTGATCATGTATGACTGAACTCTTGCTAGTCCTATCATTTTGTACGACTAGCTTCATGATCATCCAATATGTAATATTTGGGACGCCTTATATATATATATTTGATGCTCTAATATCTTGTAACTTTGTTAATTGCTTGAGATTGAGACAATAGGCTTGACCTTAAGAGACTGCTGGCTTGTAGTAAACCCTCATATCTAGACAGCCGTGACCGTATAGTTGAGATGTATTCTATTTCAATATACGTAGCTGGCTATGTCTGCCCCCCGTTCTCCAGTATTCTGGTTCTGGGGCGTGACACTTGGGGTATGTTAAGGTTAGTCCCTAATCCAGTCTTGGGGTATGTTAAGGTTAGTCCCTAACTTACTTTGTTTAGTTTTGCTAGTTATTTGCATCTCTGTACAGCCTATGCATTAGTCCATATTGCATTTAGAGTTCACCCGCATCCATTAAGATCAGTTCATGTCATGTTGAGACTTTAGTGTCAGTCACTGATAGTTTAAGTTCCTATAATCTATGATAGTCCCCTACATTCTTAGCTTCAGTCAATAAGAATAGGCTCGAGTACGGGAAATATGTTGGTATCAGTACATATGAAATATGGGATTGCCACTTTAGTTCAACAGCTTACATGGTTAAGCCAATTTCTATTTGTTCAGTCCTTGGATATGGGATATTATTCCCATTTCCATGTGACATTCAGTCCCCTAAGCTTGCGTTATGTCCTACTTTCTTGAGTTAGGTCCCATTTTCTATATGTTGCAGTATTGTATTAATGACTGAAGTCTTAGCCTATTTTAGACATTCAATCCAGTTCATATTTGTTCACTTGACTGATACTCTTAGAGTATCAGTCTATATGCATATTTCTTCTGTCCAGCCCCCTTAGTTATATGATCAGTCCACATCTTAAACTTCTCCTCTGGTTCAAATATGAGATAGTGTGGGGGTAAAACTTGTTCTCAAATATCACTTCCTTGTTACCTAGGGTAGCAGTCCAGTTACTCATTAGTTTAGTCTTGACCCAGTTATGAAATAGCCATGATGGTTGATCAGATATTACTTAAGGTATCAATTTTCCCTATTATTTGCATGCACTCTTACTTAATGTATCAGTCAAATATTTAGATTCAGTCTATTTATTTATTGTCCAGTCCCTTGTATCTGTGCAGTGAACTGGATGCAGGAGTATTACATCCTAATGAGCCCCCTTTATTTATGTGTCCAATCTTTGGTTCAGTCCATGAGTATGTGTTCAGTCAATACCTTTAGTACCCAGTTTGTATTAATCTTTTATCTTCAATCCCTGCTATCCACCTTTTCTGTCCCTTACCTTTTGTTCAGAAAAATGAGATGGGAGAGGGGGGAACTTGTTATTGAGATTCAGTCCATGTAGGAGATAAGGGAACTTGGATGATATAGCTATAGTAACGTAGAGTAGTAAATATATATATATATATATATATATATATATATATATATATATATATATGATTGTCTTAGTAGCTTGATGAGGGTTTTAGATATAGTATCCTATAGTTATACTATAGGGTATGAAACATATAGATTGGTTTGAACCTAGGTTTGAAATATGGCTTGATACCATATTATCCCTAGCACATTAAATAGTCTAACTTAGCCAAAACCCTAGATTTAGACTAAATAAACCAAGTTTGACCTAGAGTGGACCAATTGACTATAGTTGACCTAGTTTGACTTCACTGACCTAGAAGACGCCTAGA
This sequence comes from Iris pallida, assembly GCA_029216955.1. Taxonomy (NCBI): domain Eukaryota; kingdom Viridiplantae; phylum Streptophyta; class Magnoliopsida; order Asparagales; family Iridaceae; genus Iris; species Iris pallida. The sequence continues at coordinate 6,933,518 of JANAVB010009599.1, forward strand.
AGCATATAAATTAACGCATTTAAATATACTATTTACCCTAGAACACCAAATAACTATGTAATCTCATATATAGGTTAGTGTGACACCACATTGGGCATTGATCCGTATTTTTTGCTCAGGACCACAGGCGAGTACATTCTCTGATATTTTCATTTATCTGATGATTATTATGATTCAACTTCTAGTATAGTATTACCTAATTCTCTGTCATGGCACAGATTGGTATTTCTGGATTCATTCACTTGCGACACATGTATTATACTTGTCTGGCCCCTACTTCTGGAATCACTCACTGGAACCACCTACTGGAAACACCTACTGGCACCACTTACTATGGCTAGACTTGTACTTGATTTATGTGTCAGGATATGGATTCACTTGTACTAGTCGGGGCGGAGAAATACTCGAGTAGACATGTAAACATTCTCAATCATACTGGAACCACCCCTACTGGTCTAATCTGGAAAGATTGCCATCGCACGCTTGCCAAGCGTGCAATGTGCTGTTTACCCCTAGCCATTTACATGTTGAAAACGGTATTTCAAAACATACTGATTTAGTACTTTTCTACTGTATTTATATTGTACCCACTGGACTCACATCACATCTGTTCCAGTTCAGTTATTTCTATTTATAGTCTTTATTTCCATGTTCGTCTGATTTACCATGTTTACTCTCCATGTAGTTTAGTTAGTTGTTATTCTATTTCGTTTCCTTACTCTTTCTAATCTGTTGATCAAGTATTACTTACTATAATTGTTTTATAGTTTTTGTCATTTAATTGGAACTGCTAGAGGAGATGTGCTCGTTCCATCCTGACTGGATATATTTTTCAGATGATTGCTCAGGGGATCTGTGTCCCACTTACTACAGATCCGAGGAGGGGATAGCAACCATGGGTCCTGATTCTCAAAAGTGATCACAGAGAGGCTTAGTTACTAGTTTGGCTATGTGTTAGATCCACTCTTAGGATTTTTGTCTTGTAATGTAATGAAGATTTTGTTATCATATTTGAGACTTAAATTCTGATTTTGTAATTAGATATTGTTGATATTTTAGACTTTGTAGTTTATTGGACTTCTTTGATAACTTGTAAGACCCCTCCAAAAATTTTACTTTTATTTATAATTTAGAATTTCTAAATTTTACAAATCATTTCAACAATCTATTTGAATTTTCATGACTACAGTTTAACTATTCATTTTTATTTATTTTTGGTAATATTGACTCTTGTTGAAATAATAATATTATTATTTTGGGATTTTAACTATACAACTTCTATTGATTACTATTATCATTATTCTTAATATGATGGCTATCATTATTCTTAATATATATTATTTTATTATTATTGTTGCAATCAATAAGAACAATTACAATTAAGATTGATATATCAATGATCTCATCACTCATTATTCAGCCAATTTCCAAACCACCACTTTCCTAAGCTAGCAACCATTATTTTGGGCCTCTCTAGCTACCCATAACTCATAACCGATATATAGCCAAATCCTCCAATAGGCAGCCCAAGAGCCGGACCTGAAAAACCAATCCCTCACCTTCTATAAAAATAAATACGAAGTTCTCCGTAACCCTAATACTCTTTGAAGAGCAACAAAGCCATCTTCTTCATCATCTTCCTCGACGCCTCAAACCCCCGCGAGTTCCCCGCACCGTACGACTATGCCAGCAGCCGTGCTAGCATCTTCTTCATCCCAGTATTGTTGGCCGAGCACCTCCCCTCGGCCTCGCCTTGCCGAGCCACTGTACAAAATGCAGACAATCAGACGACTGTGGTTTTGTAGGGAGCGTTGCTCAATACTCAACTTCACCAACCCTTCACCCTTTTTGTAAGCTTCTCCTTGATTTGATTCATGTGCTACTCTTCTAAATTTCATGCATATAATAGAGAAACATTGTACACGTAGGCATTACACGCGTAGGATAGAGAAAACCTCAGATGGTAGCATGCACCCTCTTTTGTCCCTTTCTCCCATAGTTTCTTTTCAAACCATTATACACTACGGTACACGAGCATGTGGAATCTTATGTTCACTTGTTTCTTTTTAACTATTCATGTCCATATAGATGCCTACGTGATTAACAATAGATAGTTAGGAGCTAGCCGAGTAGTACCAATAGGTCGTAGTTAATTAAATCACCCTTTTAATTTTTTTCTTAGTAATCTTTGGCTTTTGATTTGATTAAGAAAGAGATGGTTATATATAAGAAAGAGGATTTGAAGAAGATGATTAAAACTATATATATATATATATGTGTGTGTGTGTGTGTGAACGATAGGAAATACTGTTCACGTATAGGAAGTATGGAAAAAGAATATAGTTAAGTTTCCTATCTCTTTCACACATAATATTATATAAATCGGCACTGTGTTAGATTATTAATGTTACATCACTATTCATTGACACTAGCAAGCAATGGAGTAAGGAAAAGATTCATTTCCATGTTAACATGGTAAAAGCTTTGTGCTTCGTAATTCTCAACCGAAGTTGATTTCAAATTGCACATAAGCCATTTATCTTTCCTCTATTTACATAAATAGCATTTATGTGTATATAATAATTAGGAAAAACTACGTAAATCTATTTTGAAATTTAAAAATTTTTACGATACGGAGTGCGTCCCGCCAAACTGGACCACTTCGTCATGTACCAATTGCATCGAAAGGGGCGTATGGTATACCCGGACGTGTGGGCTTTCACGGAAGTTGATTTGGACGTGTGTGCACGACAGAATCAACCCGTATCCGTCGAAAATTCCCGTATCGGCCTCTTTGCAAACTAGCCAATTACTTTGTGTACGTTCGTTATCTCGAGACAAAACTTGCGCCAACAGCACCGTGTCATTTTTCTGGTCTTGTGTGCTAAGTTTGGTCCGATTCTGAGAAGGTCGACCGGAACGCTATTTTGGCGGATCCGCGACCCGATCCAACAGGCAAATTTCTGCACGGCCCACCAATATCCAACTTTGGACATACTATTGGATTTGTCTCATCAAACTAGACCTGTAGACATGTAGTTTGATGACTTTAGAGAGCATAGGCTCTGGCACATTTTTTGGTGCAAAGCGGGTCCAACGGCGGATACCGTTTTGACCCAAAATTACCATTTTTCCCCTATATCAAGAATTGGAGTTATGGGTAGCATATCCTAGCTATTTTGCCTATTCTGAAAATATTGTCAATGTATGTTTCAACATCCGGGGACAGTTACAGGAGTTCAGCTTTCTCGGACATTTGATCTAACAGGTTTTTTAAACGTGGTTGAGTCTACACCAGGCAAGTACACCTTGCCAACTTATACAGGTTACTTATATGCTTGCTTTTATTATTTTCTTATTCATATCTCATTATCTTTTCATATTTACTATCTTGCCATGGTTTATTTCTATGCCTCTTATCCGTTATCACTTATCTTTATCATTAGTTGTATCTATATGGTTCCACATATGATTTCGACAGTGTTCTTACTTGAGTGACGTGCCTTGATCACCTGACCATGATACTTTGACATGATCATGAGTTCCATTTTACCTTGACTTGACCCTCTACTGATATTAGGATTGGCTACTTGACACTCTCGACTCGGGAGACGCACGGCAGGGCTACGATAAAGACTCACTATAGTTAGGGAGTACCATGGTAGGGCCACTTTCTATAGGACCAGGAGTACCACGGCATGACTACGGCCATTCGATTCATTTTGTAGTCATTCTCAGTATTATTATGACATGTTATAGAATTCTTTCATATGATCTTTATTCTTGTTCTAGCTGTTATTTCTTGTTTTTTCGCATGTTATATACTGTACAATAGGCTTGTATATTATGTGTCTTGCTAGTCCTCTGACGACCTGGTTATCTCTCCAGGCTTAGTTAGAGAGGAGGACTACCCAGAGGTATACTGTTCTAGAGTCGAGGCAGGTGACGTACCTTCGCAGGAGGACGAAATAGTGGCCGAGAACTTCTCTTGAGACATGTCTCTTTATTTTAGACTTGATACATTATTATTTTTTTATCATGTGGACATGTAGTTGATTATTCATTTCTTTATACTGTGGTTTTGGGATGTCTTATCCGTACAGTTATTATTTCTATTTCATGTTGGACAGATCTTTCTTATTAGTATTATTTTATTGGACTTGATATTTCATGTCTTATTTTCTGTGTGGATGAGATTAGCTGTGACCTGTGACTTGTATTGTATTGCTGGGTTGTTATCATGATTTACAGCTTAAATATTTTGCTAATGGGCTTACTTTGAGATTTGGCCCATTGGTGAAGTGTTGCTGGCATATACCGTATCCTGGTCCTATACGTATTTTGGGTCTGGAGCGTTACATGTTTTTGTGGTGGCCCATACAGGTCTACTTTAATCACCTCGGTTACGTTACTGTACCGACGTGAGCCTATGAATAGGATAGAAATGACCCTAAGGATCTCATCCACATCTTTATATTGTTTCACATCCTTGAACTCTATATATCGACTTCGAAATTATTTTCTTGACATGCATCCTGCTTGATATCATGTTCCTTTAGCTTATAAGTTTTGTTTAAGTGCAGTAAAATGGACCCGCAAGCCAGTAACAAGAATCCTGCGGTTACCCCGCAGGGCGCTATAGTGACCGACGTCAATATGACCCTGCCACCGGTTGGAGGTTCTTCTAACCAACCAGATGATCCAGCGGCTTTGCACCCACCGAGGGTCAAGAGAGATGATATCCCGCCGATGCCATCACTGCCACAGATGCCGCCGATGATGTTTCCCCAGCTTGGACAGGCAATGGAACCCCAGCAGCTGTTCCAGACCATCTACGTGATGATGCAAGCACACCAACAAATTCAGTTGAAGGCCCAACAAAGACAGATGAAGCACATCGAAGATCGCATCACGTCAGCACTAGAGAGAGCCATTCCACCAGTTCCCCAGACGACGATGGGAACCATCGCAAACTTTTGCCAGTTGAAGCCAGACAAGTTCTCGAGCAAGGAGGAGCCCACCGAAGTTCATGAATGGCTCACCAACATTGAGCAGCAGTTGGAGGTAGCCGAGTTACCAAGAGATCGTTGGATAATTGCCGTCAGGATGCAGCTGACCGGCAATGCGCACAACTGGTGGCTTACGGAAGAGAAAAGACTTGGGCAGTATAAGGTCACTTAGGAGGAGTTTTCTAAACTCTTCCAAGAGATGTTTATCCTGGCCACTTTCAAAGCAGAGCTTCGAAGATAATTTTTGCATCTCATACAAGGAAGCATGACGGTGGAAGATTACAATGCTGAGTTTCTACGACTGAACCGTTTTGCACCTACCTTGATCCAGACTGAAGAAGAGAAGGCCAAGAAGTTTTACGAAGGGATGAGCTACATACTACAAGAGCTTATTGGAGCTGCTGCACCTACCACTTACTCTGGAGTTCTTACTACAGCACGACGTTTAGAGCAAGTCTATCAGAAGGGAACCAGTGAGAAGCGACTACAGCCAGAGACCCCAAAGCAAAAGCATCGACAGGAGGACTTAAGAGACGCATCATCATACATCAACAACCAAGAGCCACCCCATATCCAAACCGAGAACTTCCAATCTGCCAGTACTGCCGGAAGAAAGAAAATATCCAAAGAGATTGCCACCGAAGACTAGGCCTATATTTAATTTGTAGATCAGATCAGCATCAACGTCGTGATTGTCCAAAGAGTGACGCTATACTAGCACCACCAGTACTAGCTCAAGGAGGATATCCACATGGACCACTCACCGACCAGGCGATGTAGTTTGCGCAGACGAGATAGCAGGCAGCACAATGACCCGGACAGGTCTTTGCCATGAGGTTTGAAGACAGAGCAGCAACACAAGGAGAAACTGAAGGTAACTTGATTTTTATGATAATAATAGTGAGTAAAATATTGATATACGGTTTATTATTGCTTGCTTGATTAGGAGTAACCAAAGGAACGTAGCACACCCCCTGAGTAATCTTAGAATCATTAGCATACCCTTTATTCTTGTGAGTTATTTTTAATTTCGAGGACAAAATTTTTATAAGGTGGGTAGAATGTAAGACCCCTCCAAAAAATTTACTTTTATTTTTAATTTAGAATTTATCAATTTTACAAATCATTTCACAATCTATTTGAATTTTCATGACTACAATTTAAGTAATCATTTTTTATTTATTTTTGGTAATATTGACTCTTTTTGAAATAATAATATTATTATTTTGGGATTTTACCTATACAGCTTATATTGATTACTATTATCATTATTCTTAATATGATGGCTATTATTATTCTTAATAGATATTTTTTATTATTACTGTTGCTATCAATAAGAACAATTACAATTAAGATTGATATATGAATGATCTCATCACTCATTATTCAGCCAATTTCCAAACCACCACTTTCCTAAGCTAGCAACCATTATTTTGGGCCTCTCTAGCTACCCATAACTCATAACAAATATATGGCCAAATCCTCCAATAGGCAGCCCAAGAGCCGGAACTGAAAAACCAATCCCTCTCACCTTCTATATAAATAAGTACGAAGTTCTCGGTAACCCTAATATTCTTTAAAGAGCAACATAGCCATCTTCTTCATCATCTTCCTCGACGCCTCAAACCCCTGCGAGTTCCCCGTACCGTACGGCTACGCCAGCAGCCGTGCTAGCATCTCCTTCATCCCTGTACCGTTGGCCGAGCACCTTCCCTTGGCCTCGCCTTGCCGAGCCACTGTACAAAACGCAGACAATCGGACGACCTTGGTTTTGTAGGGAGCGTTGCTCAATACTCAACTTCACCAACCCTTCACCCTTTCTGTAAGCTTCTCCTTGATTTGATTCATATGCTGCTCTTCTAAATTTCAAGCATATAATAGAGAAACATTATACACGTAGGCATTACACGCATAGGATAGAGGAAACCTCATATGGCAGCTTGCAACCTCTTTTGTCCCATTCTCCTATAGTTTCTTTTCAAACCACTGTACACTATGGTACACGAGCATGTGGAATCTTATGTTCACTTGTTTCTTTTTAACTATTCATGTCCATATAGATGCCTACATAATTAACAATAGATAGCTGGGAGCTAGCCGAGTAGTACTAATAGGTCATAGTTAACTAAATCACCCTTTTAATTATTTTCCTAGTAATCTTTGGCTTTTGATTTGATTAAGAAGGAGATGGTTATATATAAGAAAGATGATTTGAAGAAGATAATTAAAACTATATATATATATATATATATATATATATATATATATATATATATATATATATATATATATATATATAAAATATATATATATATATATATATATATATATATGTGTGTGTGTGTGTGTGTGTGTGTGTGTGTGTGTGTGAACGATAGGAAATACTGTTCACGTATAGGAAGTATGGAAAAAGAATATAGCTAAGTTTCCTATCTCTTTCACATATAATATTATATAAATTGGCACTGTGCTAGATTATTAATGTTACAACACTATTCATTGACACTAGCAAGCAATGGAGTAAGGAAAAGATTCCTTTCCATGTCAACATGGTAAAAGCTTTGTGCTTCATAATTCTCAACCAAGGTTGATTTCAAATTGCACATAATCCATTTATCTTTCCTCTATTTACATAAATAGCATTTATGTGTATATACTAACTAGGAAAAACTACGTAAATCTATTTTCAAAATTTAGAAATTTTTGCGATACAAAGTGCATCCTGCAATACCGGACTACTTCGTCATGTACCAATTGCATCGAAATAAGCATATGGTATACCCGGATGTGTGGACTTTCGCGGAAGTTGATTTGGACATGTGTGCACGCCGAAATCAACCCGTATCCGTCGAAAATTCTCGTATCGGCCTCTTTGCAAACTAGTCAATTAATTCGTGTACGTTCGTCATCTTGAGACAAAACTTGTGCCAACAGGACCGTGTCATTTTTTTGGTCCTGTATGCCAAGTTTGGTCCGATTCTAAGAAGGTCGACCGGAATGCTATTTTGGCGGGCCCGCGACCCAATCCAACAGGCGAATTTGTGCACAACCCACCGGAATCCAACTTTTGACATACCGTTGGGTTTGTCTCATCAAATCGGACCTGTAGACACGTAATTTGATGACTTTAGAGACCATAGGCTCTGGCCCATTTTTCGGTGCAAAGCGGGTCCAACGGTGGACACCGTTACCCAAAATTACCATTTTGCTCCTGTACCCAAAATTACTATTTTGCTTATTCCAGAAATATTGGCAATGTCTGTTTCAGCATCTGGGGACAGTTGCAGGAGTTATGCTTTTGCGGAAATTTGATCTGACAGGTTATTTAGACGTGGCTGAGTCTACACCAGGCAAGTACACCTTATCAACTTGTACAGTTTACTTATATGCATGCTTTTACTATTTTCTTATTCATGTCTCATTTTCTTTCCATATTTACTATCTTGTCATGGTTTATTTCTATGGCTCTTACCCGTGATCACTTATCTTTATTATTAATTATATGTATATGGTTCCACACATGATTTCAACAGTGTTCTTACTTGAGTGACGTGCCTTGATCACCTGACCATGATACTTTGACTTGATCACGAGTTCCATGTTACGTTGTTTTGACCCTCTACCGATATTAGGATTGGCTACTTGACCACGCTCGACTCGGGAGACCCACGACAGGGCTACGATAGAGACTCACTATAGTTAAGGAGTACTACGGCAGGGCTACTAGCTATAGGACCGGGAGTACTACGGTAGGACTACGGTCATTTGATTCATTTTGTAGTCATTCTTAGTATTATTATGATATGTCATAGAATTCTTTCTTATTTTCTTTATTCCTGTACTTGCTGTTATTTCTTGTTTTCTCGCATGTTATATACTGTACAGTAGGCTTATATATTATGTATCTTTTTAGTCCCCTAAGGACCTGGTTATCTCTCTAGGCTTAGTTAGAGAGGAGGACTACCCAGAGGTATACGGTTCTGGAGTCGAGGCAGGTGACGTACCTTCGCAGGAGAACGAGATAGTGGCCGAGGACTTCTCTTGAGACATGTCTCTTTATTTTAGACTTGATACATTATTTTCTTTTTTTTCATCAGTGAACATGTAGTTGATTATTTATTTCTTTATATTGTGGTTTCGGGATGTCTTACCCGTACAGTTATTATTTCTATTTAGTGTTGGACAGATCTTTCTCATTAGTATTATTTTATTGGACTTAATATTTCGTGTCTTATTTTCTGTGTGGATGAGATTAGCTGTGACCTATGACTTGTATTGTATTGCTGGGTTGTTATTATGATTTACAGCTTAAGCATTTCGCTAATGGGCTTACATTAAGATTTGGCCCATTGGTGAAGTATTGCTGGCATGTACCGTATCCTAGTCCTATATGTATTTTGGGACTGGGATATTACATATCTTATCGTGCTTTAGATTTTGATTGAGTATTCAATGTTATCTTTATATTTGTCCTCCATTCGGAGTTGAGATCTATAACAGGTACATTATATCATTGTGTGAGATTGTTAGATAGTGACCTAGACACCATTCTACCACCGATGCTGCAGCGTAGGCTGGGTGCTGTCACGCACTCGTGCCCCTATACTGGGTACGGGTCATGGCACATTTTTAGTGGTGGCCCATGCAGGTCAAGATTTGCACTAGTACGATATCGTGGTAGTACAACATATTAGTTGTACTGCTGCGAGCCTACGATAGAAGATAAGGAATAGGCTATAGGATGAGTGGATACTCAATCACAACTAGGAATTCCAATAGATTTGAATCTACTGACATTTGTTCAAATCTGAATAATCTAATTTCATACTTGTCCTTCTTTGATAATATCGTCCTTGCTCCGTTATTGACTTCTTGTTTGATTTGTCTTCAGGATGCCACCGAAGACTCGATCACACCGTTTTGTCCCAGAGACTGCTACTGAGAGGTCTACTACCTCTCGTCCTGTTCAGCAGGCAGTTGGGACTGCTCCACTCCTCACTTCTGCTCGTGTGGGAGTATCAGCTACTTCTGAGGGTCCTCCTCCGCCTGTTCCGAGGACTACCCCAGTTATTCTTAATATTCTTCAGCCTCCACCACCACCACTTGCTCCGGTAGACGTCGTGCAACTGTCTGTGCTATTTAGAGAGATAGTGGACGCTTAGCACCGTCAGTCAGACGACATGAGGCAGGGCATTGAGAATGCTCACGAAGTGGCGGTGGCGGCAGTTGAGAGAGTGACTCAAGTCCGGCCACCTGGAGGTCAGGCTCAGCATCCAAGGCCAGGCACTATCATCGATTTCTAGAAGATGATGCCCAAGGATTTTGTGGTACGGAGGGTATCTCGTATACGGATGACTGGTTTGAGCATATAGAGGGGATCTGCCGTCTGGCACAGATTTTGGACAGTCTGTAGATAGAGGTAGCGGGCTGTTCGACCTTGCCTTGACATGGTATCACACTGATCCGTGGGTCGGAGTTGAAGGGCAGACTTGGGAGTCTTTCAAGAAGCTTTTCAAGGAGAAGTTTTTCCCGGATGTGGCTCTTAGTACCTTGGAGAGCCAGTTCGAGAGCCTCGTCTAGGAGAACGTGACAGTGGAGGAGTATGCTGGGGAGTTCTACCGTCTGGGTAGATTTATGGAAGGGCTGAGTGATACAGCGAAGGCGAGAAAGTTTCGCAAGGGCTTGATGAAGGAGGTCAAGTTATTGACCAAGAGTGACCGCGATGCTACTTTTGAGCAGATTTTGGTGGGCGTGCTAGCAGCAGATGTTGACTTGGAGATCAAGACCAAGAGAGGCAGGGATGATTCAAGAGATGCGAGCGGTAGTACAAAGCGTCCCTTTGTACAGAAGGCAGTGCTCCCAGCAGTTGTTGGCACCAGTTAGTGCTTATGTTCAGTAGGTGCAGTATCAGCCTCGGGGACAGGACAAGATGGTGCCCACTTGAACCTACTTCAGGAAGCCGGGACACACTTTGGATGTTTGTAGGAGAAAACTGAAGGTGTGTCTATTCTGTGGATCTGCTGCTCACCAAATGAAGGATTACCCCACCGTACCTCCATTTGGCAGAGCACAGGGTCAGAGAGAGGGAGTTAGGCCACCTGTGGCATAGCATCATGCCGCGCACCATCAGAGGGATATACCTCAGAGGGGTAGGACTTTTGCGTTGACGGTCGAGGAGGCCGACGCTACGGGTGACGGGTTAGCAGGTCTGTCTTTCCCGTTCTTCTTCCAGTCTTTTTCCATCTTGACTGTGTGATTCTATTAGTACCTAATAGGAAGTTTTGTGCTGTGATAGATAGTGTAGTGACCCCGTTTGAGACTGTAAAATCACGACCAGTAGAATCATGATCTTGCGTGTTGATTAGATAGAAATTTCTTGACCTTGATTGTTGGGGGTTGACCTAGAAGGAGTACAACCAAATTTAAATTTCGAGGACGAAATTTTTTTAGGGCGTAGGTTTGCAACCACCACTTTCCTGGAATAGGGGTATTTTTGACTTTTTCAAATTTTTGTATTTATTATTATTTCAAATTATATTTTGAATAATAAATTATTTTACAAAATTATTTATTATTTTTTTGGATTAATTATTTAATATAGTGCATATGTTTATTATTGAATATGGATAATGGTTAGCCTTTAGTAAGAATAGTGGTTAATAATCCTAGAGGACCTAAACCAACTTGACATGACCACCTAATTAAATAATTAGGACTAGCCTAATTACATTTTAGTTAGTCTCTAGTTAGACTAGCAAGATTTATTAGGAAGTTTGACTAAATACGTAATTAGGAAGGAAGGTTTATTCCCTAATCTTGTCATGACTAAAAGGGGCTTAGTGTACATTCCTCCTTATCCATAACCCTAAATTAAACCTATTATGGCATCCCACACCTCTATTTAAGTCTCACTTCATCTTCTTCCTCCTCATTTCACTCCAAACCCTAACCCTAATTAGAAGCTTCTTCTCTAATTGTTCCTACCACCAAATTTCCTCGAAATTCCCTCAAATTAGTCTCATTCTCTTCCCCTTGGAGAGGAGAAGGCTCTATTGGCTAGCTTGGAAGAATTGGAGCACTTGGAGCTTGAAGGGATTCTAGATCTATGGGATTTTGCATTAGGAATCTATTTCCCAATTGGTATGAGCTTTCCAACCCATTAATTTCCATCAAATTAGTGTAGATGCATCAATTAGGGACCCCCATGCATTAGGGTTGCTATTAGAAAGGATTTTAGGATCTCCTCTTCCAATTTGAGGGAATTTCCCTTTGATTTTGGCACAAATTAGGGGAAATCCAAGAATAGAGATTTTAGGATTTGTAAGTTTGTTTTATTGGGTAATGTTGGTAATTTAGAACATATGGGTGAACTTGGGGTCAAGTTTGAATTTGGAGTGCGTATCATGGACGTGTCCGATACGCACGCCAAGTGTTTGACAAAATGATCCAAAGAGCACCTATGCTCTGAGTTTTAGTTTTGAATCTTATGCTAAGTTTATTTTGCTATGAATTATCAATGGTAGAGTTATCTAGGGATTTAGATTAGTTGGATGCATTTTATGATGTTTGGGGAATGTGGATATAAACAATGTTATGGAAGGACTGTTATTATTGTGGACTGCATCACTAATGTCAGTCCACTTCATATTTGTTAAGACTTTGATATTTGATGTTCAGTCCCCTCCTCTAGTTTATGTTCAGATAGTATAATATGGCACCCTATTCGTTATAAAATGAGCTTGAGTAGGAGAATTGTTCAGCCCTTGTACTCCAACTGTGCAGTCTATACTACCTACATATACTTATGTCCCCACTGTTGGCATGCATCATTTCATACGTTCATATCCTCAGTGATTCAGTCTTTGAACTGAGGATATCAGTCCATACCTTATGAGTTCAACCCTAATGAACATGAAGTTCAGTCACCCCCTATATAATCAATCTCAATTTGGAAATTTCACCCCCACATGACGTTTTCCTGCATCACACAAATATCAGTCCCAATTGTCCACTTGTTCAGTCCAAATATTGACAAATGGTCAGCCGTATTATCAATTCTGACATTTAAATGAGTAGTCCTAATTCCTTAGTATCAGTCCATTTTAGTTCACATCTTGCATTCCTATCAGTCCTCACTATTTTGGCCTACACCATTGCATGTTCATATACCTAGATATGGTTTAGACCTCCGCTCATTCAGTTAACACTGCATTAGTATAGGTTGCTCGAGTATCATTCATATTACTTGGTTCAGTCTTCCCTCATGGGTATCAGTCCAAATATTCCTAATTGTTTATCAGTCCAGATGAGGATATTATCTCATTGTATTTGAATCCAGTCTTGGGGTATGTTAAGGTCAGTCCCTAACTTACTTTGTTTAGTTTTGCAAGTTATTTATATCTCTGTACATCCTATGCATTAGTCCATATTGCATTTAGAGTTCACCCTCATCCATTAAGATCAGTTCATGTCCTATTGAGACTTTAGTGTCAGTTACTGATACTTTGAGTTTAAGTTCCTATAATCTATGATAGTCCCCTACATTCTTAGATTCAGTCAATAAGAAGAGGCTCGAGCAGGGGGAATATGTTGGTGTCAGTACAGGTGAAAAGAGGGATTGCCACTTTAGTTTAGTACCTTACTTGGTTAAGCCAATTTCTATTTGCTCAGTCCTTGGATCTGGGATATTAGTCCCATTTCCTTGTGACATTCAGTCCCCGAAGCTTAGGTTTTGTCCTACTTTCTTGAGTTCAATCCCATTTTCTATATGTTGCAGTCTGGTATTGATTGAAGTCTTAGCCTATTTTAGACATTCAATCTAGTTCCTATTTGTTCACTTGACTGATACTCTTAGAGTATCAGTCTATATGCATATTTCTTCTGCTCAACCCCTTTAGTTATATGATCAGTCCATATCTTGAACTTGTCCTCTGGTTCAGATATGAGATAGTGTGGGGAGGAACTTATTCTTAAATATCAGTTCCTTGTTGCGTAGGATAGTAGTCTAGTTACTCATTAGTTCAGTCTTGACCCAGCTATGAAGCAGTCCATGATGGTTGATCAGATACTACTTAAGGTATCAATTTTTTTCTATTATTTGCATACACTCTTACTTAATGTATCAGTCAAATATTTAGATTTTAGTCTAATTATTTAGTGTCCAGTCCCTTGTATCACTGTGCAATGAACTGCATGTAGGAGTATTACATCCTGATCAGCCCCTTTATTCATGTGTCCAATCTTTGGTTCAGTCCATGAGTATATGTTCAGTCAATACCTTTAGTATCCAGTTTGTATTCATCTTTTATGTTCAGTCCCTGTTATCCACATGTTCTGTCCCTTAGCTTTTGTTTAGAAAAATGAGATAGGAGAGGGGGAACTTGTTATTGAGATTTATTCCATGTAGGAGATAAGGGAACTTGGATGATATAGCTATAGTAACATATAGTAGTGAATATAATTGTAAGTATATATAAGTTAATTATATATATGATTGTCTTAGTAGCTTGATGAGGGTGTTAGATATAGTATCCTATAGTTATACTATAGGGTATGAAACATATAGATTGATTTGAACCTAGGTTTGAAATATGGCTTGATACCACATTATCCTTAGCACACTAAATAGTCTAACTTAGCCAAAACCCTAGATTTAGACTAAATGAACCAAGTTTGACCTAGAGTGGACCAATTGACTAGAGTTAACCTAGTTTGACTTCACTGACGTAGAAGAGGCTTAGAAGCATATAAATTAACACATTTAAATATACTGTTTACCCTAGAACACCAAATAACTCTGTAATCACATATATAGGTTTGTGTGACACCACTTTGGGCATCGATCCGTATTTACTGCTCAGGATCACAGGAGAGTACATTTTTGGATAGTTTTTATTTATTTGATGATTATTATGATTCAGCTTCTAGTATAGTATTACCTGATTCTCTGTCATGGCATGGATTGGTATTCTATATTCATTCACTTACGACACATGTATTATACTTGTATGGCCCCTACTTCTAGAATCACTCACTGGAACCACCTACTAGAAATACCTACTGGCACCACTTACCTCTGGTTGGACTTGTACTTGATTTATGTGTCGGGATATAGATTTACTTGTACTAGTCGGGGCAGGAAAATACTCGAGTAAACATGTAAACATTTCCAATCGTACTGGAACCACCCCTACTGGTCTAATCTGGAAAGATAGCCATCACACGCTTGCCGCCTAGCGTGTGGGATATGGATTTACTTGTACTAGTCAGGGCGGGGAAATACTCGAGTAGACATGTAAATATTTCCAATCATACTGTCAAGCGTGCGATGTACCATATTTACCCCTTAGCCGTTTACATGTCGAAAGCGGTATTTCAAAACACATTGGTTTAGTACTTTTCTACTGTATTCACATTGTACCCACTTCACTCACATCACATCTGTTCTGGTTCAGTTATTTTTATTTATAGTCTTTGTTGCCATGTTCGTCTGATTTACCATGTTTACTCTTCTTGTACTTTAGTTAGCTGTTATTCTATTTCGTTTCCTTACTCTTTCTAATCTGTTGATCAAGTATTACTTGCTATAACTATTTTATAGCTCTTATCATTTAATTGGAACTGCTAGAGGAGATGTGCTCGTTCCATCCTTATTGGATATATTTTTCAGAAGATTGCTCAGGGGATCTGTGTCCCACTTACTATGGATCCGAGGAGGGGATAACGACCATGCGTCCTGATTATCAGGAGTGATCACAAAGAGGCTTAGTTACTAGTTTTGGCTTTGTGTTAGACCCACTGTTAGGATTTTTGACTTTTAATGTAGTAAAGATTTTGTTATCATATTTGAGACTTAAATTCTGATTTTGTAATTAGATATTGTTGATATTTTAGACTTTTTAGTTTATTAGACTTCTTCGATATCTTTTCATGCTTTAGATTGTGATTGAGTATTCAATATTATCTTTATATTTGTCCTCCATTCAGAGTTGAGATCTATGACAGGTATATTATATCATTGTGTGAGTTTGTTAGATAGTGACCTAGCGTTCTACCGCCGATGCGGTGGCATAGGCTGGGCGCTGTCACGTACTCGTGCCCCGATACCGGGTACGGGTTGTGACAGTATATTATATAGATGATATACAATTAAGGATATGTGTGTGTGTGTATTTATGTATATGGTTGATAGTTATATAGATATACGGGAGGAAACATAGATAGTTACCTAACTCATTTTAGGTATTCTTGGAAACTAGCATTTTCAATTAGGCTAGGATAGGAAATGTCGTAGAAGAAAATCTTGGGTAAGTTAGTTAGTAAGAATAGAATTGTAGATTATAGTGCTTGTGATTTATTAGTTGTAAAGTTATTTCTTTCATACAAATCTTATCTTATAACCGTCTTTTGATTTTCCCAAATAGTGACTTGATTTTCCTCCTATACTTATAATTACATTCTTATTTTCAATAAAAGCATATACTAGATTTTACTAATGATTATATCACATTGATTACATTCATTACCATATATGGATGACTCTTTAAACCATGCTTATAGGATTTTTGATCGTAGCTAGATTTTATTTCTAATATTGATCGTGCCTTGATGATATTGATATTGGTTTAATCATGTCATAAAGATTTTTGAATTCTCTTGGTTAGGATTAGATATTGAGTATACCTAAATTATTTTGATCATATTATGATCATGTCTAACTTGATAATGATCATACTTATATTATTTGGTCTTTATTTTTGAATAATTTTGGTTTTAAACATAATCGTGCCTAAACGACTTATTTTTTTTAATCATGCTTCAAAGCAATTCTATAATTTAATTTTGCTCATTCTTAAAGTTGATTTCTAATCAAACCAAATTTTCAAAATTTCTTGTTTTATTCTTAGTCGTATCATTTCTATATTGATCGTATTTTAGCACTTATGACCCTATTAGTTGTGATTATATCAAGCCTAAATAATTTTGACCATGTTTTTACTAATCGTGTTTAAATGATTTAAATTTTAATCATAGTCGTGATAGATATGCCTAAACAATTTCTTATTGGGTTTAGGACATAACTTTATTCTTGATCATATTTAGGATTTAAAGCAAAATTATATTTTTTGGTACTATTTTTACTATGCCTAAATTTTGATTATTCTATCATGTTTAGGAATTATTATGCCTAGATTTTAAACTTTGATCACTTCTAGATCATTTTGATTTTACTAGTCTTACTTAAATTTTGATACAATGTTTAACCGATTTTAACCATTTTCAAAATTTTGTATTTGGTTACTGTTAATCATACTTATCGTGTCAATTGAAATTTTAAGGACAAAATTTTTGTAAGGAGGTAGATTTGTAACTACCTAGAATTCGAATTTCTAGTTTTGAAAATTTTAAACTAATTTTTGAGTTATAAAATTGTTTCCTAGATTGGAAATACTATTTTGGAAAACAATATTGTAATTTAAAATCATTTTTGGATTATTATAATTTATTTCAAAATTTTGATTATTATTAATTAATTATTTGTTCATTTCATAATTATATCTACTGTGAGCCTACCAAGTTTAGACTTGGATTGTGGGCTAGCTATTCTAATTGTCTACCAAGCTTGGGCTTGGATCGTGGGCCTATAGATTTTTGTTTAGAGAGTGATTAATTATTTAGTTTAACTAATTGATTGATTAGTCTTAATTGCTAATTAGTTATTAATTATGGGTTAGTTAGTAATTAGTAATTGGTGAGTTAGGATTAGTTAGTAGTCCTTGCTATGGTCCCTGGATCTAGTATTATTCACCAAGCTTTGCCACTCTACTTGTGTAGCACTCCATAATATTTATTACAAACTTTACTCTCTCACACACTTTCCTGCTAAGCTCACCACTACCTCCCCATCGAACACCACCTCGCCATCTCCCTGTCCTCCTCCTCTGTTCATCAAGCCTAGCTCCAACCAACTCCAGCTTCACCACCGCCCTAGCCACAAATCCACCAACTACTTCTCTACCCCGAGCACCTCTTCCTCAAGCCAGAACCAACCCATGTTCTCAACTTCACCTCTGCAAACCAACTCCAGCCATCCCTTCATTTTTTATGTTTCTTCCTGACACCGCATGTACTGGAACACACTCGACCGCCACCGTACAGCACCGCCACCTCCGGCGAACCCTTGACTCCATAATCACCCGTACAACCGTCATCACCGCCTCACCCCTTAGCCACCGAATGCCACCCCTCTTCACCATCACCAGTTCCACCGACAACCTCCCCCTCGGCCAGCCTAGACTTATCCGGCTACCCAACTTCTCCACTACTGGCCGACTTCCTTCTACTCTACCATGCCATCACCCACAACCTCTCCTATAATTCGCCTCCGAATGCCTCATCTTCAACATCGAAGAACAACATCTTTTTTGACTCAGTCGCTGTGTCTCCTTGACCTCGATCATGTGTCGTACCAACCTCGCCGCCAGTCGCCTACCACTCGCCGTGATGAGTCACCGAAGCCCCATCAGCTGGATCCGTGTGTCGACCACCGTCCCGACCAGATCTGACCAGATCTTGGTCACAAACATCTCCCGAACCTTCAGCGATGATGCCGATTTACCGCTCAGGAAACTATGCCACCAGATCTGCATCGCATTACCGTGCTGCCTTGTCGCGCCACCGCGTGAGAACCTTGGTAAGTTTTCCTGCCTCTCTTTTGCTGGACCCCCTCCTTCTTCTTCTTGCTTCCTCCTTTCTCTCTCTCTCTTTTTGAATATATTTTCTGCACCTACTGAAGTAGCGTATAGGCAACTCTAGAGGGAAGGTGAATAGAGTTTATGTCTATAATGACCAATTAAAAATAACTCTGTGCTAAGTCCAGAAAATAACTACTAAGAGAATATATAATCAGAGAGTGATAATACGGAAAGTAAAAGAGTTTAGAAGAACAAATGCAAACACAGCGATATATCCTGGTTTCCCTCATGGAGGACTAGTCCAGGCCCGAGAACTCTTGCTCGGAATTGAAATCCACTATTTGTGAAATAGGGTACACACGTGTCTTTAGTCCGAAGAGCAAGCCAACTTCTTACAGACACGAGCCTTAGAAGCGCTCGACTACTTTAACTTCGCAGATGCAAAACTTAAAATTTTCCATGTGACTTCTTTTCAACTCTTGCACAGAACTTCTAGCTGAATCGCACTGATCACCTTGGGGCTAGGAAGTTTTGTGGCTAGGGGATATGGAAGATAAGGCTTAGAGTATATAAGGCTTGGAATATTGAAAGCTTGAGAGTAAAAGATGATTTTAAATGAGAGGAATTAAGCTCTATTTATACTAGGCAGGGGAGGCAGAGTTCGGCCAGAGTTCTGTCCCAAATATTTAAAAAATTTGAACGTTGGACAGCTTATAGCAAGGTGGTCCCAAAAATCAGGTTGCTGATTTTAAGGAGGCCGAGTTTGGCCTGAGTTCGGTTTGAGACCGAGTTTGGCCCGAGTTCGATCTGCCTCAGACCAGAAGCCTTATATGGGTGAGGATGGTTTGGTTTGATTCAGGAATTGGTTTGTTTGTATGGTGGGACTTGGAGAAATATGTCTATGGGTTGAGAAGACACAGTGCAACTCAACGTACATATTTTCTAGACTCAATACATCAAAATTTACAGACTGATAGCAGATTACATTTGCAGTGCAACAGCTTGTAGACGACGTCTGTCTTGAACTTGATATGTCATAGGCGATGTTCTGTCTTGCACTTGATGTGTCGTATTGGATCATATCAGATATCAGTTGTCAATTATCTAAATTTGGTTGACTGTGATCCAGTTTGGGTCAACAATCTCCTCCATTTTGAAAATTGACAAAATAATATTTGTATGTCTCAATATCCATACTTGGACACATGTTGAAGGAGAGAAGATCTTTTGCAAGTATAAAGTAGCTCCACCGCAAATGAATATTTTCGTCCTAGTTTCAAAAGATTTATCCAAGCACAACAGACAGATAGATACAATGCATATACAATATCACATCTCAATATCACATAAAATATCACATAGCATATACAATATCACATCTCAATATCACATAACATATCACATAGTATGCTATTTTTCTCTCCCTTTGTCATTTAGCAAAATAGTACATAACTTCTCCGTAAAGGGATATTAAAATAGAGAAAGTGAAAGATCAACCACACAACATAACTATAACCAAATTTAATAGTGAAACTAGTAGTTTGATAATCCAGCAGGTGAAACTTGCAATCTTTAAAACATACATAAAGGAACTACATAGTGCATAAAAAGAAACTAAAAAAGCAGAAACATAACTAGAGTGCATTAGCAGCATCATAAAGTAGTAGACCACAGCCATCATAGAGCAGGAGGACGGGATGGGCCGGCAGGATCCGATGGATCGCTAGCAGAGCGACGAGGGTCGACAAAAGCAACATCAGGATCCATATACCTCATGGCCCAAAGGTCATCAATCCGGTAACCTTCGCGAGAAGGGTCCCGACCCGTAGGAAAAGGCACAGTGGGATGTCGTGCCATGTTGTATTGGATGTCGTAAATAGTGTTGCTAATGGCGATCATCTGAAGAGTTGTCCGAAAATCCAGCTGAGTATAACGATCGTCTTCCAACCGAAAGCGGTCGTGTAATATGTCTCTAATAGAATCCAGGATGGCAGGTGGTTCAAGCTGAGGGGCATCAGAATCAGATGATGCTTCCTCAGCAGGAGCAGGTGGTAAAGGTGCAGGAATAGTCCTACGAGCCTTAGGGAGGTATGCAGGAGCTCCTAAAAACTGACATTCTTCTAGTAGAATGTTAAAGGAAGAAAAGATCATTGAAAGGTACATAGCATACACAAGTGCTTTAGGCTTCTTTCTAGCACGAATCATGCAGTCCATCATCGTGCGCGAAAAGTTGAATGGGATGGTGAAATACAGATAATACAGTACAGTAATCTCTAGGTAGGTTACTTCATCAGTAGATCCGACTTTGGGCAGGATAGAAGAAAATATAATACGATGAAGTTCATAAAAGTGTTGGTTGAGATATTTAGCATGAAGTTTACGAGGGCGAGGATTGGGTGCACACATTATGTCCTTAAAACCTTCTAGGATGATATCGCCAACAAACTTGAAGTCACGAGCATCGACAAGGCGTTCCCAAGAATTGGGTTCAGGGAGTTGTAAATGTAAGCTCCTGAATATTTTAACTATTTTAAAATAAGGAATTATATTTTAAATAGCATTTTTATCCTTAAAATAAGTTATTATAATTATTAGGAATTTTCTAGGATTTTTAAATAAATTTTTATATAATTTTATAGCTTAAAATATTAACTTGCAATTTGTTAAATTATTTTAATATCAATTTGTAATTTTTTTAATTGTTTTATATCAGTTTGTAAATTATATTTTGTAAACTGTATGGCGGTGGGGGGCTTTGTGTAAAACTAGTTTTGGGAGGGGATTTCTGCTAAATGACCACCCCGACCACCGCCTTTCCCCGTCGCCATCTCCGGCTAATCCACCGAAACCCTAACCCTAAATCCTAATTTCCCGTAACCCTAGCCCTAATTTGACCGACTTCCCGACCCTATAAATCAACCCCGACCCCAAACCCTAATACTAGACTATTTTTCGACCACCACAGCGCCGGCCAACCCCCTTTCTTCTCCGACAAAGCTCGCCGAAGTTAGCCCCTTGCTAGCGCCACCACTACAACTACCGCAGTCATGATCCACCACCACCATATTATTTGCCACGACATGACGAACCCAGCGCCACCCTTCGCCACCGACCCCGACTCCTACGGTCGCCGCTAGTACCCCCGACAGCTTCCTCGCGCCTGACACGTACGTGTCCCTTTGTATTTACTTCACCCCCGTGTCTCATTTTCATGTGGATGACTCGTTTCGTGTCGATGAGTTTGATGGTGGACTCAGACACGAGAAACTCATGTTGTGCGTGTCGTGCACACTTTGGACACAGGACTCATGTGTCTTCGTGTCCCTAACTGTCAGGACACGAAGACACAGGACTATGGGTTAACGGGTTTAATAATCTGTTATTGGGTTTAAAATCCATTATCTTAATTCACTATAAAACTAACCCAAGCCCTAACCCGAGCAGCAAGCTCGAGCTGGCCCCCTGGTCAGCCGAGTGGCGCTCAGACCCACCCCCTGTCCCAGCGGGCCGAGTTTGAGCCCCCCTTTTGTTGTTCTTTTTGTTTTATTTTTGTTTTTTAATAGTTTTATTATATATATATATATATATATATATATATATATATATATATATATGTATATATGTGTTTATATATATATATGTATATATGTATATGTATATGTATATGTATATGTATATGTATTTATATATATATATTATTATATATACTGTTATATATATATATATAATATATATAATGTATTTATATATATATAATTTATATTAAGTATTTATATATATATATATGTATATTTATTATATATATATTCATTATATATATATATATATATATATATATATATATATATATATATATATATATATATATATATATATATATATATATATATATATATATTTTATATATATATAAAAAATATATATATATTTTTTAAAAATATATATATATATATATATTTTATATATATATATTTTTTAATATATATATATATATATATTTTATATATATATATATATATATATATATATATATATATATATATATATATATATATATATATATATATATATATATATTTCAAATTCAATTTTGTGCAAATGTTATTATGTATAAAATTCACAAGTTATTATATAGTTTTATGACTTGTATATTTTACCACTTTAATATATTATTTAAAATACTTTAATATATATTTTTGAATTACTGTATTTTATTAATCATGGCCATTTTGTGTCCAAATCTAGCATGGGTTTTTGGCCCCAAATGTGTCTAATACATTCAAAGTCAGTACAAGTCATATTGGACTTTATTCATGACTTTGGGTCCCGTATCTAGACTTCGGTTCAATTTTGTATACGTGGACAAAATACTAAATAATTATTTATTTATTTTCCAAGTTTTGTAACTTACAGTTTTTGAATTTGTATATATATATTAAGTGCTATAAAAATCTGGGGAAAATCGTATTTAAATACTATGTTAATTTATCTAATTTAATATAATTTTTTCAGTATTTAATAAGTACTTTTGGCATTTTATACAAATAGGAAAACAGAACTCATTTTCAGGATACTTATGTTTACTGATTTTTAATAAATATCTATGAGGGTTTATAAATTCCAAAAAAATTAGTATAAATTTCTATAATTAACAAGGACATTTTGGTACTTTATTTTATGTATAATTGAGCTTTTTGTCTATCTTAAAAATTATTGGAACACAGTGCACAGTCTGTTTTAATTGTTGATTAATTACGACTTACGATGTATTGTGTGATTTTAGGATATTGTAATATTGGACCTCACCCTACCAAAGTGTAAAGGCCCTAAAAAGTTAGTTTAGGTATTGTGTTACCCCACATTGGCCTCCTATGCTAAAGTTCACCATTTGGCTAGGTATCCAGTCAGAGAGTCGTATCGCACACTAGTGTCTTAGCGTTTAACTTAGTATAAAACTAAGTTTATGTATTATTTTTACGGTGATGAGACACTAGACATCTATAGCATTTCCTTCACTACCTTGCTTTGCTAGAGACAAGTACCTCTATGAACTTTATTTACAGCATATAATGAATTGTGTATAAACCATGTTAAAATACCAATATCTAAACTGCAAGTCATATCTTTCTACATGTTTCACATGCTTTATACTGCTCTCGGTATCCACCATGTTTTATGCTATTCTCGTATCTTTCACATGTGTAGAATCTGGGTTATGGGAAAACTGATAGTTGAGTACGTGATCATGCCCCCTCTACAGTAGCGAGCAAAATTTTATTTTATATATTACTACGCCGTAGGCCTTTATCTCAAAGCGGATTTGTGCGTATGTACATCTATCACCGTATCACTTGTATGGAAGTATATTTCATTATGTGCCCCTGCACATTGTACACCTACAGTTTTAAACATTACATATACATCTGTCTCTATGACATATGTGTCCTTGCCATGATAGATTGTGACATGACATGATTCCTGTTTATTATACTCCTGTTCATTTCATGTTTCGTATATTTAGTTTGCTAGAATCAGTACTTGCTCCCGTCCTGACAGGATAACATTGTAGGTATACTTACCGAGGAGGAGTTGCTATGTGATTCCTATTATGGAATTGCTGTCGAAGATCAGACTTTGCCTTACGAGGATGTACCTGTGGGGAAACTCGTCTAGTTTGTGTAGTTACTCAGGACTTTTGATAGTAGTCATGTTGTTAGACTATATATTTTGATACTGGTCCTGTATCCAGTTTTATGTCTCGACTTTGTATTTCGGAACATATTTATATACGAGATGATTTTGTGTTTGGTTATATTCTGACTCAATTTGACATATAGAACTGTTAGCATACTTTGGTCTTATCTTATTTTGTCTTTATAACAGCTTACTATGCTTTATCTCAAGCGTAGGCTGGACATGACTCGGTCCGGCCCAACAATTTGGGTAGCTGATCGTGATATATTTTTAGTGGTGGCCCATGCAGGTCCTGACTAAATTGTTTGGTTACGCCATTATACCAAGAATGTCTGTAATTAGGAACTTAAGGTAACTAGTTGTCACGCCCCGATCCGGAAAATCACTCGTCCTCGCTAGATTTTACCCGAATCATCGTCCTCGCTGGGGCGTGATGCCGCACGAGCCTGGAGTTGCGCTCGTGCAAGGCAAGATAACAGGTTCACATAGAACTATCTCAATTTGATAACATAAGCAGCGGAAGGAAAACAGAGTATACAACAAGAATCTCTTTTATTCATAATGAACTGAAGGTTACAAAGGCTCTGAATAGCCCAACTTAATATGCCAATCGGCTACAACGCTCATGATCTCTCTAGCTCACAAAGGATTACATTGTTCCATACATTATGCTTCTTTATAGCCAACAAGTAGTCCTCGGTCGAACATCTCCATGTCGTAAGTCCGAACGCCTATGCGATAGCTTCTCTTGAACGCGAAGGATTCCATGCCTCGACATGTCCAAGCCAAGATCTGCCCCGAGCCGAATATACCTGAACCTGCAGGCAAACTAGTGGGGGATTAGTGCTTTCGTCCTCGCTTCGTACTGATCAAGACCCGCTCGCACCCAAACCAAATACTAAATATCTTTAGTGAAACATGCATCTTAATTTGGTGATCTTTCTATTTAGCCTTAGGATTCGTTTCATGGCAACATTCATGCATAGCAACTTATTATAAATGTGTCCGATACCGTATTCCTACAGCAGATACAGTTAGACATAATCTGAACATAAACATAGTGATCGTGCACATCTCCGTCCCTTTTCGCCTAGCCTGCAATGGTTAGAACTTACATAACCCATCATACGATTCATCAAACCAACCAACCATAAACTTAGACATATGCATAAGGGTGGCAGGCCCTGTGCCTGCACCCAACACTCATCTCAGCCCACCGGTCCTATCTATATGAAGGTCACGGTGTTTCGCACCGTAATGGACTTGGAATCTCTTATGTGTAAGCCTACGATCACTTCGATACGGGTAGCTAGCCCAGTATCCGAAGGATCCCAAACTTATGGATATCATAGCTTATCACAGCACTGGACGGTCATAATCCGTCCGAATGATGTACACCATAAATACCATACATAATTCCCTCCTAGGCCGAACGGTCCTAGTGCCCCGGTCGTAACCGTCCGAGGGAAGTCGCACCCGTGCACGGGCCATCCGAGTCCATTGACCATGCAATACGTGCCATAGCATACAAGTCATACATTCTAATCCATTTCGTGTTCCATAAACATAGTCCCGTTCCATAAGCATATTCGCATCTCATAAACATAATCTACCATCCCTATCTCAAACTCCGTCGGCGTTATGCCCCAACACATCCATATTGATGCACGACGTCCAACGGCTTAGTCATCTCGTACTATATTCAGCACGTACCATTCGTAAGTTATTCTCATAGCCTAATTCCGTAGTTACTCAGTCATTTCCAAGCTTCCGTGTACGAGGGCACGCTCAGCGCCGTAATCAATGTTCTACGCCTAGTGTTCAATATTCTCGGAGGCGTGCACGTGATGCACATCTCGTATTGTCTTTCAATGTTCTACCATCACCGCCTTACCGCGACTCGTACACTTGATGCACGTCGCTTCAATTGTTCGATTGTTCAATGTTCTATCTTAGTGTTCGACACATACTTGGACCTTTCGTCGCCGAGCCATGCTCGCTAACTCGATTAACATCTTACACATACAATAACATATTTTATTAGACGTGAAGGAATAGGGAGAGAGAGTCAAGAACCCGCCCACCTTAATTCGATATGCCTTATCGTTTTGCCGAGCTGAAGCGGCTCGCTTCCATAACTTGGTCGCATAACTAACTCTCAGACTTAGCCATTCCTTTGAACTACTCGATTGATCTTGCCTATCGCGCCCATGCCACAATCCGTTGCAAGGCCACGATTTGGTTTCGCGGACACTTTACTGCATAAGACAAAATACTGACCTCTTATCGTCCAGCGTAAAAGCATAGCCTGTACACTAGATCAACTAAAATCAGCACTTGCTCAAGCAGGACTTATCATTTGCATCGATTCGATTCATAGATTCCAATCGACTCAAAGCTTACCTTTGGCCACGTAACTCTTGCATCGATTCGCATCGATACTTCATCGGGTCAATACAACTCTTCGAGTCAATGACTCATCGTAATGCACCGTGCGGAGTGGTGCATTACATAATATACCACTCAAAATAAGGTTCGTCCTCGAACCGAAACCGACACTTAAATCCAAGTGTCTCGCTAGATCGTTTCACGATCTCGTGCTACTATCGTTGGAATCATACAACTTAGTCTGGATCATACACATATTTTAGGCGTCCCACCTATATATACATTTCTGCCAAGCTTAGTTGTAGGATATCGGGACAACTAACAAGCTCCACTTAAATCCTCAAGCACCAGCTATTCCGTACTCGACTTAGTCAAATCTTAGCGCCTATTCTCAAAATACTTCTCGTATGCATCATCCTATAACATGCTATCCTCTTCCAAATATTTTTGCACATAACTTGATTCAAACCCATTACTTCGATCCCATAAGTTTCTCGCCGGCCACCTAACACTCGCGTTGCATCAAGTCATTGCGCATCCGATCGCAACAATTCCCCGTAACGCTTATTCGTCCAACCGTCTCTTATCTCTCGCACCACTCAAGTCTTTCACCTAATCATCCATAACATTGGCCTCAACAACATGGACTAAGTCCAACATGCCTCGAATTCCCTTGCCTACCATTCGCACTAAGTCTTGCACAATACTTTGCCAACATGACTCACGTTCTCGAATTGTCTACGCATCGCGTCTGGGGCTACCCCCGCTAGGTAACTTGTCCAGACATCGTGCTTAATCTCTTCCGACACAAGAGGTCAACTTGAGTCTATGATGCTCAAAGGCAACAATCTTTCCGACCCAAGGTCTCTTACGATACACCTATCTCCGATTCTCAATCGAATGGAATTCCTTACTCAATCTTTGAATCATTCCCGAATAGTTCGTTTCATAATATCGATGATGCGCTCAACACACATAGCCTAATCGTTACTCAATCCGATCTATGACACAACTCTTAGGGTCATTCTACTATCCGTCGCTCTCGTGCATTGCAGAATTCTTGCAATTGCCTTACCGCATCACTATACTAGGCACGTTCCTCAACATCTATTCGATCATCGACTAACCCAGTCTATCCATGTATCCTTTCGATCGATCATAAACTTTCTAACCATATCGATCTAGTCGAAGGCTACTCGCTAACTTCTGAAACATGATACTCACTCGCTTAGACTCATCCTCAACATGCACTACCTCATCTTTCATCCTCGACAAAATTCCTTATGCGACTTCTTTAGGGTCATCCTATGGGACTTCAACATTCACTTGATTTGGCGGTCAAGTCTTCTAGGGTCATCTGCCCCGAAACTACGCTCGATAATTGAAGATCATCAACGAGGGACAGTTACAACGAACCATGCTATATCCTATTGCGGAGCCAAATCAATTCTCGACAATTCCTATGTGACTTTATCCAATCCGACGTAATTTACTCAATCTATAATTTATCTATCCCTTCGCGCAACTGATGCGCCGTTACTACTCGAATCACTCCCGCATTACCGTCGACTATCTTTGCTAGTCGCATGACATCTACTCGCCTGAGGTCCGAGTTTACCTATTCGTAATCATAGTTTGACACATCCCATACTCATCGAAACCATCCTCAAACAACTTTCGTATCAAACCACAAATCAAATCCAATTTGCCACGCCTTGTAAGTTTAATCATCCCCGCTATATGAATCACCATACCAGCGCTCACGCGGAATGATCTCCCTAATTTGGCGTGACGCATGTGCGGTGCTGGAGTTGCACTCACATAAGACAAGAATGTCAACCTAGTGGTGATCCACGAAGCAATCTAGACACTTTCATTTTCTTCCGAGTAACGTCCATTGACTCTCAAACATCGACTCTCAAATTCCCCGAAGCATTCCTACCGTTATCATCCCAATTGCCATAACTTAACTTGCATCTTATTCATCCAACAACAATGCTCAACATAATTTTCGTTCATTCGATCAGAGTATCCCCGAATTATTGCATATCGTCTTTGATACGCCTCAATACCATCATCGATATGCATAACTTGAACATCTTCCTTTCGCATAAGCTCAAATTCGTTGCAATCACTGCCATTATCCGAACTTGAATACGAATCAAGTCTTGCACATATCAAAATCCATTCAGTTGTACTAACCACCATCATCGTGACACAATTTCCAATTCATATATCCATTCTCATATTCCTAACTCGTACTTCCAAATCGTGCTACCGACTCCTCGCGCTAACTCAAATTCGTTCGTACGATTTCTTCGTACCTACTCAACTCGTTCCGAAGAAGTCTTCGTACTAACTCAACATTGTAAAACCCCTAAATTTCTACTATTTTTTTAAATTTGGTACTGATTTAAAATGTTGTATTGTACGTCACGTAGTCGTATTGTACGTCGTGTGCGAAATTTCGTTTTTCGTAATTGCTCGACGAGTGCGAATATGTGCAAGCGTACATATTTTTGAAAAATATTTTTTTAATTTTTTTTGAAGTAATATAGGTAATAATTATATCTAGCTATCATTTTCAAGTTTATGATTTTAATTATGAAAAGCCTTTCATTTATACGGTTATAATAATAAGTAAATTTTCCTATAAAATAGTATATTAGAAAAGTATATTTATGTAAATATTATTTGTACATACATATATATTTAGTCATTATTTATTAGTTTATTTTAAATAATAATATAATTTTTGAAATTATTATTATTAGTATTTTTGGAAAATATATTTCGAAATTATTGTGGCGATTTAAACCTTGATTTGAAATTTTGGATTTATTTAAATAGTTAAATATTTGAAATTTGATTTATCCCATTGATTTTAAACTAAAAATTTAATTAGATTTAAATTGGATTTGTATTTGGATTTGTATTTGATTGCTTTTAAATTAAATTATGAATTATCTATTTTTGGGGTTTAAACTACTCCTAATTCTTATCCAACTGGAAATTCTCACATCCTATAAATAGGCAGGTACTCCTCCATATTATTTTCTCCACATTATTCCTCCACAAATTTTTACTACAAATATACGTGCATTGTGTCTGTGTTACCCTCAGCCCATATCTTATTCCAATTTTACATATACATTATTCCTTTCAGTGTCGACAACTCCGACACGATACATCACCAATTCCTACCCCTAAACCTATGCTAAAATCCATCTCCGTCGTCACCCCGGCAAGAACCCGTCTTCTCCAACCAAGGCCATCACCACCATCATACACCTACCATCACGCTCGTCCCATCTCAGCCGCGACTCTGGCCCAACCGCACCACAGACCCCCGACCAGCGCCGACCACCCAACCCGGCCATGCTCGCCGCCACCACAGACTACCAACACCACCTGCTACCAACGGCCAACCACACCGCCACCACCATTGCCAGTATCACGACCACCGCCACAAAATTCGGCCACCGTCAGCCACCCAAAAAACCCAAATTAAAATAAAACCCTAACCCTAAAACTCACCTCCGGACGCCTGCCGCCGCGCCTCTCTGCGAGTTGGCCGCGCACCGTCGAGCACACCAGATCCGGCCAGGCCGTCATCCGTCCGCACTTCCCCCTTCTCCTCCTTTCTCCTCGCACCGCCGGCCTAGATCCGCCTCCGTCCACGCGCCAAGCCGCCGGAGACGCGCCGCCGTAGACCAGCCGACCCCGCACATCCTCCGCCTAACCAAGCGTGTCCCTCTGACTTCCCCTCCCTGGTCTTCCCTCCGCCGCTCACAGCTGGCCGCCGCCCGCGCCAAGCCGCGAGCACAGCACGCTGCCGGCCGGACCCCCGAACTCCCTCCACCCGACCACTCCTCTTTCCACCGCGCGGTGCCACCCCAAATCCCCTCTCCGCCTTGATCGCCTCCGAACTCCGGCGTACCCGCGTCTAGCCACCGACCTACGTCCTGGCCCTCTGCCGCCTGACCGAAAACCCCTGCCGCGCTCCGTCGGCGAGCCGTGTGACCCGACCGCTCCTCCGCTTTTCCTTCTCCTTCGCCCGCCGCTGCTCTCTCCCTCTCCCTCTCTCCCACTCTTTCATCTCTCTCTCGATGTCTCCAGCTCCCACTCCCCTCTTCTCTCTCTCTCTTCGTCTTCTCCTTCATTCTTTTTTTATTTTCCTTTCTTCGTTCTTAAGCTACCCTTTCTCTTCTTTTAAGTTTGTAAATGGCAGCAGCTTGATTTGCTGTTGTGTTTTAATTTTTCGATTTATTATTATTATTATTATTATTATTATTATTATTATTATATTTTTGTTTCTGTTTAGTTTTATTTTGTTGTGGTTGATTATTTTTATGTTTTGGTTATTAGTTATTTTCTCCTTCTTTTAGTATCTGCTATTTTATTATTATTATTATTATTAATAAGAATGTATATGTACCTTATATGAAAAGATATTATTAGTATTTTTGTATTATTATTATTATTATTATTTTTTTAAATGACTACTACTAGTAAAGAAGTTTGAGGACATTGTTATTATTATTATCATTATTATTTTTATTATTAGTATTTAGTTATGAATATTAAGGTTGTGGTTATTAGTTTAATTATTATTATTTTTATTAAGTTATCATTTTTAGAATATGTACTATTATTTTTAAAAGGATAGAGCTATATATGTAATTTTAAATTTTGGAGGTTTGACCTAAAATATTTTTCTAGATTTTGTTATATATTTATTTGAAAAATATTCTTAACTAATAGATTTCTATGAAAAATCCTACCTTTACAACTTAGAGTTTCTATCTAAAACCAGTTTTATTATTTTTCAAGTATTTATCTAAAAACTACTTTTGCTAATAAGAATATAATTTCGAGTATTATAAATAGTTTTCTAAAAAAACATATATATTTTTATTATCAAATTCCTTCGATTATCTTCCTCTTCTGCTATTAGTCCTATTCATAACCCCTTGCCAATTCAAGCCTACCTTATGTCCACCCTAACTAATTTGACCGTCCTGGACCCGATGGAACCATCTGTGCCGACATCAGAGGTCACCTTGCATAGTTATTGCACCGAAGTTGCAGTTCGTGCCACATTGTTCATTACAGTACACCAGGCGTCCTACCAGGCAAGACACCTTGCCATTTGCTGTTTATTTATTTTAGCTCATATTCATGCATTATTCATTATTTTCTTTATGCAAATAAACTATGATACATGGCATAACCTGTTAGAACTTACTGTTCATTTATATTTTCTGCTATGTATTATTTTTCTTACACATTAAACCTAAATTTAAGGGATCACCTTTGTGTATTGCATTCATGGCCTTGACACGTTGTACCAAGAAGTTGGATGTCGTATGTAGAATACGGACGTGCGTGATTGGCTGGCCACCAGTACGTACAAGCCGTACGATAGGAATAACCGCTAATAGAGGTTGCATGCTAGTCTGACTTAGCGGTTATAGAGGTTTTCTGTTGTGGATACAATATAGTAGGCATTGGGCGGGGAGGACAATTCCTTAGCGTATGGGCTTCGATGCACT
This sequence comes from Iris pallida, assembly GCA_029216955.1. Lineage (NCBI taxonomy): Eukaryota > Viridiplantae > Streptophyta > Magnoliopsida > Asparagales > Iridaceae > Iris > Iris pallida. The sequence continues at coordinate 6,965,858 of JANAVB010009599.1, forward strand.
TTTCCTTGTGACCCGAAAGCTCCGCTGGAGATACGGGATTGATGACCCATGATTACTGACGGCCAGTGACGTTCTACGGAACGTCATGCTCTTATTGATGGGGCCTCTGGTGCCCAAGGGGGGACTATGCCGATCCTATTCAGCCAGGGCCCATGCGTAAGAAGGATTGTTCTTAACTACATTTCACTTAGAACGGTTAGGCACCTTTATCCGTTAGGTACAAATACTTTTGGTTTGGGTACTTGTATCTGACCGTAGCTTGGAACAATAACTTGTCGCGGATTAGTTTATCACATCTTATCCTTGTTTGGTTGTAGATGTGACTTACTACTTCGATGAGAAGGTATTGAACCTTGTTGGGGTCCGGATACCATATTGGATTCATAGCATGGAAAGATACGTCACCGTGAATTAGTTTACCATCTCCTGTCCTTGTTTGGTTAGGGGGATGGTACGCTCATTCAATATGTGTGTATTGGACCATGTTATAATTCAATTGACTTATTTATTTGAGCAATATTTATTCAGTTTATATGGCATGATATTATGTGTCTTGTTACGTCCCTCTGAGGACCTGGTTGTCTCGCCAGGCGTGTGCTATTGTCTTTTACAGGTGTTCTAGCTCTAGTCGTGACCATCTCCATTTCTTCGAGGATGATTGCGCTTGGATCGTCTTCGCTTCGCTCGCCCAAAACTCATTTCTTTTCTCATGTATTTTTCCTTTATTCGTTGGTAGTGGATTTGTCTCCGCCCAACGTATTGTATCAAGACAATTTATTATCATCATATGATATCTTTTATTCATTTATTTTGTGTGGATGAGATTAGTTATGGTTCTACTGCATTTTACAGCTTACGTATATTTACTATACGGCTGGCATGTCTACGTTCCTAGTCCTACGTATTTTGGGACTGGGGTGTTACATGTTTTTGTGGTGGCCCATGCAGGTCGAGATAAATTGTTTGGTTACTTTACCGTACCAATCAAGCCTGCGAATATGATTAGAAGTCTAGGATCTCATCCACATACTTGACCTTTTTCCTCGATTCCATATTCGACCGACTCATCGATTGCATCTTGCTTGATTCCTTCTATCATTATTCTTATCTTTCCTTCGTGCTTGCTAGAGATTGACCCTACTAGTTAGATGTCCCAAACACCCTTAGCTTAATTTTTTAAGTTGGGTAGAATACCCCACGACCTGACACACCCTTGACCATTAAGGAAATACAAATAGTATTATCTAGACCATAGAGACTAGAGAAATTCAACCCATTTGGTCAACCAAGCCTTGGTCAATAAAACCGTAGAATGATTGTATAGGAATAAACAAGACTTAGATCCTTATGACTCTTAGACTATTCATATTGTTTTATTTCATCTACTATCGTGCCTATATTTTTTTACTATCTAGACTAATAATGCTAATGTAGCCTAGTTTTTGCAAGCCCAATTTTTTATCAAGCTTGTTCATGACATATGTTATTAGAGGCATCCACTAATTTATTGTCTACTCAGAACTGGTGCATGATGGTCTGATCAACCTAGTGCACTTTGGTTCGCTTATATCTATCGTTCTACGTGGATGGGGACATCGCTAAACTTGTCCTTTAGTGTCCCATCCACGACTGCCTTGACAATTCCTTTGAAATTTTTTTGTCGTCTTTGAATCACGTATTCGTACTCGATAATATCATTTTTGAACCCCTTATTGCTTTCGTCTTCACCTATTTTAGAAGGACGAAGGCATTATACTAGAAATTCCTCTAGCCTTCCTGTCGATTATGACCATACCGTATTATTTTTCTTTGATCTAGATTACGATTTCTCACGACATAATTTTGTGGAAACATTGTCATTGATTGTTCCCCACCAATACCCCCTTGTGTCTTTTCACCCCCTACAAATTCTTAATTTCGAGGACAAAATTCTTTTAAGTTGGGTAGGATGTAAAACTCCTAAATTTCTACTATTTTTTTTAAATTTGGTACTGATTTAAAATGTTGTATTGTACGTCACATAGTCGTATTGTACGTCGTGAGCGAAATTTTATTTTTCGTAATTGCTCGACGAGTGCGAATATGTGCAAGCGTACATATTTTTGAAAAATATTTTTTCTATTTTTTTTGAAGAAATATAGGTAATAATTATTTCTAGCTATCATTTTCAAGTTTATGATTTTAATTATGAAAAGCCTTTCATTTATACGGTTATAATAATAAGTAAATTTTCCTATAAAATAGTATATTAGAAAAGTATATTTATGTAAATATTATTTGTACATACATATATATTTAGTAATTATTTATTAGTTTATTTTAAATAATAATGTAATTTTCGAAATTATTATTATAGTAATTTTGGAAAATATATTTCGAAATTATTGTGGCGATTTAAACCTTGATTTGAAATTTTGGATTTATTTAAATAGTTAAATATTTGAAATTTGGTTTATTCCATTGATTTTAAACTAAAATTTTAATTAGATTTAAATTGGATTTGTATTTGGATTTGGATTTGATTGCTTTTAAATTAAATTACGAATTATCTATTTTTGGGGTTTAAACTACTCCTAATTCTTATCCAACTGGGAATTCCCACATCCTATAAATAGGCAGGTACTCCTCCATATTATTTTCTCCATATTATTCCTCCACAAATTTCCACTACAAATATACGTGCATTGTGTCTGTGTTACCCTCAGCCCATATCTTATTCCAATTTTATATATACATTATTCCATTCAGTGTCGACAACTCCGACACGATACATCACTAATTCCTACCCCTAAACCTATGCTAAAATCCATCTCCGTCGTCACCCCGGCAAGAACCCGTCTTCTCCGACCAAGGCCATCACCACCATCATACACCTACCACCACGCTCGCCCCATCTCAGCCGCGACTCTGGCCCAACCGCACCACAGACCCCAGACCAGCGCCGACCACCCGACCCGACCATGTTCGTCGCCACTACAGACCACCAACACCACCTGCTACCAACGGCCAACCACACCGCCACCACCATCGCCAATATCCCGACCACAGCCACAAAATCTGGCCACCGTCAGCCACCCAAAAAACCCAAATTAAAATAAAACCCTAACCCTAAAACTCACCTCCGGACGCCTGCCGCCGCGCCTCTCCGCGAGTTGGCCGCGCGCCGCCGAGCACACCAGATCCGGCCAGGCCGTCATCCGCCCGCACTTCCCCCTTCTCCTCCTTCCTCCTCGCACCGCCGGCCTAGATCCGCCTTCGTCTACGCGCCAAGCCGCCGAAGACGCGCCGTCGTAGACCAGCCGACCCCGCACATCCTCCGCCTAACCTAGCGCGCCCCTCCGACTTCCCCTCCCTGGTCTTCCCTCCGCCGCTCACAACTGGCCGCCGCCCGTGCCAAGCCGCGAGTATAGCACGCCGCCGGCCGGACCCCCAAACTCCCTCTACCCGACCACTCCTCTTTCCACCGCGCGGCGCCGCCCCAAATCCCCTCTCCGCCTTGATCGCCTCCGAGCTCCGGCGTACCCGCGTCTAGCCACCGACCTCCGTCCTGGCCCTCCAACGCCTGACCGGAAACCCCCGCTGTGCTCCGCCGGCGAGCCGTGTGACCCGACCGCTCATCCGCTCTTCCTTCTCCTTCGTCCGCCGCTGCTCTCTCCCTCTCCCTCTCTCCCACTCTCTCATCTCTCTCTCGATCTCTCCAGCTCCCACTCCCCTCTTCTCTCTCTCTCTCTTCGTCTTCTCCTTCATTCTTTTTTTATTTTCCTTTCTTCGTTCTTAAGCTCCCCTTTCTCTTCTTTTAAGTTAGCAAACGGCAGCAGCTTGATTTGCTGTTGTGTTTTAATTGTTCGATTTATTATTATTATTATTATTATTATTATTATTATTATTATTATTATTATTATTATTATTATTATTATTATATTTTTGTTTCTGTTTAGTTTTATTTTGTTGTGGTTGATTATTTTTATGTTTTGGTTATTAGTTATTTTCTCCTTCTTTTAGTATCTGCTATTTTATTATTATTATTATTATTATTATTATTATTATTATTAAGAATGTATATATGTACCTTATATGAAAAGATATTATTAGTATTTTTGTATTATTATTATTATTATTTTAAATGACTACTACTAGTAAAGAAGTTTGAGGACATTGTTATTATTATTATCATTATTATTTTTATTATTAGTATTTAGTTATGAATATTAAGGTTGTGGTTATTAGTTTAATTATTATTATTTTTATTAAGTTATCATTTTTAGAATATGTACTATTATTTTTAAAAGGATAGAGCTATATATGTAATTTCAAATTTTGGAGGTTTGACCTAAAATATTTTCCTAGATTTTGTTACATATTTATTTGAAAAATATTCTTAACTAAGAGATTTCTACGAAAAATCCTACCTTTACAACTTAGAGTTTCTATCTAAAACCAGTTTTATTATTTTTCAAGTATTTATCTAAAAACTACTTTTGCTAATAAGAATATAATTTCGAGTATTATAAATAGTTTTCTAAAAAAACATATATATTTTTATTATCAAATTCCTTCGATTATCTTCCTCTTCTGCGATTAGTCCTATTCATAACCCCTTGCCAATTCAATCCTACCTTATGTCTACCCTAACTAATTTGACCGTCCTGGACCTGATGGAGCCATCTGTACCGACATCAGAGGTCACCTTGCATAGTTGTTGCACCGAAGTTGCAGTTCGTGCCACATTGATCATTGCAGTACACCAGGCATCCTAACAGGCAAGACACCTTGCCATTTGCTGTTTATTTATTTTAGCTCATATTCATGCATTATTCATTATTTTCTTTATGCAAATAAACTGTGGTACATGGCATAACCTGTTAGAACTTACTGTTCATTTATATTTTCTGCTATGTATTATTTTTCTTACACATTAAACCTAAATTTAAGGGACCACCTTTGTGTGTTGCATTCATGGCCTTGACACGTTATACCACGAAGTTGTGTGTCGCATGTAGAACACGGACGTACGTGATTGGCTGGTCACCAGTACGTATAAGCCGTGCGATAGGAATAACCGCTAATAGAGGTTGCATGCTAGTTTGATTAGCGGTTATAGAGGATTTCTGTTGTGGATACAACATAGTAGGCATTGGGCGGGGAGGATAATTCCTTAGCGTATAGGCTTCGATGCACTTTCCCTTGTGACCCGGAAGCTCCATTGGAGATACGGGGTTGATGAACCATGATTACTGACGGCCACTGACGTTCTGCGGAACGTCATGCTCTTATTGATGGGGCCGCTAGTGCCCAAGAGGGGACTATGCCAATCCTATTCAGCCAGGGCCCATGCGTAAGAAGGATTGTTCTTAACTACATTTCACTTAGAACGGTTAGGCACCTTTATCCGTTAGGTACGAGTACTTTTGGTTTGGGTACTTGTATCTAACCGTGGCTTGGAATAATAACTTGTCGCGAATTAGTTTATCACATTTTGTCCTTGTTTGGTTGTAGGTGTGACTTACTACTTCGATGAGAAGGTATTGAACATTGTTGGGGTCCGGATACCATATTGGATTCATAGCATGGAAAGATACGTCATCGTGAATTAATTTACCATCTCCTGTCCTTGTTTGGTTGGGAGGATGGTACGCTCGTTCAATAGGTGTGTATTGGACCATGTTATAATTCAATTGACTTATTTATTTGAGCAATATTTATTCAGTTTATATGGCATGATATTATGTGTCTTGTTATGTCCCTCTGAGGACCTGGTTGTCTCGCCAGGCGTGCGCTATTGTCTTTCGCAGGTGTTCTAGCTCTAGTCGTGACCATCTCCATTTCTTCGAGGATGATTGCGCTTGGATCGTCTTCGCTTCGCTCGTCCAAAACTCATTTATTTTCTCATGTATTTTTTCTTTACTCGTTGGTAGTGGATTTGTCTCCGCCCAACATATTGTATCAAGACAATTTATTATTATCATATGATATCTTTTATTCATTTATTTTGTGTGGATGAGATTAGTTATGGTTCTACTGCATTTTACAGCTTACGTATATTTACTATACGGCTGGCATGTCCACGTTCCTAGTCCTACGTATTTTGGGACTGGGGCGTTACAAACATAAGTTCGACCGGGTCGACTATTTCCTCAACGTAACATTCCTTCGTTATGCTCAGCCTATCGTTCAACTTACACTTAACGAATCCTCGCCCGACGTATCATCCTTGGGTACGCCTTCGTACATAATCGTTCAACTCAATTCATCAAAGCATACTTGCATCGACTTCTATTGAGTCATTCCCACTCGAGTCTCGTCTTTATTCCGTTCATTACGGACAAACCTATCATAACCGATACAATCATCTCGACGCGATCCATTGCAAGTCACCAAGGGCTTAACATAGCTATCGCTAAGTGGTATTCCATATACCACTCAGAATCGAGCCTATTGTTATTGATACAATGCCTCACTACACTGATCGCACAAGTGGTATTGCATATACCACTCGAAATCGAGTCAATACTCAACATCCCACTCTGCATAGGTCCGACATCTATTTTCCAATTATCTATCCCGTATGGCGATCTTTTCGATCCCAGCTCTAGCGTTCTTCTTACTCAAGTTGGCACAATAACTGGACCAACATGCCCTATCGTTCGCTCAAGTTTGACATACATTCAATCTAACCATACCATGGCGATCATATCGATCGCACCCGCAACATTCGCTTATTCAAAGCTCAATGCAACATTCGGCCAATATAAACGTTCGCCTACACAACTCGACTTAGCGACCAACTCGACCCGTTAATATCGCATCCGTAATTTTTCTAATCTCACTCGTTGCAACTCGTGCAACAATTCACTCTTCGATACTTAAGGTTATTACTCAATATCGTTCAACATATCGCTATCCATCCGCATAGCCATACAACATGCATCATACCATATCGACTCGTTGCACCGATGCAACGAACGATTCACGACTTGTTGCACTCCGTGCAACCAACGACACATAACATTCGCATAGCCACAAAATACGCATCGCCTCACATATCGACCCGTTGAACTTTGTGCAATCCATAACACATATCTTCTCGCACTTCGTGCGACCAACAACACATAACTCCTCGCACTTCGTGCGACCAACAATGCATAACTTCTCACATTTCGTGTGATCAATAATACGTATATCATTGCACTTCGTGCAACCAACATCACCATATTCGTTGCACTTCGTACGACCAATATTTCATAACTCGTTGCACTTCGTGCAACCAACATTCTCCGATGGCACTAGGAGATAGCGTGATAGTCACGACATACTTGTGGCAGACGTACTCACTTAATATAGACTTATTGTATAAAATATCCAATGTAGCGTCGAGCAGATCCATGAGCCATGCGGTTGCGGAAACAACTTAGAGTCAACTGAATTCGATAGCGAAGCAACTGAGGGTCAAAGAGATTCATGCACGGTCGAAAGGATGGAACCGCTCTGATACCAACTTGTCACGCCCCGATCCGGGAAATCGCTCGTCCTCGCTAGATTTTACCCGAATCATCGTCCTCGCTGGGGCGTGATGCCGCACGAGCCTGGAGTTGCGCTCGTGCAAGGCAAGATAACAGGTTCACATAAAACTATCTCAATTTGATAACATAAGCAGCGGAAGGAAAATAGAGTATACAACAAGAATCTCTTTTATTCATAATAAACTGAAGGTTACAAAGGCTCTGAATAGCCCAACTTAATATGCCAATCGGCTACAACGCTCATGATCTCTCTAGCTCACAAAGGATTACATTGTTCCAAACATTATGCCTCTTTATAGCCAACAAGTAGTCCTCGGCCGAACATCTTCATGTCGTAAGTCCGAACGCCTATGCGATAGCTCCTCTTGAACGCCAAGGATTCCATGCCTCGGCACATCCAAGCCAAGCTCCGTCCCGAGCCGAATATACCTGAACCTGCAGGCAAACTAGTGGGGGATTAGTGCTTTCGTCCTCGCTTCGCACTGATCAAGACCCGCTCGCACCCAAACCAAACACTAAATATCTTTAGTGAAACATGCATCTTAATTTGGTGATATTTCTATTTAGCCTTAGGATCCGTTTCATGGCAACATTCATGCATAGCAACTTATTATAAATGTGTCCGATACCGTGTTCCTGTAGCAGATACAGTTAGACATAACCTGAACATAAACATAGTAATCGTGCACATCTCCGTCCCTTTTCGCCTAGCCTGCAATGGTTAGAACTTACATAACCCATCATACGATTCATCAAACCAACCAACCATAAACTTAGACATATGCATAAGGGTGGCAGGCCCTGCGCCTGCATCCAACTCTTATCTCAGTCCACCGGCCCTATCTATATGAAGGTCACGGTGTTTTACATCGTAATGGACTTGGCATCTCTTATGTGTAAGCCTACGATCACTTCGATACGGATTGCTAGCCCAGTATCCGAAGGATCCCAAACTTACGGATATCATAGCTTATCACAGCACTGGACGGTCGTAATCTGTCCGAATGATGTGCACCATAAATACCACACATAATTCCCTCCTAGGCCGAACGGTCCCGGTGCCCCGGTCGTAACCGTCCGAGGGAAGCCGCACCCGTGCACGGGCCATCCGAGTCCATTGACCATGCAATACGCGCCATTGCATATAAGTCATACAATCCAATCCATCTCGTGTTCCATAAACATAGTCCCGTTCCATAAGCATATTCGCGTCTCATAAACATAATCCACCATCCCTATCTCAAACTCCGTCGGCATTATGCTCCAACACATCTATATTGATGTACGATGCCCAACGGCTTAGTCATCTCGTACTCATATTCAGCGAGTACCATTCGTAAGTTATTCTCATAGCCTAATTCCGTAGTTACTCAGTCATTTCCTAGCTTTCATGTAAGAAGGCACGCTCAGCATCGTAATCAATGTTCTACGCGTAGTGTTCAATGTTCTCGGAGGCGTGTACGTGATGCACAACTCGATATTGTCTTTCAATGTTCTACCATCACCGCCCTACCGTAACTCGTACACTTGATGCACGTCGCTTCAATTGTTCGATTGTTCAATGTTCTATCTTAGTGTTCGACACATACTTGGACCTTTCGTCGTCGAGCCACGCTCGCTAACTCGATAAACATCTTACGCATATAATAACATATTTTATTAGACGTAAAGGAATAGGGAGAGAGAGTCAAGAACCCGCCCACCTTTATTCGATAAGCCTTGTCGTTTCGCCGAGCTGAAGCGGCTCTCTTCCATAACTTGGTCGCATAGCTAACTCTCAGACTTAGCCATTCCTTTGAACTACTCGATTAATTTTGCCTATCGCGCCCATGCCACAATCCGTTGCAAGGCCACGATTTGGTTTCGCGGATACTTCACTGCATAAGGCAAAATGTTGACCTCTTATTGTCCAGCGTAAAAGTATAGCCTACACACTAGATCAACTAAAATTAGCACTTGCTCAAGCGGGACTTATCATTTGCATCGATTCGATTCATAGATTCCAATCGACTCAAAGACCTTTGGCCACGTAACTCTTGCATCGATTCATATCGATACTTCATCGGTTCAACGCAACTCTTCGTGTCAACGACTCATCGTAATGCACCGTACGGAGCGGGGCATTACACTAGACAACACTAGGAATAACATTTTAGAACACCTAGAGGATTACTAGGATTGCAACATAGGAAACGCATCACAATATATGCTCGCTATTACAAATTAGATTTTCTTGCTTATGATTGTTTACATAAAAGAGTCCTTATAAGTTCTTTTATTTTATTAGATGGTGCTCACCCGTTCATCCCAGTATGCCACACCTGAGAATGGCACACTTCCTATCCAGTCGGTTGACCAGTTGACCGATCCACCTCCACCTACCATACTCCCCCACTCCACAAATCCACCAACCCAGATGCCTCCACCACCTTCCACATCACAGTCCAAGCAGGACCCGATACTCCCACCACTACCTATTACTATACCTGCCCAGGCTTCCGTCACTCTCGACGGGAACCAACTGCTCACTCTGATCCAAGGGTTCCTAACGACCCATCAGGAGCAGACCACCCTACTCCGCTAGAGCATGGAGCGTTCTGAGGAGCGTACCATGGTCCCACCACCGGTAGAGCCACGGCAGAGAGCGGGGAACATCAAGAACTTTATGGGTTTGAACCCCAGGGAGTTCATGGGGACTGAGGGCATCGTAGTAGCAGATGACTGGCTAGACTCGGTAGAGAGGAAGCTCCTTGGAGCTAGGTTGTCGGGTGACCTCCAGGTCGAGGCAGCGGGATTTCTGCTGACAGACTTGGCAGGAGTTTGGTTCAGGAATGAGCTACTATTTACGAGATGAAGGGCCACTTGGGATCAGTTTAAGATCCAGTTCAAGAAGAAATTTTTCTCGACCACCGCTAGGGTAGCCATGGGGCTACGATTCCAGAACATCCAGCAGGGGAATCGTTCTGTTGACGAATATGCAGCAGAGTTTAGTCGTTTGAGCCATTTCGCTCCTAGTCTGGTTGCAGACCCAGAGGAGATGATGTATAGGTTTTGCCATGGTCTAGTTCCAGACATTGGTATTCTCCTAATAACGAACATGACGACTGACTACTACCAGAGCCTAGAGTTGGCCCGGAGTATAGAGGCGCATCTTCTGTCTTACAAGAGACCGGCTTCTGTACACCACGAGGGACCTTCCAAGCGTCAGGCTTTCCAGCCGAGAGCACCGGTGCCGCACCAGCAGACATATCGTCCTCCCACACCACATCAGCCAATCCTACCAGTTAGAGCCCCGGGACCTCAGCAGCAGAAGGGAGCTGTGTGTATATTCTGTAGGAGGCCAGGGCATGATTACTCCATCTGTAGAAAGAGGTTGAGGCAGTGCTTAGCTTGTGGGTTTGCCACCCACCAGCTTCGGGAGTGCCCAATAGCGAGGGTACCAGGTACCAGACCACCAGCTAGATGACCGTCGCTCCCGACTCAGCAACAGAGGTATGGGCAATATCTGCAGCAGCAGAAGGTACCCCAGGGGAAGGCTTATAGTCTGGCTCTCGAGGCAGAGCCGGAGCAGGTTTTGGAGCCAGATTATTTGGCTGACGTCATCACAGGTCATATTTATTTGTATACTTTCCTAGCTCTATGCTTGTTTGATTTTGGTACATCGTATAGCTTTCTGTCATTAGAGTTTTTGCATAAACACCACTTAGTAGCTACACCTACCGAGGAGATGAGTAGAGTAATAACGGAAGACGGACCAGTGCCCATTAGGGCTATCTATAGATGCTCTATTACTATAGCTGGGAGAGAGAGTTTAGGGGACGATTCTTTGTGATGCCACTCCCCGGGTATGATATCATATTGGGGATGGATTGGCTTAGCTATGCTCATGCAGCTATAGACTACCATGAGGGTAGTATTCTGTTCAGTCCCCCAGGTACGGCACCATTCAGTGTCAGGAGGACAGGGCCGGAGATCAGCCTAGAGCCGAACTATTGTGCGACAGTTGGGGAGTTAGCACCGCTACACCCTATCATTAGGGAGTTTATGGATGTATTCCCAGAGGATCTTCCAGGACTTCTGTCTGACAGAGACGTGGAGTTCACTATAGATTTAGTACCGGGTTCATCACCAGTATCCCGAGCTTGCTATAGAGTGAACCCCAAGGAGGCCGTAGAGATGAAGGAGCAGATTGATGACCTGTTAAAAAAGGGTTTCATTCAATCTAGTGCTTCTCCATGGAGAGCGCCAGTACTCTTTGTACCGAAGAAGGATGGTACAGTCCGGTTGTGTATTGACTACCGGGCGTTGAATACCATCACCATTAAGAACAAATATCCTCTGCCCAGGATAGATGATTTATTCGACCAGTTAAGTGGGGCGAAGGTATTTTCCATGATAGATTTAAGATCCGGTTACCACCAGGTGAAAGTCAGGACTGCAGACATCCAAAAGACGGCGTTCAACACGAAGTATGGGTAGTACGAGTTTTTGGTGATGCCATTTGGTCTCACAAATACGCCAACTGTCTTTATAAACTTGATGAATAAGACATTTCACCAGTATCTGGATAAGTTTGTCGTAGTATTTATCGACGACATAAAGATATACTCGAAGACGCCGGAGGAGCACGCAGAGCACTTGCGGACAGTTTTGGAGATTCTGAGGCAGGAGAGGTTGTATGCCAAATTGTCGAAGTGCGAGTTCTTTTTAGACCGAGTGGAGTTTCTCGGTCATGTAGTTACTGGAGAGGGGATCTCAGTGGATCCCAGGAAGATTGCTGCCGTTGAGACATAGAAGGCTCCGACGTCAGTTTCAGAGATCAGGAGCTTCTTGGGATTAGCAGGCTATTATAGGAAGTTCGTCCAGGACTTTGCTAAGATAGCTGAACCCATGACGAAACTGACATGGAAGGACGCAGAGTACATCTGGTCAGAGGGCTGCCAGGCAGCATTTGAGGAGCTGAAGAGGAGGCTGACGATCGCTCCAGTTCTGACATTACCTTCAGGATCTGGAGGTTTCACCATATACAGCGATGCTTAGGGAAAGGGGCTAGGATGTGTCCTACAGCAGCATAGGAAAGTGATTGCTTATGCATCTAGGCAATTACAGACTCATGAACGAAACTATCCTACCAACGACCTAGAGTTAGCTGCGGTGATCTTTGCCCTCAAGTTGTGGAAACACTACTTATACGAAGAGCGAGTGGAAATCTTTACTGACCACAAGAGCTTGAAGTATGTGTTCACGTAGAAAGAGCTGAACATGAGGCAAAGACGATGGTTGGAGTTGATGAAAGACTTCGACATCGATTTACAGTATCACCCCGGGAAGGCAAATGTGGTGGCGGATGCGCTGAGCAGACATCCGATGGCATGGTATCTGATGATAGATCGATCTTTGTGGGAAGATCTGGAGAAGCTCGGTATAGAGATAGTTCGGCCAGGATCAGTGATACAGATAATGGCGCTAGATATTCAGTCAGGTTTGATGGAGCAGATCAAGAAGGTACAGTCTACAGATGAGAGCCTCCGCAGATTCAGAGTCCAGGCTTTAGCTGGATTGCTAGATGACTTCACCGTAGCAGAGGATGGATCCTTGAGGCATGGCAGCCGGTTATGCATGCCGAAGGGAGAGCTCGTAGAGGCAGTCTTGCAGGAGACGCACCGATCACGATATTCTATTCACCCTGGTGCCAACAAGATGTACCGTGACTTGCGAGAACATCTTTGGTGGCACATAATGAAGAGAGATGTATCACGTTTCATTTTGAGATGCCTAGTTTGCCAGCAGGTCAAGGCGGAGTGTCAGAGGCCAGCTGGTCTATTGCAGCTGTTACCCATTCTCGAGTGGAAGTGGTAACACATTACGATGGACTTCGTCTCAGGGCTTCCTCGTTCCCAAGGAGGGAAGGATGCCATATGGGTCATCGTTGACAGGCTGACGAAGTGTGCGTACTTCATACCCTTCAAGGTAGGGCTCTCCACCGAGAAGTTGGCAGAGCTATACTTACAGCAGATAGTTCGCTTACACGGAGTACCAGTGAGCATCGTATCGGACCGAGATAGCAGATTCATGTCCCACTACTGGAGGAGCTTGCAGGAGGAGTTGGGCAGTCAGCTCAAGTTCAGTACAGCGTACCACCCACAGACAGACGGACAGTCCGGGAGGACAATACAGACTCTAGAGGACATGCTGAGGACTTGTGTGCTGGACTTTGGCGGATCATGGAAGAGCTATCTGCACTTGGTAGAGTTTTTATACAACAACAGCTACCAAGCCAGCATCGGTATGTCTCTTTTCGAGGCACTATATGGACGACGATACCGTACACCGCTCTTTGGGATGATATCGGGGATAGAGTTATACTTGGGCCAGAGATGATCACTGATGCAGCAGAGAAGGTCAAGATGATCAGAGACAGGCTCAGAGTTGCTCAGGACAGGCAGAAACACTAGGCCGATGCTAGTCGCAGACCGATGGAGTTCGCCGATGGAGATATGGTATTGGTGAAGATATCACCTACTAGAGGGACGATCCGGTTCGGGCGAGGCGGCAAGTTGAGCCCCAGATACATTGGGCCGTTCGAGATACTTGGGAGGATCAGAGAGGTAGCTTACAGGGTTGCACTTCCACCCAACCTAGCAGGAGTTCATGATGTCTTTTATGTGTCTCAGCTGAAGAGATACGTTCCAGACCTCAGCCATGTGCTAGATCATTCAGAGTTGGAGATCAGACCGAGCCTTGCAGTTACTGAGCAGCCAGTAGAGATATTGGACAGAAGAGAGAAGAGGCTGAGGAACAAAGTCATACCCTCGGTCCGAGTAGCTTGGAGCCGTCACTCTCCGGGGGAATCTACTTGGGAGAGGGAGTCGGACATGAGAGAAAGATATCCTTACTTGTTCGACCCAACAACCGCGAGGGAACCACCCGTTCTCGCTTGATACCTTAGAGGTTAGTTTTCATAGTAGCCTTAGTCATTTTTTTTGCATTGCTTGTTATATTAAATGTTTGTAGAGTCTTCTATCCTTGTGAATTTCGAGGACGAAATTTTTCAAGGCAGAAAGATTTGTAAGCTCCTGAATATTTTAACTATTTTAAAATAAGGAATTATATTTTAAATAGCATTTTTATCCTTAAAATAAGTTATTATAATTACTAGAAATTTTCTAGGATTTTTAAATAAATTTTTATATAATTTTATAGCTTAAAATATCAACTTGCAATTTGTTAAATTATTTTAATATCAATTTGTAATTTTTCTAATTATTTTATATCAGTTTGCAAATTATATTTTGCAAACTGTATGGCGGTGGGGGGATTTGTGTAAAACTAGTTTTGGGAGGGGGGTTTCTGCTAAACGACTACCCCGACCACCGCCTTTCCCCGTCGCCATCTCCGGCTAATCCACAGAAACCCTAATCCTAAACCCTAATTTCCTGTAACCCTAGCCCTAATTTGACCGACTTCTCGACCCTATAAATCAACCCCGACCTCAAACCCTAACTCTAGACTATTTTCCGACCACGGCAGCGCCGGCCGACCCTCTTTCTTCTCCGACAAAGCTCGCCGGAGTTAGCCCCTTGCTAGCGACACCGCTACAGCCACCGCCATCGTGATCCACCACCACCATATTGTTCGCCATGACATGACGAACCCAGCGCCACCCTTCCCTACCGACCCCGACGCCTACGGCCGCCGCTAGCACCCCCGACAGCTTCCTCGCGTCGGACACGCACGTGTCCCTTTGTATTTACTTCACCCCCGTGTCTCCTTTTCACGTGGATGACTCATTTCGTGTCGGTGAGTTTAATGATGGACTCAGACACAAGAAACTCGTGTTGTGCGTGTCGTGCACACTTTAGACACAGGACTCATGTGTCTTCGTGTCCCTAACTGTCAGGACACGAAGACAGAGGACTATGGGTTAACAGGTTTAATAATCTGTTATTGGGTTTAAAACCCATTATCCTAATTCACTATAAAACTAACCCAAGCCCTAACCCAACCAGCAAGCTCGATCTGGCCCCCTGGTCAGCCGAGTTGCGTTCAGACCCACCCCCTGTCCCAGCGGGCCGAGTTCGAGCCCCCCTTTTGTTGTTCTTTTTGTTTTATTTTTGTTTTTTAATTGTTTATTATATATATATATGTATATATGTGTTTATATATATATATATATATATATATATATATATATATATATATATATATATGTATATTTGTAGATGGGAAACAATCATGTGGGCTTGGATTCCTCAAGATGGAGCGTTCCCGCTCCCCGAGTGCAACCCCCTCGGCCCCGGTCGGTGGCCAGCCGCCCTCGGCCGCCACCCCCCATGGGTGTCTCCCTTCTTCCCCGGCCCCTTCTGTCCTTACGGTCGGCCGGGTTCCCTCCGGGCGCCCCTCCCGCGAGGAGGCGTTTGCCCTACGTGCGGGGGACCATCCCCCTTCCTTTCCCCTCCTCGGCGCAGCCGCCGTCCCCGGCGTCAGAGGCGTCGCCACGGTCGGCTCCTGCGGCCGTCTCCGGCACCATCCCTCCTTGGCCCTCCGCTAGCCCCCATTAGCGTCTTGCGCGCTGCGCGGCCTGCTTCCGGTCCGCAACGCCTCCCTGCCGACGTCCCTCCCGTTGTGCCGCCCTGCCATTCAGCTGCGGCTCCACCCACCGCTTCCCCCGCCCTGAGCTAGTCCTCCGGGCCTCAGGCTTTGCTTGCCTCGGTGCCTCCCCCTCCCTCGGCGCTCGGCACCACCGTGGCTCCGGAGCCCAGTCCCGCTCCGCCGATTTTGACCCGTTCGAACCCTTCGGATCCTCCGTCGGGTCCGGGTCCTGCGGCTCCTCCGGCCGAGAAGCCCCCCGCCCAGTCAGCCGCCTTCCTTCCGACGCCTCCCCCTCCAGCCCCTCTTCCCGCCTCAGCTGAAGGCCTCCCCACCGCCTGTAAAACCCCTAAATTTTCTACTATTTTTTTTATATTAAATTTGATACCGATTTAAAATTCTGTATTGTACGTCACGTAGTCGTATTGTACGTCGTGTGCGGAAGTTCGTTTTCTTTCGAAATTGCTCGACGAGTACGAATATGTGTGAGCATACATATTTTAGAAAAATATTTTGTTCTATTTTTATAGTTTCAAATAATATAATAATTAGTTTTGTTTTCATTTCTAAACTTGTCATTTCTAAAAATTATTAAATATAAAATAATATGTTTGTATACTAGAAAAGCATAATTATGTAAAGAATATTTTTGCATACATATGTATCGTAATTATTTATTTGTCTATTTTAAATAAAAATATAATTTTTGAGGTTTATTAATATTAATATTTTATTATTCAAAAAGATATTTAAAAATATTTATTATTTTCGAAATTATTATTATTGGTATTTTGAAAAATATATTTGGAAGTTATTTTTGGCTATTTAAATCGTGATTTGATTTTTGGATTTATTTAAATAGATATCCATATTAGAATTTGATTTATTGATTTGATTTAAACTAAAATTAAATTGATTTAAATTTGATTTGTATTTGAAATTGGATTTTGATTTTGATTTGGATAGATTGAATTATCTATTTTGGGGTTTTAAATATTCCTAGTCCATATCTAATTGGAAATTCCCACATCCTATAAATAGGCAGGTACTCTTCCACATTATTCATCTTCCACAAATTAATTCCATAGCCAATCAAGTGCCTCGTGTCCGTGTTCCACCATCAAATTCTTATTCCAATTTATTTACAATTACATTATCTTCCCCGTGTCGGACACACCCTGACACCAACAAAATTCTAACCCTATCCCTATCCCTCTAACCCGTCCACCTTCACCCGCTGCCGACACGCCCTGCCTCCTCCACGCTCACCCCCTTCTGTCCGACCCGACCAGCCGAGCCACCCGGCAAAACCACACAACCGAGCCCCGCCTACTCCACCGTTTCCTATCCTCCCCGTCTCCAGCTTGTACACCACCCGACACCGTCCCAATTAATCGGCCAACCTCAGCCAACACACTGCCACCACCATGCCGAACAGCTCGACCCCCAAACCACGGCCGCGTCCGATTGTCGCACCACCGCGGCATCAGCCCTTCTCCCGACCGCCACCCCTCCTGGAACTCACCACCACCATCCCAGACAAGCCTCCGCCGCAACCGATAACCACCACCCGGACCACCATCACCGGTGCCACTGCGCCCGGTGCCACCCCATCCCCAAGACCCAGCACTGCCACAAGGCAGAGCCACCCACACCGTCACCGTCGTCACGGCCATCTCGGCCGCCGACTTCGTCTACCCCACCGTTCGTCGCCACCACCCAGAAACTCCAGAAAGAAAAAAGAAAAAAAAAACCAATAAAAACAAACAACCCCGCCACCACCGCTTACCTCACCATCGACCGTGCCGCTCCGCCGGAGCAATCGCCACCCGACCTCGCTCCGATCACCGCTCCCCAAACCCTCGTCGTCGACCTTCTCCTCCGATCCGCCCTTCGGTCTTCCGCCGCACTCCACCCGGCGCCGCCCACCACCAAGATCTCCGCCGCGCCGAGTCTCTTCCGGCACCGGCACCGCCCTCCTCGCCTTCTCGCCGCCGCCCCATGGTCGAAACCCCTTCCCGAATCTCCTCCTCTCACCGAATTTCCCGATCTCTTCTCCGGCCGCTCCCCACTTCCGGCACGACGACCGCCCCCTCCGTTCTCCTCCGTCGCTCGTCTTCCCCTCCCTGGCTCAAACCCACTCCCGCAGCGCCGTCGACTCCGCGTCCCTCAGCCGGGTCGCCGCCTCCGCCACCCTCTCCTCGAACCCACCGCCTCCGCCGCCGGGCCATCATCCCTCTTTCCCTTTTTATTTTTTTCTTTTTTGTGTTTTTGATCGAGTAGTGAGTACTGTGTTTCTTTATACGATATTTCACAATTGTTAAGTATTATTATTATTTAAGGTTATTATTATTATTATTATTATTATTATTATTAGTATTAATATATACATGTAGTGTATTTGTTATTATTATCATTATTATTATTGTTATTATTATTATAATTATAATTATCAGTATTGTTATTATTATTATTATTATTATTATTATTTTTGTTGTTTTGTTATTATTATTATTATTCTTACAATGCTAAGTTTTACGATTATTTTGGTTATTATTATTAATAAGTGGTTTTGGTATTTTTATCGTGGTTATCAAATGTTTTTCAAAGATTATCTTGTAAAAATGTATAAATATTGTATTTGACTTAGTATATTTTAAAATATTGTTTTTAAAACCATAAACAAATTTCTAGATTATTAATATTTATCTAGAAACATTTTGACGTATAAAAATATAGACTTCTACCTAAAATTTTATTTTGACAAACTTAGCGTTTTGGCCAAATAAAACGATTTTCTTGAATTTAAATATTTTTGCTATAGTTATTTTGACTCATAAAAACTAGTTTTAAATATTATAATTAGTTTTCAAATATCTTATTATTTTATTCTTTGATTTCTCTCCTGTCCGTAACCGATCTCCTTATTCCCATTTTGTCACCCAATTTCGTACTACCTTATGTCCAACCTAACCAATTCGACCCTTCTGGACCCAATGGAACTGCCCATGCCACCATTAGAGGTCACCTTGCATAGTTGTTGCATCGAAGTTGCAGATCGTGCCACCTTGATCATCGCAGCACACCAGGCGTACTACTAGGCAAGACACCTTGCCATTCGCTGTTTAATTATTTTAGCTCATATTTCATGCATGTTCATTATTTTTTTATGTAAAATAAACTGTGATACATAGCATAACTGTTAGAACTTATTGTTCATTTATTTTTCCTGCTATGTATTATTTTTCTTACATTAAACCTAGATTTAAGGGGCCACCTTGTGTGTTGCATTCATTGGCCTTGACACGTTGTAACACGAGGTTGTGTGTCGCATGTAAAACACGGAAGTGCGTGATTGGCTGGCCACCAGTACGTACAAGCCGTGCGATAGGAATAACCGCTAATAGAGATTGCATGCTAGTTTGACTTAGCGGTTATAGTGGTTTGTGTTGTGGATACAACACAGTAGGCATTGGGCGGGGAGGACAATTTCTTAGCGTATGGGCTTCGATGCACTTCCCTTGTGACCCGGACTCTCCGCTAGAGATACGGGGTTGATGACCCAAGATTACTGACGGCCACTGACGATTCTGCGGAACGTCATGCTCTTCCTGATGGGGCCTCTGGTGCCCAAAAGGGGGACCACGCCGATCCTATTCAGCCAGGGCCCATGCGTAGGAAGGATTGTTCTTAACAATATTTCACTTAGAATGGTAGGCTACCCTATCCGTTAGGTACGAGTACTTTTGGTTTGGGTACTTGTATCTGACCGTGACTTGGAACAATAACTTGTCGCGGATTAGTTCGTCACATCTTGTCCTTGTTTGGTTGTAGGTGTGACTTACTACTTCGATGAGAAGGTATTGAACCTTGTTGGGGTCCGGATATGTCACCTCCATTTCCTGTATTTTGTATTTGTACTCGTAAATTGGTTTTGGTACGTATTTATTTTTTTGACTTGCGGATTTTGGTTTCTCGTAAATGGGTTTTGGACCATGGCTTGGTTTTATTTTTGTAGAGTTGGTTTGGTTTGGTTTGGTTCATCATGAGTGGAACACCTTAGCCTATTCTCCACCTCCATTCCATCACAACCACCCTCATTAAAACCCACCAACTTTTTCTCTCTCCTCTATAACTCCATTAATTTCTTTCTACTTCTTCTTCTTCCTTCTTCCACACAACTTCCCAACCCATAGGCAAGTGCACCTTGCCATCAAATAAGCACCACTTTTTATTTGTCCACTAACTAGATTGGGCCATGGAGAACAACTTTAGAACTTGACATTTTGAGATTTGGAGCTTTCATACTTCTAGATCTAGGTTTTAACCATTTTCAAAAATCCTTGGTTTTGATCTATTAAACTTCGATTTTTGCATGTTTTGATGCTTCCATGTGGAAGAGAATTCGATTTTACTCAAGTTAGAACTTTGAAAATCTAGATTTGGTTTTGATTTGGCAAAGTTATGAAGAATTGAAGTTCTTGGTGTTCTTGGACCTGCTCTCGGCCAGGAAGAACATCCCTCTGCCTTGCGCTCTTTAGCGCATGGCCGATTGCGCACCCCCGACTTGTGGTCTTTAGCGCAGGGCCGATTGCGCATGACCTCAGCCAGTGCTTTGCACTGCGCTGGATTGTGCTGGCGCAAGCCATCCATGCGCAAGCCAGCCATGCACAAAGTAACCCCTGCGCAATCCACCCATGCGCAGTTGACTCCTGCGTAGTCTGTTCCTGCGCAATCCACCCATGCGCAGTTCACTTCTGCGCAGTCTGTTCATGCGCAATCTGCCCCTGTGCCCTGTGCCCCTGCGCACTTGGCACCCTGCGCAACTGACACCTGCGCAATCCAACTCCCTGACCCCTTGCGCAATCCATTGGCTTTTGGAGTTTTGGTTATTTCTTTAAGCTTGGCTCTTCTATAGTCCTATATATATTGGTATTTTATTAGATATTTTACGTCTATTTTATATCCTTACGCCTTTTGTCATGAACTTGATTTTTATTTAATACGTTTGGATTGACTATTGTACTTGGCATAGTATGACAAGGAACTAGCATAACACGACAGTGACCCATAGTGGTGCACTCCTGACATGACCAACCTGACATGACAGTGACCCGTAGTGGTGCACTCCTAACAAGCACCCTGACATGATTTATCTTGATAACTTGATAGTGGCCGTGGCGGCGCACTCCTGACTTGACTTGACTTGACTTGCCCTGACACCGTGGGTGCTCCTGCTTGCTTGCTTGTACAATCCACTTGTCTTGTCTCGTATCATGTCTAGGACGTGACTTCCTGGGTACCACGGCCAGGGACTCGCGCTAAATTGGATTAGACTAATGATTAGATCAAACTAGAACATAGAGAATTCCCAGTCATAGGCAATCTCGTTATCTGGGCGCTTTAATGGACTTATAGCTTGCCGACGAGTAGAGCACATTTCCAGCACACTGTCATGTGTTGCACCCTCTAAGTCACCTAAGGGTACATTTGTCTCCCGGGCAATGTACCCACCTATAACTCTCAACCTGCGGAAGGATAACTGGATAGTCTGCAGGGCTTGGGACTGGGAGTTTCTCACTTGCATCTTGTTAGTAATTAGGCTTGTGATAACCCTAGTTAGTTAAAGTAGTAAGCCGTAGTACTTGCTTGGCCGATTGTGAATGGATGGTGTCCAGCCTTGTCTAAGTCTTGTCTAGCTCCAGTACCTGCTATCTCCTGAGCATGTTTGTTTTACTTATCTTAACGATAAATGAGTAGAGACAGTGAGCTATTCAGGCGAAGGGTTACAACCCCGGTCCTTGTCTGGTTTAAGGATTATAACCTGGCTCCCGGAATGGTTCTACGTCCCTAGTCGTTTATCACCCTGTGTACCTTACTACTTGTACTTTCTTTTATTCTTTATGTTCTGATATGCTGGCTTTTGTTCTTATTTGTGGCCTCCTTTGTGGCACTTGCTCTTTCTGGGGTTTGACCCAGCTGGTTTTGTGTGGCCAGATTTCGGAGCAGCTTCCGAGGATCTACCGAGCTTCCAGCCCAATGGTGACAACTAGACGGAACCCGGGCCAAGAGTGGGTTTTCCTTTTTGTTTCACCCACTTATATGTAAATTTATTCTTTTGAGGCGTTTAGCCGACGAGCACCTGTTAGCTCGATGCACATTTACTTACTGTCTGCCTACGGGCTGTAAACATGATTAACAAATCCTAGGGTTGATCATGTATGACCGAACTCTTGCTAGTCCTATCATTTTGTACGACTAGCTTCATGATCATCCGATATGTAATATTTGGGACGCCTTATATATATATATATATTTAATGCTCTAACATCTTGTAACTCTGTTAATTGCTTGAGATTGAGACAATAGGCTTGACCTTAAGAGACTGCTGGCTTGTAGTAAACCCTCATATCTAGACAGCTGTGACCGTATAGTTGAGATGTATTCTATTTCAATATACGTAGCTGGCTATGTCTGCCCCCGCTCTCCAGTATTCTGGTTCTGGGGCGTGACAGGATACCATATTGGATTCATAGCATGGAAAGATACGTTACCGTGAATTAGTTTACCATCTCCTGTCCTTGTTTGGTTGGAGGGATGGTACGCTCGTTCAGTAGGTGTGTATTGGACCATGTTATAAATTCAATTGACTTATTTATTGAGCAATATTTATTCAGTTTATATGGCATGCTATTATGTGTCTTGTTACGTCCCTCTGAGGACCTGGTTGTCTTGCCAGGTGTGTGCTATTGTCTTTCGCAGGTGTTCTAGCTCTAGCCGTGATCTTTGCTATTTCTTCGAGGATGATTGCATTTGGATCGTCTTCGCTTCGCTCGCCACTCATTTCATTTTCTATGTACTTTTCTTTATTTTGTTGGTAGTGGATTTGTCTCCACCCAACATATTGTATCAAGACAATTCATTATCTTTATATGATGTCTTTTATTCATTTATTCTTGTGGATGAGATTAGTTATGGTTCTACTGCATTTTACAGTTATGTATTTATACGAGGCTTCCATATATTGGAGTATACTTCGTATGACTATAGCTGGCATGTCTACGTTCCTAGTCCTACGTATTTTGGGACTGGGGCGTTACATATTTTTGTGGTGTCCCATGCAGGTCAAGATAAATTGTTTGGTTACTTTACCGTACCAAGCAAGCCTGCGTATAGGATTAGAAGTCTAGGATCTCATCCACATACTTTACTACTTCCCCTGATTTTATCTACCGTTTGACTCATCAATTGCATCTTGCTTGCTTCCTTCCATCTCTATTCTTATCTTTCCTTCGTGCTTGCTAGAGATTGACCCTACTAGTTAGATGTCCCAAACACCCTTAGCTTAAATTTTTTTAAGTTGGGTAGAACACCCCACGACCCGACACGCCCTTGACTATTAAGACCATAGAGACTAGAGGAATCTAACCCATTTGGTCAACCAAGCCTTGGTCAATAAACCATAGAGTGATTGTATAGGAATAAAAGACTTAGATCCTTATGACTCTTAGACTATTCATAATTGTTTTATTTCATCTATTATCGTGCCTATATTTTTACCATTTTGACTAAATGATACTAATGTAGCCTAGTTTTTGCAAGCTTGTTCCTTATCGAGCTTGTTCAAGACATATATTATTTGGGTCGACCCACTTAACATATTGTCTAATTAGAACCGGTGCATGATGGTCTGATCAACCGAGTGCACTTTGGTTCGCCTTTGTCTATTATTCTACATGGATGGGGACATAGTTAAACTTGTCCTCTAGAATCCCATCCACGACTGCCTTGACAATTCCTTTGAAATTATTCAATCGTCTTTGAATCACGTATTCGTATTCGATAACGCCTCCTTCGAACTCTATCTTGCTTTCGCCTTCACCTATTTTGGAAGGACGAAAGCGTTATACTAGCACTTCCTCTAGCTATCCTATCACCTATGACCATTATCACTCGATATTGCTATTTCTCCCTCCTAAACTACTCGTTCTTTTCTTGGCCCTATAATTACTGTCATGACCCTTTAATCGCTTAATTAAGGTGAATCTATTTCGTTCTTTAAATCGTGACCCTCATTCATTACCCGTGACCATACCGTATTAATTTTCTATGATCTAGATCGTGATTCTTACGTCATGATTTGTTATCGATTGTTTCCCATCGAAACCCCCTTGTGTCTTCTCACCCCCCCCTACGAAATTCTTAATTTCGAGGACGAAATTCTTTTAAGTTGGGTAGGATGTAAAACCCCTAAATTTTCTACTATTTTTTTTATATTAAATTTGATACCGATTTAAAATTCTGTATTGTACGTCACGTAGTCGTATTGTACGTCGTGTACGGAAGTTCGTTTTCTTTCGAAATTGCTCGACGAGTACGAATATGTGCGAGCGTACATATTTTAGAAAAATATTTTGTTCTATTTTTATAGTTTCAAATAATATAATAATTAGTTTTGTTTTCATTTCTAAACTTGTCATTTCTAAAAATTATTAAATATAAAATAATATGTTTGTATACTAGAAAAGCATAATTATGTAAAGAATATTTTTGCATACATATGTATCGTAATTATTTATTTGTCTATTTTAAATAAAAATATAATTTTTGAGGTTTATTAATATTAATATTTTATTATTCAAAAAAATATTTAAAAATATTTATTATTTTTGAAATTATTATTATTGGTATTTTGAAAAATATATTTGGAAGTTATTTTTGGCTATTTAAATCGTGATTTGATTTTTGGATTTATTTAAATAGATATCCATATTAGAATTTGATTTATTGATTTGATTTAAACTAAAATTAAATTGATTTAAATTTGATTTGTATTTGAAATTGGATTTTGATTTTGATTTGGATAGATTGAATTATCTATTTTGGGGTTTTAAATATTCCTAGTCCATATCTAATTGGGAATTCCCACATCCTATAAATAGGCAGGTACTCCTCCACATTATTCATCTTCCACAAATTAATTCCATAGCCAATCAAGTGCCTCGTGTCCGTGTTCCACCATCAAATTCTTATTCCAATTTATTTACAATTACATTATCTTCCCCGTGTCGGACACACCCCGACACCAACAAAATTCTAACCCTATCCCTATCCCTCTAACCCGTCCACCTTCACCCGCTGCCGACACGCCCTGCCTCCTCCACGCTCACCCCCTTCTGTCCGACCCGACCAGCCGAGCCACCCGGCAAAACCACACAACCGAGCCCCGCCTACTCCACCGTTTCCTGTCCTCCCCGTCTCCAGCTTGTACACCACCCGACACCGTCCCAATTAATCGGCCAACCTCAGCCAACACACTGCCACCACCATGCCGAATAGCTCGACCCCCAAACCACGGCCGCGTCCGATTGTCGCACCACCGCGGCATCAGCCCTTCTCCCGACCGCCACCCCTCCTGGAACTCACCACCACCATCCCAGACAAGCCTCCGCCGCAACCGATAACCACCACCCGGACCACCATCACCGGCGCCACTGCGCCCGGTGCCACCCCGTCCCCAAGACCCAGCACTACCACAAGGCAGAGCCACCCACACCGTCACCGTCGTCACGGCCATCTCGGCCGCCGACTTCGCCTACCCCACCGTTCGTCGCCACCACCCAGAAACTCCAGAAAGAAAAAAGAAAAAAAAACCAATAAAAACAAACACCCCCGCCACCACCGCTTACCTCACCACCGACCGTGCCGCTCCACCGGAGCAATCGCCGCCCGACCTCGCTCCGATCACCGCTCCCCAAACCCTCGTCGTCGACCTTCTCTTCCGATCCGCCCTCCGGTCTTCCGCCGCACTCCACCCGGCGCCGCCCACCACCAAGATCTCCGTCGCGCCGAGTCTCTTCCGGCACCGCCACCCGCCCTCCTCGCCTTCTCGCCGCCGCCCCATGGTCGAAACCCCTTCCCGAATCTCCTCCTCTCACCGGATTTCCCGATCTCTTCTCCGGCTGCTCCCCACTTCCGGCACGACGACCGCCCCCTCCGTTCTCCTCCGTCGCTCGTCTTCCCCTCCCTGGCTCAAACCCACTCCCGCAGCGCCGTCGACTCCGCGTCCCTCAGCCGGGTCGCCGCCTCCGCCACCCTCTCCTCGAACCCACCGCCTCCGCCGCCGGGCCATCATCCCTCTTTCCCTTTTTGTTTTTTCTTTTTTGTGTTTTTGATCGAGTAGTGAGTACTGTGTTTCTTTATACGATATTTTACAATTGTTAAGCATTATTATTATTTAAGGTTATTATTATTATTATTATTATTATTAGTATTAATATATACATGTAGTGTATTTTTTATTATTATCATT
This sequence comes from Iris pallida, assembly GCA_029216955.1. Lineage (NCBI taxonomy): Eukaryota > Viridiplantae > Streptophyta > Magnoliopsida > Asparagales > Iridaceae > Iris > Iris pallida. The sequence continues at coordinate 6,992,279 of JANAVB010009599.1, forward strand.
ATTATTATTGTTATTATTATTATAATTATAATTATCAGTATTGTTATTATTATTATTATTATTATTTTTTTGTTTTGTTATTATTATTATTATTATTCTTACAATGCTAAGTTTTACGATTATTTTGGTTATTATTATTAATAAGTGGTTTTGGTATTTTTATCATGGTTATCAAATGTTTTTCAAAGATTATCTTGTAAAAATGTATAAATATTGTATTTGACTTAGTATATTTTAAAATATTGTTTTTAAAACCATATACAAATTTCTAGATTATTAATATTTATCTAGAAACATTTTGACGTATAAAAATATAGACTTCTACCTAAAATTTTATTTTGACAAACTTAGCGTTTTGGCCAAATAAAACGATTTTCTTGAATTTAAATATTTTTGCTATAGTTATTTTGACTCATAAAAACTAGTTTTAAATATTATAATTAGTTTTCAAATATCTTATTATTTTATTCTTTGATTTCTCTCATGTCCGTAACCGATCCCCTTATTCCCATTCCGTCACCCAATTTCGTACTACCTTATGTCCAACCTGACCAATTCGACCCTTCTGGACCCAATGGAACTGTCCATGCCACCATCAGAGGTCACCTTGCATAGTTGTTGCATCGAAGTTGTAGATCGTGCCACCTTGACCATCGCAGTACACCAGGCGTACTACTAGGCAAGACACCTTGCCATTCGCTGTTTAATTATTTTAGCTCATATTTCATGCATGTTCATTATTTTCTTTATGCAAAATAAACTGTGATACATAGCATAACTATTAGAACTTATTGTTCATTTATTTTTCCTGTTATGTATTATTTTTCTCACATTAAACCTAGATTTAAGGGACCACCTTGTGTGTTGCATTCATTGGCCTTGACACGTTGTAACACGAGGTTGTGTGTCGCATGTAGAACACGGAAGTGCGTGATTGGCTGGCCACCAGTACGTACAAGCCGTGCGATAGGAATAACCGCTAATAGAGATTGTATGCTAGTTTGACTTAGCGGTTATAGTGGTTTGTGTTGTGGATACAATACAGTAGGCATTGGGCGGGGAGGACAATTCCTTAGCGTATGGGCTTCGATGCACTTCCCTTGTGACCCGGACTCTCCGCTGGAGATACGGGGTTGATGACTCAAGATTACTGATGGCCACTGACGATTCTGCGGAACGTCATGCTCTTCCTGATGGGGCCTCTGGTGCCCAAAAGGGGGACCACGCCGATCCTATTCAGCCAGGGCCCATGCGTAGGAAGGATTGTTCTTAACAATATTTCACTTAGAACGGTAGGCTACCCTATCCGTTAGGTACGAGTACTTTTGGTTTGGGTACTTGTATCTGACCGTGACTTGGAACAATAACTTGTCGCGGATTAGTTCGTCACATCTTGTCCTTATTTGGTTGTAGGTGTGACTTACTACTTCGATGAGAAGGTATTGAACCTTGTTGGGGTCCAGATACCATATTAGATTCATAGCATGGGAAGATACGTTACCGTGAATTAGTTTACCATCTCCTGTCCTTGTTTGGTTGGGGGGATGGTACGCTCGTTCAGTAGGTGTGTATTGGACCATGTTATAAATTCGATTGACTTATTTTTTGAGCAATATTTATTCAGTTTATATGGCATGCTATTATGTGTCTTGTTACGTCCCTCTGAGGACCTGGTTGTCTTGCCAGGTGTGTGCTTTTGTCTTTCGCAGGTGTTCTAGCTCTAGCCGTGATCTTCGCTATTTCTTCGAGGATGATTGCATTTGGATCGTCTTCGCTTCGCTCGCCACTCATTTCATTTTCTATGTACTTTTTTTTATTTTGTTGGTAGTGGATTTGTCTCCACCCAATATATTGTATCAAGATAATTCATTATCTTTATATGATGTCTTTTATTCATTTATTCTTGTGGATGAGATTAGTTATGGTTCTACTGCATTTTACAGCTTATGTATTTATACGAGGCTTCCATATATTGGAGTATACTTCGTATGAATACAGCTGGCATGTCTACGTTCCTAGTCCTACGTATTTTGGGACTGGGGCATTATACCGCCTCAGTTCTGCCCCCCCCCACCCCGTTTCGGGCGCGGACGTCCTCCCGGAGTTCCGCTCCTCCGCGCATCCCTCGGGCTACATCCCCCCTCCTGTCGCCCGCTCGGCCCCGACTCCCTCCTCTCCAGCGGGGGCCTATGGCAAGACCCCTCCACCCTGCGGTGGTACTGGGTCTCCGTCCCTGCCCAGGCGGCCGCGGCCCGCTGGCCATCCTCCGTCCCCGGAGGAGCCGGCCTCACTTATGCGTCACAGTGGGGGTCACACCCCTACTGCTAGGTCACCGCCTGAGACCCTCGGCCAGCGCTCCTTTCCTCAGGTCGGCCGGAGCCCCAACCCTCCGCTCTCCTTCCGGAGATTCGCTCCCCTTCGCCCTCCGGGGTTTTTCCATCCATCTCCTCTGCCAGGGTCGGCCCCGTAGCCCCCCTCGCCGATGCAAGCCGCAGCAACCGCGGTGGTCCCCTGCCCGGCAGAGGCCCCCCTACCGCCTCCCCTCCCCCTCTCCACTGTGCCGGCCTCCCCTCCCAGCAGCGGCCCTCCTCTCAGAAGCCCACTCGCTTCCTCAGGTTGGCCGGAGCCCCCGCCCGCCACGCCGATCGCTTCAGGCCGCCCCCTCCCGCGTTCCGCCTCCTATCCGTGGCCTTCCCTCTCCGCCCCCCGCTCCTTCCCGCGAGGCCGTACCCGTCCCTCCCTGCCGAGCGCTCCCGTCCGGCGGCCAGCGCCGTGATCCACCTCCGGAGTCTCTCCCCCCTCCCGTGCTAGCCGGCCTCGGGGTGTGCGCCCTCCAGCGTGTGCATCGGGCCAGGCGTCACCCCGGGAAGCGCACTGGCTCGGTCGCCTCGGGCCCCGCTCCCGAGCGGACCGAGCGTTCCATCGGGCCTCACGCCCGTGTCCTTTTCCCCGTTTTTTTCTTTTTAAGTTTTCCCTTTTGAAATTCGAATTTCGTGAAAATTCGAATTATGTGTGTGATGTTTTGCTGTTTCCTGTTTAGTCTCAATAAATTCTAGTGTTTCCAAATCTCTTATACAAAACACAAAGGTTTTTGAATCCTAGGGCTGACTGTGCCAAGATAAAGAGTGGTTGGGATTTAATCTTGGTGAATCAACGGTTGTGGGGTTTTATGGGGAAGAGCATTATTGGGAGTGGGGTTTTATGGGGAATCCAAAGATGGAGATTTAATATTTTGATGGTTGGGATTTAATATTTTGATGGGGGCCTCATAATGGTTGTGGATGAGCATTATTGAGAGTGGGGTTTTATGAGGAATCCAAAGAAAATTCACATCCAGCAGTGGTTGGGATTTAATATTTTGATGGGGGCCTCAAAATTATTATTGTTCGTTTAAAATTGGAGGTCCAAGATTTTGAGGGGGAATACCTTAAATGAACCATGCCCTATGGGCACGGGTTATGACTAGTATATATATATATATATATATATATATATATATATATATATATATATATATATATATATATATTCATGGGGTGATATAGAACCCAAAAAAAAAATGTATATATGTATATGTATATGTATATGTATTTATATATATTATTATATATGTTGTTATATATATATATAATATATATACTGTATTTATATATATATAATATATATACTGTATTTAATATATATATATATATTTATGTATATATTAAGTATAAAAAATATATATAATAATATATATATATTTTATATATATATATATATATATATATATATATATATATATATATATATATATATATATATATATATATATATTAATATCTATATATTTATTAATATCTATATATTTATGTATATATATAAATGTATATATATATATATATATATATATATATATATATATATATATATATATATATATATATATATATATATATATATTCATTATATATATATATATATATATTTTTTCTCATTATATATATATATATATATATATATATATATATATATATATATATATATATATATGTATATGTATATATATATATATATATATATATATATATATATATATATATATATATATATATACATATTTCAAATTCAATTTTGTGCAAATATTATTATGTATAAAATTCACAAGTTATTATATAGTTTTATGACTTGTATATTTTACCACTTTAATATATATTATTTAAAATACTTTAATATATATTTTTGAATTACTGTATTTTATTAATCATGGGCATTTGGTGTCCAAGCCTAGCATGGATTTTTGGGCCCAAATGTGTCTAATATATTCGAAGTCGGTATAAGTCATATTGGACTTGATTTATGACTTTGGGTCCCGTATCTGGACTTCGGTTCAATTTCGTATACGTAGACAAAATACTAAATAATTAATTATTTATTTTCCAGGTTTTTTAACTTGCTGTTTTTGAATTTTTATATATATATATTAATGCTGTACAAATATAGAAAAAATTGTATTTAAATACTATGTTAGTTTATATAATTTAATATAATTTTTCCAGCATTTAATAAGTACTTTTGGCATTTTATAAAAATAGGAAAATAGAACTCATTTTTAGGATACTTATGTTTACTTATTTTTAATAAATATCTATGTGGGTTTATAAATTCCAGAAAAATTAGTATAAATTTCTATAATTAACAAGGATCATTTTGGTGATTTATTTTATGTATAATTAAGCCTTTTGTCTATCTTAAAAATTATTGGAACACAGTGCACAGTCTGTTTTAATTATTGATTAATTACGACTTACGATGTATTGTGTGATTTTGGGATATTGTAATATTGGACCTCACCCTACCATAGTGTAAAGGCCATAGAAAGTTATTTTAGGTATTGTGTCATCCCACATTGGCCTCCTATGCTAAAGTTCACCATTTGGCTAGGTATCCAGTCAGAGAGTCGTATCGCACACTAGTGTCTTAGTGTTTAACTTAGTATAAAACTAAGTTTATGTATTATTTTTACAGTGACGAGACACCAGACATCTATAGCATTTCCTTCACTACCTTGCTTTACTAGAGGCAAGTACCTCTACGAACTTTATTTACAGCATATAATGAATTGTGTATAAACCATGTTAAAATACCAATATCTAAACTGCAAGTCATATCTCTCTACATGTTTCACTTGCTTTATCCTGCTCTCGGTATCTACCATGTTTTATGCTTTTCTCGTATCGCTCACATGTGTAGAATCTGGGTTATGAGAAAACTGATAGTTGAGTACGTGATCATGCCCCCTCTACAGTAGCGAGCAAAGTTTTATTTATGTTACTACGCCGTAGGCCTTTATCTCAAAGCAGATTTGTGCGTATGTACATCTATTGCCATATCACTTGTACGAAAGTATATTTCATTATGTGCCCCTGCACATTGTACACTTATTGACGGTCACGTACCTGCTACAGTTTTAAACATTACATATACATCTGTCTCTATGACATATGTGTCCTTGCCATGATAGATTGTGACATGACATGATTCCTGTTTATTACACTCCTGTTCATTTCATGTTTCGTATATTTCGTTTGCTAGAATCAGTACTTGCTCCCGTCCTGACAGGATAACGTTGTAGGTATACTTACCGAGGAGGAGTTGCTATGTGATTCCTATTATGGAATTGTCGTCGAGGATCAGACTTTACCTTACAAGGATGTACCTGCGGGGAAACTCGTCTAGTTTGTGAAGTTGCTCAGGACTTTTGATAGTAGTCATGTTGTTAGACTATGTATTTTGATACTGGTCCTGTATCCAGTTTTATGTCTCGACTTTGTATTTCGGAACATATTTATATACGAGATAATTTTGTGTTTGGTTATATTCTGACTCAATTTGACATATAGAACTGTTAGCACACTTTGGTATTATCTTATTTTGTCTTTAGAACAGCTTACTATGCTTTATCTCAAGCGCAGGCTGGACATGACTCGGCCCGGCCCAACAATTTGGGTAGCGGATCGTGATAGTAAATACTCAGCCAAGTCAAAATCATCGAACTTAATGTCGATACCAGCTACCCTAGAATAAATCTTACGGTCATCATGAGTGAGATTGCAATACAACATTTGTATGGCATTAAGATATATTCTTGAAGAGGTAGACACTAGTTCATCAAGACAAAGGTCTTTAAAATTAGAACCAAATTCAGAAAAGATGGTAAAATTAATAGGATAACCCGGCTCCATAATACATACACAAAAATTAAAATATCATTTGTTAGAAGCTTCTAACGAAACAAATATGTGCTCATTGTAGGTATCGTCATTGGGAGGAGGTGGATTGAATAAACGGTGATGGGGATTGACATTAGGAGGAGGATTTGATGAAGAGGCTTCACTTCTACTCCTTTTTTTCTCTAGAAAAGAGTCTAGATGCCATGCAAAAATAATGAGAGTAGAGAGGGGAAGCTACAAGAAATATACCTCAAATAGAAGTAGTGGAGATGAAGGAGAATCCTCAAAAAGCTTCAAATCTTGAGTTTGGAAAGGAGAGATCACTAAATATGAGAGATCTAGGGTTAGGGTTTTGAGAGAAGTGGATGGAGAGAGGTAAAAGATGAAGAGAGAGGTTCAAAATTAGGAGTTTTATAAAGTAGGGCCAGCTGCAATAAGTGGGGTGTTGATCAAGTAGATCGGACGGCCTACAATGGCTGAAGGTTCTGGAACCGACCAGACCGAGTTCGGCCCGAGTTCGGCCCGAGTTCGGTCTTGGTGGATCCAGAACTCCAGACAGTTAAAAAAAAGATAATGATGGTAAGAAAGATAGTCTAGAAATGAAAATAGTGGATTTTATTGCCACAAAATAAGTAGAGCATGTGACAGACTTGTGAATCATTATTCAGTATATGTGAATCATCTCAGGTTAGCTGCAGGGGCAGGTTCCCAGCTAGCGGTAGTTCGAAGACACTAGGTACCGTGTCGCTTAGGTTTTTATGCCTCGTTGTTAGAAGGACCCTTTTGACTTGTACCCAAAATAATGCAATATATACTGATTTAGATTTAACAAGTATTTGTGCAGGCAAAATTTATTGTATGGCAATTTCATCCCAGATTTCCAATTCTCGACGAAAAAAGTTAAAATGCTCTTCGGCAAGTGGTTTAGTGAAAAAGTATGCTAGCTGATAATCAGTGTTAATGAATTCTAGATTAATATTACCTTGCAATTGATGATCTCTTAAAAAGTGGTGTCATATTTCTATATGCTTAGTGCGTAAGTGACATATTGGGTTCTTAGTCAAGTTAATAGCACTAGTATTGTCACAGAATATAGGAATGTGCTAAAAAGATAAATTATAGTATGCTAGAGTTTGCTTCATCCTCAAAATCTAAGTACAACAACGTTCTGCAGCTATGTATTCAGCTTCGGTTGTAGACAATGCGACAGAGTTTTGCTTCTTGCTAAACTAAGAGACTAAAGCTTTGTCTAATAAATGACACGTACCGTTGGTACTTTTATGGTCAACTTTGCATGCAGCAAAATCAACATCCGTATAACCGATTAGGTCAAAGAATATGGTTTTGGGATACCACAAGCCTACTGTAACAGTACCTTTAAGGTATTGAAAGATATGCTTAACTGTGCTCATTTGTGATTCCTTAGGGTTGGCTTGATAACGAGCACACAGGCAAACACTAAACATTATATCAGGACAACTAGCAGTTAAATAGAGTAAACTACCGATCATACCTCATACATACGTTGGTCGATTGGTTTGTCGCTTTCATCAGGTTCTAATTTCGTTGCTCGAGCCATCGGAGTACTGACTGGTTTGATGTTGTCAAGATCGAATTTCTTTAGTATATCCATTGTATACTTTGATTGACTGATAAAAACCCCTTGCGAGTTTTTTTGACGTGTAATCCAAGGATATAGTTAAGTTCCCCCATCATGCTCATCTCGAACTCATTCTGCATGCACTTAGCAAATTCTTGGCATAATGTCTCATTAGTAGACCAAAGATAATATCATCTACATAAATTTGCACTAATAGAATTGTGTCATCAATTGATTTTATAAAAAGTGTCGTGTCAATCTTCCCTTTTGAAAAATCTCCTTCAAGTAAGAAAGTGCTTAGGCGTTCATACCAAGCACGAGGGGCTTGTTTGAGGCCATAAAGAGCTTTCTTAAGCTTGAAAATATGATTAGGAAATTTATAGTTTTCAAAATCAGGTGGTTGTTTTACGAAAACTTCTTCTTTAATAAAACCATTGAGAAAAGCACTTTTGACATCCATTTGAAAGAGTTCGAAGTTTTGGAAATTTTCAAAGGCACAAAGCATGTAGATTGATTCAAGCCGTGTAACAGGAGCGTAAGTCTCATCGTAGTCGATACCTTCCTCTTGGTTGTATCCTTGAGATACGAAACGTGCTTTGTTACGTGTGACTGAACCGTCCTCACTAACTTTGTTACGAAATATCCATCGAGTACCAAAGATCGAATGGTCAGCGGGTTTAGGAACAAGTTTCCAAACCTGATTTCTTTCGAATTGGTTGAGTTCTTCTTGCATTGTAGATACCCAAAATTTATCAGAAAAAGCTTCTAAAATATTTTTAGGTTCTATTTGAGATATAAAAGTAGTGCTATCTACAGATTCTCTAACAGATGAACGAGTACTTACTCCTCTTGATACCGTACCTATTACCAAGTTTTCTGGATGTTCTGATGTGAAGTAGAACTTCTTTGGTAAGCTTTCTAGAGAACTGGTTCCAGATGTTGTATCCTTAGAAGTTGTTGATTTGACATGTACGTCATCATCGTCATCAGGAACAGCTGCTGTACTATTATTTTCATCAAAAGTAATATTAGCAGATTCTTCAACAATCATGGATTGCTTGTTGAACACTTTGTATCCTTCACTCTTGGAAGCATAGCCAAGAAAAATACCTTCGTCAGCTTTGGCATCAAACTTGCCTAAGTTGTCTTTGGTATTCAGGATAAAGCAACAACAACCGAACACTCTAAAATAAGAAATAGTTGGAGTTCTACCAAACCAAAGTTTATAGGGAGTTTTCTTCGAAATAGGTCGAATCAAAACCCTATTCAAGACATGGTAAGATGTACTTACAGCTTCTGCCTAAAAATATTTTGGAAGTGAAAACTGATTCGGCAAGAGTTGTATTCTTTTGCTCCACAAGAAAATTCATGATTAAATCCATTTAAATCACAAAAATTTTGAAATCAGTGTTTTCGAATTCGCCGCCATGATCACTTCAAATTTGAGTAATCATGAAACCTTTTTCGTTTTGCACCTTTTTAGCAAAAATTTCAAAAACAGAGATAATATCACTTTTGTTTAAAAGAAAGAAAACCCAAGTAAAACGGGAAAAGTCATCAACAATTACAAAGGCGTAGAGTTTTCCACCAAGACTGGTTACTCTACTAGGACCAAACAAATCCATATGAAGAAGTTGCAAGGGTCTAGTAGTACTTACAAAGTTGATGGATTTAAAAGAAGATTTTGTCACCTTATTTTTCTCACATTCGACACATACTGTATCCTTTTTTAATGTGATATCCGGTAGTCCTCTTACTAGCTTCTTGGTTGAAAGTCTTGATATGGTATCCATGTTTGCATGTCCAAGACGCATATGCCATAGTAATCTTTCATCCTTGTGAGCGTAGAGGCATTTTTTTACATTGTTAGTATCTTTCGAGAGATAGAATATATATATGTTATCTTCCCTTATCCCTTCAAAAGCAATGTCTCCAGTTGATCTATTATATATAGAGCATTTATTTTTCACAAAGTTAATATCATATCCATTGTCAGCAAGATGACTAATGATGAGCAAGTTATGCTTTAACTATGTTACTAAATAGACATCTTTAATGACAGGAGAGGGAGGATTACCAATAGTACTGTTACCTATAATATAACCTTTTAGATTATTGCCGAAGGATACATATCCTTCCCTTTTCATCGATAGTGTTGCGAAAAGATTTGCATTTCTAGTCATATGTCGCGAGCAACCACTATCGAGAATCCATTTGCTCCTAGAAGATGAATGAAGGTCCACCTATACCATTAGTAGATGTGACCTTTGGTATCTGAATCCTTGAGGGTCCTAAAATGTTAGTCTTCGAATGGAACCCATGTATACATGTTTAAATCAACTAAACTTTTGATTCTACATTATGGTGAAGTGTGTCCATATTTACCACAGAAGTGACATGTAGCATCCAGCAGTCAGTCAAGTCGATAGAAAAGAGTAGAGGTTACCCAAAAAATAACGACGTAAAATGGAAGAGAACATACAAAAACCCTTTGATCCAAAGTTTTAGGAGCTAACACCAAGAGAATAGGAAGAAAAAATAGGGCTAGGGTTAGGGTTTTTGAAGTGATGGCTGATGTGGTCATAGGAAAGATGATGGAGAAGTGGATGTTTAAATAGAAAGTGGGCCAGCAGTAGTCAAGTCGGTTCTGTTGGGGGGTAACCGAACTCGGACCAAACTCGGCCAGAGTTTGGTCTGAGTTCGGTACACTTGTATTTTTGAAAATAATTTTTGATTTATGAATAGAAATTTGCATGAAAACTAATATTTATTTGTTTAAATAACTCTTCATAACTTTGGGTTAGCTGTAGGGGCCGGATCCCAGCTAGCTGTAGTCCTAGGACTAGTACACTGTGCCTCTTCAGACTATTTAAACATGTATGACAGAAGGGCCTTTCGGCTTGTATCCAAAATATTTTGACTTAAAAATCATTTAAATATAGTCTAAGCATTTTTTCTAAGCATAAGCATTATGTTTTCGAAAATTCAAGAATACCTAACTCGCGATGAATAAAGTTGAATCGGCTTTCGGCCAATAGTTTTGTGAAAATATTTGCTAACTAATGATTTGTGTCAATAAATTCTAAACAAATATCCTTGTGTTGTTGGTGATCAAGTAAACAGTGATGACATATTTTGATGTGTTTAGTGTGTGAGTGACATACAGGTCTTAATCAAATTCATTGTGCTAATATTGTCACAATATATGGGAATCTTAGTGTAATACAGATTATAGTCTTTTAGGGTTTGCTTCAACCACAAAATTTTGTACAACAACGACCTGTAGCGATGTACTCAGCTTCAGTCATTAATAATGCAACAAAATTTTGTTTTTTGCTAAACCAAGAGACTAGAGCTTTACCTAAGAAATGACATATATCGCTGGTACTTTTAAGGTCTACTTTGCATCCAACAAAATCAGCATCAAAATACCCAATCAAGTTAAATGACATTGTTTTGGGATACCATAAGCCGACAGTATAGGTACATTTAAAGTATCGAAAGATACGCTTAACTGAGCATAATTGTGATTCCTTAAGGTTAGCTTGATATCTAGTACAGATGCAAACTCTAAACATAATATCAGGTCGACTGGCAGTTATCGATCATACCTTGATACTTATGTTGGTCGACTGGTTTGCCACTTTCATTAATATCAAGTTTGGTTGATGTATCCATAGGAGTCCCGATAGGCTTTGCTTTGTCGAAGTCAAACTTCTTCAATAAGTCTTTCATGTATTTGGCTTGATTGATGAAGGTTTCCTGAGTGTTTTGTTTGATTTGTAGTCCGAAGAACTAGTTTAGCTCTCCTATCATACTCATTTCAAACTCACTTTGCATACACTTAGCAAATTATTGACATAATTGTTCATTAGTAGAACCAAATATGATATCTTCCACATAAATTTGTACTAACAGAACGTCATCGTTTGAAGATCTGATAAATAAAGTTACATCAACTCTTCCTTTTGAAAAACCATTTTCAAGTAGGAAGCACTTAGGCGATCATACCAAGCTAGAGGGGCTTATTTAAGTCCGTAGAGTGCCTTACGTAGTTTGAAAACATGGTCAAAAAATTTAAAATCTTCAAAACTAGGGAGTTGTTTTAAAAAAGCTTCTTCTTTTATAAAACCATTCAAAAATGCACTTTTTACATCCATTTGAAAAAGTTTAAAATCGTAAAAATATGCAAAAGCACAAAGCATGCAAATTGATTCTAATCTAGCAACAGGAGCATAAGTCTCGTCATAATCAATTTATTATTCTTGATTATAACCTTGAGTCACTAGACGAGCTTTGTTATGTAGAACTTGTCCATTCTTACTAAGTTTATTTCGGAACACCCATTTGTTACCAATTATAGATTGACCAATAGGTTTAGGAATGAGTTTCCAAACTTGGTTTCTCTTGAACTGGTTAAGTTTCTCTTGCATGGCAAATCCAAAATTCATCTAAAACTGCATCTGCTACTGATTTAGGTTCTACTTGAGAAATGAATGCAATATTTGTAGCTATATCTCTAGTAGAAGAATGTGTACCAAGTCCCTTTGATACGTCACCAATGAAAAGACTTTTTGGATGGTCTGGCATAAATTTCAACTTCTTTGGTAGACTTGCCAAATAATCTTTGTCAGTAGCAGCATATTCAGTTGCTTTGGGTGTGTTCCTTGCACCTTCATCATAGATATCACTTGCTATATGACTGTTGAGCTCATCAAATAAAACTTTATTGGATTCTTCAACAATCATAGATTTTTTATTATAGACTCTATATCCTTTACTCTTGGCAGCATAACCAGGAATATTCTTTCGTCTACCTTAGAGTCGAATTTATCCAAGTTATCTTTGGTGTTCAAGATAAAACAGCGACATCCAAAAACTTTAAAATAAAAAAATATTTAGAATGCGATTAAACCATAATTCATAAGATGTCTTCTTTGATATAGGTCAAATCAGCACCCTATTCAAAACATGAAAAGTTATACTTACAGCTTCAGCCCAAAAGTAATTCGAAAGATTATGCTGGTTTAGCATGACTCTAGCCATATCACTTAGAGTTCTATTCTTCTGCTCCATAACACCATTTTGTTGGGTAGTTCTAAGATAAGAAAACTCATGAAAAAATTATTTGCATCGCATAACTTTTTGAAATTATAATTTATGAATTCTTCTCCATGATAACTTCGAATACGAGTAATCATGAAACATTTTTTATTTTGAACATTTTTGCAGAAAATCTCAAATTCAAGAGAAAACCCATGTGTATCAAGAGCCATATCGCTTTTGTTTGATTAAAAGAAAACCCATGTGTATCAAGAGAAATCATCAACATTAAAAAAGCATAGAGCTTACCGCCAAGGCTGGCGTCTCTACTAAGTCCAAACACATCTATATATATTAGCTGCAAAGGTCTGGAAGTACTTATAGCGTTGATGGATTTGAATGAGGATCTAGTTGCTTTGTTTTTCTCATAGTCAGCACATACCATGTCTCTCTTGAATGATATTTCTGATAGTCCTTTTACCAATTTCTTTGTTGATAGTCTTGAAATGGTATCCATATTTGTAATGCCTGTTGTTCGTATTACGTATTTGGAATACGTATACGTATTTTATCTTGTATTTGTATATCTCCTTGGTTTGGCTTGGCTTGTTTATTCTTGGTTGGGTTGGCTTGGTTCGGTTCGGTTTGTGTGGGTTTGAGTTTGGTTTTATATGGTGAACCCCCTACCTACCACCACCAACCCCTTTATTAATCCATTCCTTCATTCTCTCTCTTCATAACTCATCTTCTTCTTCCACATTACTTCCTTCACCTACCAAAGAGAGGGAGAGAGAGGTCTAGGCAAGTGCAACTTGCTTCCACAAGAGAGCTCATTTTTATTGTTCTATTAGCTTCTTCTCATATTTCTAAGACATATTAGAACTTGTCATTTTCTATTTCGAGGCTTTAATTTTTGTAGATCTAGAAATTAGTTACTTTCGGATTTTGGTGGTTTTGATCTATTAAACTTCTTTGTTTTCAAGTTTTTATGGTTCTATGTTGTAGAGCATTTTATTCTACCCAATTTTGACCTTTGGAAAGTTGGATTCGGACTTGTTTTGACCAAGATATGGACGATTGAAGCTTAGATTCAACCTTAGAGGTCTTGCTGTTCTTGCCATTTGGAGAAGACAGTGAACAGTGAGCTAGCTTTTTAGCTTACGCCACTGAGCTTCGTACGCTGCTCTTTAGCGAGCGTACGCTGCTCTTTAGCGAGCGTACGCTAGCCTTCGTACGCTGCTCTTTAGCGAACGTACGCTAGCCTTCGTACGCTGCTGTTTAGCGACCGTACGCTAGCCTTCGTACGCTGCTCTTTAGTGAGCGTACGCTCACCTTAATATGCTGCCTGTTGGCAGTGTGTCTTGAGCGTACGCTAGCTTGAGCGTACGCGTGCCTTGGTACGCTAGCTTAAGCGAGAAATGCGTACGCTGGCCCTTTCGTACGCTAGCTCGAGCGTACGCAGTCTTGAGCGTACGCTAGCTTGAGCGTACGCTGACCTGTAGCTTGAGCGTGTCCTTGTGTACGCTGACCCTTGCGTACGCTCCCCATTGGAAGTGTATGGAACCTTTGGTACGCAGACCTGAGCGTACGCTAGCCTGAGCGTAGCCTGGCTTGAGCGTAGCCTGATTACCCTTGATCTTCTATAGCCCTGTATATTGATATTTTATTAGATATTTAACGCCCATTTTATATCCTTATGCCTTTTGTCATAAACTTGATAATCATGGATTTGTTTAATATGTTTGGAAATGATACCTGAGCATGACCCGATAGTGACCCGTAGTGGTGCACTCCTGACATAATGACCTGACATGACCTGATAGTGGCCTGTCGTGGCGCACTCCTGACAAGTATACTTGACATGATAAACCTGACATGTTATATCTTGATAAGATGTTGCGACGGCTACCTGACATGACATGACTTGTATAATTAACCTGGACACCGTGGGTGATTGTGCTTGTATAAATAAACTAGTCCTGTCTTGCATCATGTCTAGGATGGGACTCCTGAGTACCACGGTCAGGAGTACCTATTGAAATGAACTAAGGACTAATAACTAGATTAATACATTAGTCATGAAGAGATTTTCCAGCTACAGGCAATCCCGTTACCTGGGCATGCCTTGGGATCTGTAGCCTGCCGTCGAGTAGGACACATTTCCAGCACACTGTCATGTGTTGCACCCTTCAAGCTACCTAAGGGTACATTCGTTTCCTGGACGATGTACCCACCTGAATTCAACTCTAATCTTTTAACCCGAGGAACCTGGATGGTCTGCAGGGCTTGTGGCTGTGGAATAATCTCACTGCATCTTGTTAGTAATTAGGCTTGTGACAATCCTAGTTAGTTAAAGTATCAAGCCATAATTCTTGCTTGGCCGTGAAATGATTGGATGGAGTCTAACCAGTCTAGTCTTGCCCTGATCCTGTTCCAGATTGCTGTATGACCAGAATGCTTATAATTATTTTATCGATAAATGGTGAGAATTCCAAGTTCTGTTCAGACGAAGGGTTACAACCCCGGTCCTTGTTTGGTTTACGGGTTGTAACCTGGTTATCTGAATAGTTCCATGGTTATCTCGTCGTATATCATCCTGGTGTATTTTCTTTATTTCCAGTTCTTACTTTTATATCTTGTGCTGATTGTTGGTTTTATTTCTTAAGTGAAGCTTCCTTTGTGGCACTTGCTCTTTCTGGGGTCTGACCCAGCTGGTTTTGTGTGGCCAGATTTCGGAGCAGCTCAAGAGGATCTACCGACCTTCCAGCCAGATGGTGGCCACTAGACGGAACCCTGGCAACGAGTGGGTTATTTTTGGCTCACCCACTCTATTGTAAAAATATTCTTTTGAGGTGTTTAGCTGACGAGCACCTGTTTAGCTCGATTGTACTTTATTTACTGTCTGCCTACGGGCTGTAACATGATTGACAAATCCTAGGGTTGATCATGTATGACTAAACTCTTGCTAGTCCTAACATTTTGTAACGACTAGCTTCATGATCAGCTGAATATGTAATATTTAGGACGCCTTATTATTGTATATTTAATGATCATACATCTTGTAACATATACTTACTTGCTTGTGATTGAGACACTAGGCTTGTTCATGGCCATAGGAGACTGTTGGCTTGTAGTAAACCCTCATGTATCTAGACAGCCGTGACCGTATAGCGAGATGGAATCCATTTCATATACGTAGCTGGCTATGTCTGCCCCCGCTCTCCAGTATTCTGGTTCTGGGACGTGACATGGTTTAAGTTGTGGCCCATTCAGGTCTTGTAAATCAAGATATGTGAGGGTTTACCGAATAGATGTCTCAATCAGTATTCGTCCTTGATCTATGTTCGTATCTTCTGAATCCCTGGATTCTTGTCCTGATCATATGCTTGTATCGTTGCTCTGTCCTGGTCCTTCCTTATTGTTTCCTATGTCGTCTTCTTCAGCGACATAGTACCTGACCCGGCCGATCAGCAAGGCGGAGCACCTCCCGCGGACCAGCAGCAACCTGGAGATTAAGCCCAGCATTCCGGAGTAGCCTCCAGAGTCGTACCTTCTGGCGGAGAGCTACCAGTCCAGCCCAACATGATGACGGCACTTTGGTAGGACTCGTCAGGACCTTGATAGCTTCTCAAGATCGTCGTGGAGATGCATTACAACAGGCAATGGCGGATGCTTTGACCAGAGGCGGTCAGCCAGGGAACAGCGCGGCCAACAGC
Source organism: Iris pallida (assembly GCA_029216955.1). NCBI lineage: Eukaryota > Viridiplantae > Streptophyta > Magnoliopsida > Asparagales > Iridaceae > Iris > Iris pallida. Next base: position 7,008,847 of record JANAVB010009599.1, read on the forward strand.
TTCAAGCGCTTGAACCCTCCATTCTTCGACGGTAGTGAAGATGCTATCGCGGCAGATGCATGGCTTCAGGATACAGAAGTGATTCTAGAAGCAGCCAGGACCCCAGAGAACGAAAAGGTGGCAGTTGTGCGCCTACAGCTATTAGATCTTGCCCGCAGCTGGTGGGCAGCGCAGGCCGTTGGATTAGCAGCCCCCATTGCTTGGGCAGTATTCTGGGAGAGATTCCAGACCAAGTATTTTGATGCTGTAGCTCGGTACGATCTACAGACGAGGTTCACAAATCTGAAGCAAGGAGGCAGGACGGTCGACGGATATGCGGCCGAGTTTTCCAGACTCAGTCGGTTTGCTCCCACCTTGGTGGCAACCGAGTATGATAGAGCCCAGCGGTTCCAGCAGGGACTTCACCTGGAGATCCTGTTGGCAGTCGAGCAGTTTGAGCATCAGACTTTTGATGCAGTCTTGAGAGCAGCCCGGAGGCATGAGTATACCTCCCAGAGGATTGTGGATAGGGTCGGAGGTCGGAAGAGATCTCACGGCCAGATGAATCAGTCTTCAGCACCGGCCCCGGCAGCCAGGGCTTTGACTATTGGAGCTCTGAGGCGAGCGGCCTCAGTAACGTCGGTTCAGCATTCAACTCCGACGCACCCTCAGCAGCAGCAGAAGCAGAAGCAATCTTCCGCAGTGGGTTGTTCTCATTGTGGGAAGCCAGGCCATGTGGTGGCAGAATGTCGCAGGGCACAGGGATTGTGTCTGGCTTGTGGAGCACCAGACCATAGGGTTGGGTCCTGCCCGAATAGGGGTGGTTCATCATCGTCCAACCTTTCTAGCTCTTCGGTGAGAGGACCAGCTCCGGTCCAGCAGCAGCAGTATCCATTGCCGAGGCCATTGCCGCCTCAGACCCAAGTGTTCCAGCAGCAGAACCCCCAGCAGTATGCACAAGTCCAAGCCCAGAGTCAGAGCAGGCAGCGAGGATTTCAGCAGAGGGGACCAGCACCCCGAGGGCACGGTCAGGCTATGGTGATGACCGTGGAGGAAGGATTGGCACCAGAAGAGGTAGTAGCAGGTACTATTCTCGTCAACTCCTTTCCAGCTTCAACTTTATTTGATTCTGGTGCATCGCATTCATTTATGTCTGCACGATTTGCGACACGGGTAGGATTGGAGCCCGAGTCATTATCAGTAAGGCTTAATATACTTACTGGTAACGGACTTGTGGGAGTAGATAGAGTGTTTTCCTCGTGTCGGGTCGTAGTTAGCGGTAGAGAATTCCCCGCTAGATTGATAGAGTTCCCGATGGCCGATTATGATGTGGTCCTAGGGATGGATTGGTTGAGGAACCAGTATGCTAGGATAGACTGCCACATTGGCAGGGTTGTTTTTAGCATTCCAGGTGAGATGGAGTTTTCTTTCTCCCGAGGCGAAGTTGAGTCATCTCCACCAATATTGCGGATGGCAGTAGCAGCAGTTCAGTTGCCCAGGATAGTCGAGGAGTTTCCAGATGTTTTCCCAGAAGAACTTCCAGGTATGCCTCCGGAGCGGGAGATCGAGTTCACTATAGACTTGATTCCCGGGACAGCCCCAGTGTCAGAGAGAGTCTACAGGATAGCGCCGTCAGAGTTGGAAATATTGTACAAGATGATTGAAGAACTCAGAACCAAGGGATTCATTCGTGCTAGTGGATCGCCTTGGGGAGCCCCGATGCTTTTTGTGAAAAAAAAGGATGGTACGTCCAGGTTATGTGTTGATTATCGTACCTTGAACTCAGTGACAATCAAGAACAGATACCCTCTTCCGAGGATAGATGACTTGTTTGATCAACTCAAGGGGGCTTCAGTATTCTCGAAGATTGATTTGCGCTCAGGTTATCATCAGATCAGAGTCAGAGAGCAGGACATCCCGAAGACAGCTTTTAGATCAAGATATGGGCATTGGGAGTTCCTTGTTATGCCTTTTGGAGCAACAAATGCGCCGGCAGTATTCATGGACCTCATGAATCGCATCTTTATGCCTTACTTGGATCAGTTTGTGATTGTGTTCTTGGATGACATTCTGGTCTACAGAAAGAGTGAAGCGAAGCATGAGCAGCACCTCCGTATAGTTCTCCAGATCCTCAGAGAGCATCAGTTATATGCCAAGTTCAGTAAATGCGAGTTCTGGCTCGATCGCATTTCGTACTTGGGTCATATTATCACCAGAGGAGGAGTAGAAGTGGATCCCCAGAAGATTGTAGCTATTGAGTCATGGCCAGTACCCAGCACAGTTGCAGAAGTTCGCAGTTTCCTTGGATTGGCCGGCTACTACCGGCGGTTTATTTCGGACTTTGCTCGAATTTTAGCACCATTGACGCAGTTGACCCACAAGGATGCGCAATTTGCTTAGACAGCAGAGTGTCAGAGTTTTTTTGAAAAGTTGAAGCGAGGCCTGATAACAGCTCCTATTCTCACGCTTCCAGATGGGACCGGAGGATTCTCAGTGTACTGTGATGCTTCAGGCAGAGATTTAGGATGTGTTCTGATGCAGCATGGGAAGGTAATAGCTTATGCGTCACGACAACTTCGTGATCATGAGAGGAATTATCCAACCCATGACTTGGAGCTGGCAGCAGTAGTGTTTGCACTTAAGTTATAGAGGCACTATTTGTATGGAGATAGGGTGGAGATTTTCACCGATCACAAGAGCCTGAAGTATGTTTTCACCCAGAAGGATCTTAACATGCGTCAGAGAAGGTGGCTGGAGCTTCTTGTGGATTATGATGTCAACCTGCAGTATCATCCTGGGAAGGCCAATGTTGTTGCGGACGCATTGAGCAGGAGAGCGGGAGTTTATTTTCTAACAGCGCAACCAGAGCTGTTAGCAGATCTTCAGAAGATGGATATTGAAGTTGTTCTCCCTTCCAGTGTGGCATTGATGGCCAGCATGCAAGTTCAGTCCACTATAGTCTAGAGGATCCGGATGGTGCAGTCGGCAGATTCTAAGCTTCAGCGACTCAGAGCCGAGTGTGAGGCAGGACGAAGACCAGAGTTATGTATTCATGAGGATGGTACACTTCGACATGGTAAGTGTCTTTGTGTACCCAGCGGAGCTATCCGGCAGGAGATCATGTCAGAAGCGCACAGTTCACAGTATTCCATCCATCCCGGCAGTACGAAGATATACCGTGATATCCGGCAGCATTTCTGGTGGAATGGCATGAAGCGGGAGATAGCTCGATTTGTCTCTCGGTGTTTGATTTGCCAACAAGTTAAGGCCGAACATCAGAGACCGGCTGGACTTCTTCAGCCCTTACCAATTCCAGAATGGAAGTGGAAGCATGTGATCATGGATTTCGTGACTGGATTACCTAGATCCCCATCTGGTAGAGATGCTATCTGGGTTATAGTTGACAGGCTCACGAAGGTAGCGCACTTTCTTCCGTTTAGAGTTGGTCAGTCGACGGCTCAGCTAGCAGAGATGTACCTCAGGCAGATTGTCAGATTGCACGGTGTCCCAGTCAGTATCACCTCGGACCGAGATTCAAGGTTTATATCGCACTTTTGGCGTAGCTTGCAAGAGAGTTTGTGAACTCATCTCCAGTTCAGTTTAGCATATCACCCGCAGACAGATGGCCAGTCGGAGCGCACGATCCAGACTCTTGAAGACATGTTGCGGTCTTACACACTTGACTTCGGTGGTTCATGGGAAGATCATTTGCACCTGGTAGAATTCTCATACAATAATAGTTTCCAGGCCAGTATCCAGATGGCACCGTTCGAGGCACTGTATGGCAGGAAGTGCAGATCCCCGTTAGCCTGGGATAATATTGGAGAGAGGCAGATGCTTGGTCCAGAAATGATTGCTCAGACCGTTGAAGTAGTCAGGCAAGTCAGAGATCATCTTCGAGTTGCCCAAGATCGCCAGCGCCATTGGGCCGATTCTCATCGGCGCCCTCTCGAGTTTTCGGTCGGCGATCATGTATTCCTGAGGATTTTGTCTAACCGTGGCATCATTCGTTTCGGCGTACGGGGCAAGCTTAGTCCTAGGTATATAGGGCCGTTCGACATTCTGGAGCGAGTAGGAGATGTATCCTATCGTCTCGCTCTTCTACCGTCGCTAAGCGAGGTGCATGACGTGTTCTATGTATCCCAATTACGACGGTACATCCTAGACCCGAGCCACATCCTGGATCATTCGGAATTGGTTGTTGGTACCAACCTTTCGTATGAGGAGAGGCCCGTGTCTATATTGGATCGAAGAGAGAAGATCCTCAAGAACAAGACTATCAAGTTAGTCCGAGTTGCTTGGGGTCATCACTCTTTAGGGGAGTCAACGTAGGAGCGTGAGGATGATATCCGATCATGATATCCCAATTTGTTTGACTCGTAAGGTATAATATCTTTCTTATGCCTCATGCCATCAATTCCTTGCTTGCATGATTGATTGATTGCCTAGTATAATTGCCTGTGAATAGTATAGCTTGTTCTTGTCCCTCTAGCCTCTTAATTAAATTTCGAGGACGAAATTCTTTTAAGGTGGGTAGAGTTGTAATGCCTGTTGTTCGTATTACATATTTGGAATACGTATACGTATTTTATCTTGTATTTGCATATCTCCTTGGTTTGGCTTGGCTTGTTTATTCTTGGTTGGGTTGGCTTGGTTCGGTTCGATTTGTATGGGTTTGAGTTTGGTTTTATATGGTGAACCCCTTACCTACCACCACCAACCCCTTTATTAATCTATTCCTTCATTCTCTCTCTTCATAACTCATCTTCTTCTTCCCCATTACTTCCTTCACCTACCAAAGAGAGGAAGAGAGAGGTCTAGGCAAGTGCAACTTGCTTCCACAAGAGAGCTCATTTTTATTGTTCCATTAGCTTCTTCTCATATTTCTAAGATATATTAGAACTTGTTATTTTCCATTTCGAGGCTTTAATTTTTGTAGATCTAGAAATTAGTTACTTTCAGATTTTGGTGGTTTTGATCTATTAAACTTCTTTGTTTTCAAGTTTTGATGGTTCTATGTTGTAGAGCATTTTATTCTACCCAATTTTGACCTTTGGAAAGTTGGATTCGGACTTGTTTTGACCAAGATATGGACGATTGAAGCTTAGATTCAACCTTAGAGTTCTTGCTGTTCTTGCCATTTGGAGAAGACAGAGAACAGTGAGCTAGCTTTTTAGCTTACGCCACTGAGCTTCGTACGCTGCTCTTTAGCGAGCGTACGTTAGCCTTCGTACGCTGCTCTTTAGCGAGCGTACGCTAGCCTTCGTACGCTGCTCTTTAGCGAGCGTACGCTAGCCTTCGTACGCTGCTCTTTAGCGAGCGTACGCTAGCCTTCGTACGCTGCTCTTTAGCGAACATACGCTAGCCTTCGTACGCTGCTGTTTAGCGAGCGTACGCTAGCCTTCGTACGCTGCTCTTTAGTGAGCGTACGCTCACCTTAATACGCTGCCTGTTGGCAGTGTGTCTTGAGCGTACGCTAGCTTGAGCGTACGCGTGCCTTGGTACGCTAGCTTAAGCAAGAAAGGCGTACGCTGGCCCTTTCGTACGCTAGCTCGAGCGTACGCAGTCTTGAGCGTACGCTAGCTTGAGCGTACGCTGACCTGTAGCTTGAGCGTGCCCTTGTGTACGCTGACCCTTGCGTACGCTCCCCATTGGAAGTGTATGGAACCTTTGGTACGCAGACCTGAGCGTACGCTAGCCTGAGCGTAGCCTGGCTTGAGCGTAGCCTGATTACCCTTGATCTTCTATAGCTCTGTATATTGATATTTTATTAGATATTTAACGCCCATTTTATATCCTTACGCCTTTTGTCATGAACTTGATAATCATGGATTTGTTTAATATGTTTGGAAATGATACCTGAGCATGACCCGATAGTGACCCGTAGTGGTGCACTCCTGACATAATGATCTGACATGACCTGATAGTGGCCCGTCGTGGCGCACTCCCGACAAGTATACTTGACATGATAAACCTGACATGTTATATCTTGATATGCTGTTGCGACGGCTATCTGACATGACATAACTTGTATAATTAACCTGGACACCGTGGGTGATTGTGCTTGTATAAATAAACCAGTCCTGTCTTGCATCATGTCTAGGATGGGACTCCTGAGTACCACGGTCAGGAGTACCTATTGAAATGAACTAAGGACTAATAACTAGATTAATACATTAGTCATGAAGAGATTTCCCAGCTACAGGCAATCCCGTTACCTGGGCATGCCTTGGGATCTGTAGCCTGCCGTCGAGTAGGGCACATTTCCAGCACACTGTCATGTATTGCACCCTTCAAGCTACCTAAGGGTACATTCGTTTCCTGGACGATGTACCCACCTGAATTCAACTCTAATCTTTTAACCCGGGGAACCTGGATGGTCAGCAGGGCTTGTGGATGTGGAATAATCTCACTGTATCTTGTTAGTAATTAGGCTTGTGACAACCCTAGTTAGTTAAAGTATCAAGCCGTAATTCTTGCTTGGCCGTAAAATGATGGGATGGAGTCTAACCAGTCTAGTCTTGCCCTGATCCTGTTCCAGATTGCTGCATGACCAGAATGCTTGTAATTATTTTATCGATAAATGGTGAGAATTCCAAGTTCTGTTCAGACGAAGGGTTACAACCCCGATCCTTGTTTGGTTTATAGGTTGTAACCTGGTTATCTGAATAGTTCCATGGTTATCTCGTCGTATATCATCCTGGTGTATTTTCTTTATTTCCAGTTCTTACTTTTATATCTTGTGCTGATTGTTGGTTTTAGTTCTTAAGTGAAGCTTCCTTTGTGGCACTTGCTCTTTCTGGGGTCTGACCCAGCTGGTTTTGTGTGGCCAAATTTCGGAGCAGCTCCAGAGGATCTACCGACCTTCCAGCCAGATGGTGGCCACTAGACGGAATCCTGGCAATGAGTGGGTTATTTTTTGCTCACCCACTCTATTGTAAAAATATTCTTTTGAGGCGTTTAGCTGACGAGCACCTGTTTAGCTCGATTGCACTTTATTTACTGTCTGCCTACGGGCTGTAACATGATTGACAAATCCTAGGGTTGATCATGTATGACTAAACTCTTGCTAGTCCTAACATTTTGTAACGACTAGCTTCATGATCAGCTGAATATGTAATATTTGGGACGCCTTATTATTGTATATTTAATGATCATACATCTTGTAACATTTACTTACTTGCTTGTGATTGAGACACTAGGCTTGTTCATGGCCATAGGAGACTGTTGGCTTGTAGTAAACCCTCATGTATCTAGACAGCCGTGACCGTATAGTGAGATGAAATCCATTTCATATACGTAGCTGGCTATGTCTGCCCCCGCTCTCCAGTATTCTGGTTCTGGGGCGTGACAATATTTACAAGTCCTAGTCTCATATGTCATAGCCAACTTTCATCTTTGTTGACTACTAGGCACTTACCTGTAATGTTAGTACTTTCTAAAAAGAAAACATAAATATTGTACTCCTTGATTCTGTCATAGACTGAAATACCAGTGGACATATCATATATAGAACATTTGTCTTTAACAAAATTAATACCATAATTATTGTCAGTAAGATTATTGATGCTTAACAGGTTATATTTTAATTCTGTTACAAGGCAAACATCTTTTATTTCTAGATAGGGGGATATACCAACAGTACCATTACCTATAATATTACCTTTCAAATTATGTTTGAAGAAGACATATCCTTCTCTTTTTATCGATAGCGTCGCAAAAAAAGATACGTCACCTGTCATATGCCGCGAGTATCCGCTATCGAGGATCCATTTGCTTCTAGCATGATAGGGTTGGCCCACCTACAAGACAAGGAGATGTGATCTTTGGTACCCATTTCTTTGAGGGTCCAGCATGGTTAGCTTTGGTATCCATATGAATTTATTCATGTCTACTAACTTTCTAAGTCTACAGTACTATGATATGTGCCCATGTTGACCATAGTATGTGCAGATAATTCTAGAGTGAGTGTCCTTTGACTTAGTGCAGACATGAATCTTTTGTGTCTCGTGTGGATACTTGTAAGTGAAAGCATGATTGTGTAGAACATCTTACGTTTGTGTTTTTTTTATTGTGTCCTTCTTGGTATATAATGTGTCGTAGGACATATCTTAGGCAGTATAACAGGAGCAACTTGTTTGCCTAATTTTATCTCTAACTTTTTAGAGATTGAACATGCTGCTACATGTTTCTCAGTCATGTCTTTTAACCTTTGTTCAGTGTCTATTCGTAATCTTTTCTTAGAATCATATAGAAGAAGTACTATTACATAGTCCTTCTCTCTCTGGTCAACAATGCATTCAGCTTCATGAAGACTCAGCTTAATATTATCTAATTCTTTTGTGTTAACTGTGGTAGATGCCTCCTTTATTTCTTACAATAAGTTAAACAGACTAGCCACTTTGGTTGTATATGCTTTTATCTTTTTTCGAGGATTGTCTGATACCTGATCAAATGCCATTAAGCAGACATTTAAAGAACTGTTGTATTTTCTTCCTCTTCTGATTTATTGGCCTCGTTTTTATGCCAAATGCTTGTATTTGCATACCTACGACCAGTTGTTGACTTTCTGCTTAATTGTTTGTATCGACTGTACTTCTTGAATATTAGTTGTTTGCCATGAAATATAAAAGAACAGAACAATTATCGGAGGACTGGACTTTTACTTCACAATATAAACTCGCTTGTACAAAGAAAGCCTAGGGACGAAAATCTAGGTACAGCAATCTAAGTACAATTGTTTATTTTATATTCTGAAGGGTGACTGTAGAGGCTCGGGAAAGCGACGGCAGCTCTGCCTTACTCCTTGGACGATCGGATGCAGCCTCGGCTCCGGGGAAGATCTGCTTGGCGTTAATGAAGAAATGCTCTCTTTGCTCTATCTCTTTTTCTCTCCAAGTGTTCTGGTGCTCTTCTCCTCAAAAAAGTCTTCCTCGCAAGGAAATGGCACTTTGCTATTTATAGGAATGGGATACAATCATTAGGGTTTGTAATGATTGCCTCCTAGATATGTCGGCGGTTTAGGACCAATTAATCTGGGCCCTTCATCTGATTGTAGCAAATCTAGGTAATTAATGTAGATTGCATCAAATCTCTGTGAGCAATAAATGTTGATTGCCATGAATATTCGCGACTTGTGATGGCATGCCACGTATCCAATTTGCTCGATTTGACTTGATCTGGACAATTATGGTGATTGCAACAAATCTGATTTTGTTAGGATTTATTAGCACCCATAATTCCAGGAAGATAAGACTGCCACGTGTCTCAATCATCGTGAAAAGTGCCACGTGTCTTCCCTGGGCCATGAGTGGGCCGCATGAGAATGAACGGCCGCATGAGGATGGGCAGCCGCATGGGGATGAACAGCCGCATGAAGGTGGGCAGCCGCATGGGGATAGGCAGCCGCATGCTGATGGGCGGCCGCATAAAGGATGCAGCCGCATGGAGATGGGCGGCCGCATAAAGTGGGCGGCCGCATGGAATAGACGGTCGCATAAATGCAGCAGCCGTATGCCTCGAGGCTCGGTGGATTCTGCCAGTTGTGAGAAGATCTCCTCCTCTTCCCTAGGAACACGCCTTTATGTCAGTCATTATTGCGCCTTTATGTCATAGCTGTCATTTGTCAGAGCTGTCAGCCGTCAGGGCATTAAATGCAGCAAAAGACGAAGAGAAGAGCTATTGAAGGCCACGTGGCTCCTTTCTGGGCCGTATGGAATTATTCAAGCCGCATAGACCCTTGAGCCGCATGGACCCCTGAGCCGCATGGGCTGTCTAATCTACATAGGGATCCTTTGGCCGCATGGACCTTTCTTTATTCTTTTCTATGCTTCTACAAGACCCCCTTCAAAGTTTTCAATTTGCAAAATTGAAATACTTTGAATAAGAAGCATGGCTATGTATAAATTCCTCTGGCCGCATAGGATGTTCTGACCGCATGGCCTCCTCAGCCGCATGGCCATCTGAGCCGCATTGGCCAACCAGCCGCATGGACTGTCTGGCCGCATGAGCTCCTTGCCATATCATCCTGCCACGTGTGAAAATCTTTTGCATTAATTGCTTTTGATTTTCTGTCAGATTTAAGGCCGCTTTTTGGGGTAAGATCCCAAGAGTTTGGCTTTTAATTAGTCGGTTTGTTCTCGATAACCGAAGAGTCGGTTTTCATGCTGCACGCGGATCGAAGTGCCCTCTTTTTGCCTATAAATAGGAACGTGTTCAGTTGGAGGGACTCCTTTACTCTCTTTCTCCTTCAACTCTTGCTGCCCTAATCTTCTTCCTTTGTCTTTCTTCTCCGATCATCGGACGATAATGGCCCCCAAGTCTTCTAAGGCTGCCTATGCTGCTGCGAAGGGCAAGAAAGCGGCTTCCTCGTCGGCCACTACGCCTGAAGTGCACCCTGACGTCCACCCTGCTTTTAAGGGTAAGGATGGGATATTGAATGCTTTGAACCCTAAAAAGAACCATGGCTCTATTGCATATTTTATGCACAAGCCTTCGTCCTTCGTCTTTATTGAACTGCCCAAGTTCAACATGATGAAGCTGCATATGTTGCGTGGGCCACATGACCCTCTTATATCCGGGCCGCATGGAGCATACTTTGTGTTGAAGCCGCATGAGAAGGACTTGTGTCGCAAGAGCACTTCTAGATTTGAACCGCATGAAGTCCCATTGAACGGGGCCGCATGTGCTCCTGATGAACTGAACCGCATAAAGCTTCGCTAAGTCATACCGCATAATCTTATCTGCTAAAATAGAACCGCATAAGCTCAACCGAACCGCATAAGCTCTATCGAAGCAGTGCCGCATGAAACCCAACTGAATTGGGCCGTATAAGGCTACGTTGAACCGAGCCGCATAGGTCCGTAGGAATTTGCCAGTTAATGCTGCTGGAGAGCTTTTGGTGGGTTCAGCCCAATATGCCATGGGTGTGCGGGTCGACGACTTGGTTCGACGTGTGTCAGATCAGCTTCCCGCCGATGAGCCATTGGAGAGGGTGAGCGCCATCAATAACCAGCCTTTCTACTTTTTTTGTACTATAATAAACTCGGGAAGGCTGGAAGGAGAGTATCTGAAACCAGCCTTTCTTTTTGGGGATGCTCTATCCATAAAGAACCTCCTAGTGCTGGACGTTTCTGAGAGCTGGGACTTTACTGTGGACGGGGTGGAGATCCATATTTCCGAAATGGAACGTCATTTTCCCCTCTCGTAGTTCAATATGGTACCGTTGAGCAGGCGGATGGTAGGCTCCCTAACTCCAACCCAATCGGGGATGTTCGTGGGCAACATCCATTATAATAATAACATTAGATCAGCATATGCGAGCAAGGACTCGGTCAGTCGGAGCGTGATGGAACTAATTTCGGGTACCTTCATAAACGTATTTGGTCCCAACTTCACGTTCACTTTAGCCGATACCTTCCTGAATCAGCTCGCTCGCAAGGGGTCTTATCCTGTTGGCAGGTTGTCGCTATTGAACTAGATAAACCCCATCCCTACGTGGGCCAACCTGACCTCATAGATCCTGAGAAAATATGAGGCATTCCTTCGGGAGATTGACCTCTATTATGCCATTCGGGGCACCTGTTACGGGTTACCCATTAACAAGCTGTTGTTCATGGCTCTTTTGGAAATGTATAACCGGCGGACGGGAACTTTTTTCGCGCCCGAAGGGGAGTTGGGACTTGCTCTCCATGAAATGTATGCTGTTTCTAAGCTGCCATAGGGGGGCGAGGCCTTTGAAGTATACACCCCGACCAACGAGGAATTCGAGGATCTGGATCGACGATTCCCGGGTTTCGTTGCCGTGTACCGGGAACTGTTGTGCCACCACAGTATCTGTCACCAAACGGCTATCAAGAAGAACAATAGCTTAGAAGGAAATGCTCCCCATACCACGTCTTGGGTCTCGTATCTTTTCAAATTAAGTCCCTCTGGCCGGGTTTCTTCCCGAGGTCCTCAAACCCATGAGGAGATAAAAAACCTGATATCGACTGCCAAGAGGTCGAGGTCCACCAGTGACAAATTTGGGAGTCGCACTGACTCCTTCAGCTATTTCTACCACGGTACCCGGCAGATGTCTGAGAAAGCGCTCTTGGCCGGATTCTTGATGGTGTGGCTACGGAACTGCGTAGTCTCGGGAGGGGCAGGTTCTATTGAAAGGATCAGCCGCCACTTTATCCTCCCGGCCGTGAAGTTGGTCTTCAAAGTCAGACTGGCCCTTCTTCCGGCCATGGTGTGTAGCATACACCACGGCCTCTATGCCTTCTCGTCCAAGGTCATTGCCCGCGAGACGACACTGGACTTTGAGCGAATAGAGCTACCCTACCATTATCTAATGGGGTGGCTATTGATGCATTATCGGTCGTTGATGAGGCCCGGAGCGGACGATGGCGTTACGGCTGATGATGCTTTCCTTTTCCGATATCGCCGTCAGCCTTGGGAACACAACACCATGCCAGCCTGTCGGAAGGTATTGGCGAGAGTAGATGGACACGACTTCTTTGTGTCTGTTCCTTAATTTATCGCTAGAGAAGTGAGGGGTGTACATGTTGATGGCATTGAACCTCCCCTCCTCTTATCTGAGAACATGCTCCTTTGGTTGCGCAATATTCGTCCAGCGCACCTGGTATATCGTTACCGCAATAATGTATACCTGGAGCCCTACTTGTCCAGCCGATTCTCTCGCCAGTTCGGGTATAGCCAGCTGTTCCTTGATTGTCCCAGTGCTTGCCTAGGCTTTGAGGGCAGTGTCCTTGATGGTATCAGGGCTTGGCATTATTACAATACGGTTCATACCCGAACTAGCTTCTCGATCCCCGATGCCAATACGCCAGGGGAGATTTTGTATATGGTGGCCCTCTATCATGTTACGGCGAGCAAACCTTCCGTTAATTTTGACATGAGTACTAGCTTTATTGTCGGTACTGGCTTGGCAGAGAAGCCCGAGGGGTCCAAGAAGAGGAAGCAGAAGGCGAATATGGTTCCTGTGCCAGACTCGGAGTCCACTACGGCGGGCGAAGAGGATGATGAGCAGGATGCCGATGATTCGTTCCATCCCTCGGACGAGGAGGTGGGAGATCAGCTACCTATTGTGCCGGATGAAGTGGTGGCGGGTCAGCCGCCTGCTGTGCCTGGCGAGGTGGTGGATGATCAACCACCTACTGTGCCTGGTCCTTCGCGCAAGCGAAGCAGGCGCGTGTTCACTGATGATGGCAGAACCTATTCCACGAAGCGAGCTGCGGTAAGACGCCGCAGGCTGTTTATTGAGGATGTTGACGTTGTTTCTGAGGTGATTTGAATTTCAAATACCTCCTCCTTCTTTTTCTAAACTATGGCCTAATTATTTCCTTTTGCTCTTGTAGGCATCAGAGGAGTCGGTTTCTCGGGAACCGACCGCTGAGGTTGATCCGGCCCTGACCACTTTGGTCAATGATATGTGTACTGCTATCATTTCTGCTAGGGTTCTTCCGGAGGCGGCCGAGGAGCCCCACCTTGCTGAGACCTCAACCCATGGGGACGGGGGCTCTACTGCGCCTGTCCCTGAGACAGTTGAATTTCAGCAGGGTGATGCTGAACTGGCTGGCTTCCTTTTCGGGGTGGCTGGGGCAGAGAAACCAGTTGAATTCGACTTGGAGGTCACGGGTGAGGAGACTACGTCAGCTGCGAGCGAGCTACGGCCTCCATACTCCTCTCCTGGTAAGATAAGCCGAATCTTAACTTGTGAGGAGGCCTATCTTCTCTATCATCACATCCTTCGGGTTACATCGATTGATGGTTGCTTTGGACGTACAGGTCCCGCCCTATTACTGCCGGTGACGGACATTATCGGGGCGGACTCTACCGAAGGGGATCTGATGGAAGCACGTGTGCCTCCTTCTCTTCCGACCTATACTGAGGGGCCTCCAACCGGATCGAGTTCGGGGGCTCAAGTAGCGGTACAGACGGGGCAAGGGACAATGCTCCCTGCATCCTCTTCTGCAAATATGGTTTCAGGGGTTGATCTCTCCGCCTTGCCGAGTATCCAAGCTCTTCGGGCGACGGAAGAGGAGCTAGCCGCTATTCACGCTTCTTTTCGTTTAGAATTTGTTTCCCTGGTGGCAGGGATTGCAAGTTCCGATGCTACTCCTTCGACACTGCCAGCCACACTTCCCTTGACGATGTCCTCTACAGATGTTTTGGATGAAGTATCACAGGATGTGGTTGACAGCTTCCACCGCCACCTGAAGAGAGGGATCGAAGCTGTTGTGGAGAGGGGGACTCCCTTTGCTATGGCCCGTCGGTGTACCGGTGGCCAAAACGAGATCCTTAGAACACTCTCTGGTGGGGCGGGGATAGTTGCGCTCCTGGAGCCCCAACTGCTGGAGGCCGTTCATCTTGTGGCCCGGTTTCATATGCTGCAGCAAGCTGATCTGTCCGCGGCGATAGATCAAGAGCGTACTTTCCTCATAATCGCGGTGGAGAAGGTGAGGATCGCTCGGAAATCGATCAAGCCGGCTATACTGAAGGACCGCCGTGATCTGTCTCGGTTATACGATCAATTGAGCCGTAGAAATGAAGATTGCACGGCTCGGGAAGCGACCGCCTCCTGCGGGATAATCGATACTAGGGAGCAGATCCTCGAGCTCCAGAGAAAGCTGGACTTTCTGGAATCTGAACTTGAAACCACCTGTACCGAAAAGGGGCTCGTTATCCAGGAGGCTGACAGACTTAGTCGAGCTTCTGCCAATCTGGAGCTCGCTCTGAAGAAGATAGAGGATGGCTGGCGGGCACACATATATTTTGATGATGCGGACCGGTTGTCCCAGGAAGCGGAGCGCCGAGCTAAGCAGCGGCTTGAACGGGAGATCGCCTTGGTGAAGAACCGCCTCCTGGAATTATGTAATGCCTGACCGTAGTCGACCTTTTTCTTCTTTTGTTTATGTTCTCTTTTTCTTTTCTTTTTGAGAGGGACATGGTCCCAAAACATGTAATGCTTTTTGACTTTCAAATAAAGAGTATTTTTTATCTTACCCTTCATTTGTATTGTGTTTGTAGTTTTGAGGTATTTGCCCCGCATGGGGGACTTGTTTGTGGACCTGTTACCCTTGGCATACCTTGGTTTTTGGTACGGATAACAAGTTTGATTGGGGATACCTAGAACAGTTCCACGGTAAGGTGGTCATGGACGTTCCTGGTAGTGGGAGAAGGAATGCCATGGAGCAGCTGGGCTCCCGGGGCATGATGAGAGATGATGAGCCTGTACTAAGAAGCTTAGCAAAGGACATTTGTGGGCCTATTATCCTTGGCGTACCCTGGCTTAGGATACGGATAATAGGATAAAAGGGAACCAATATACTTACTCAGAGGTAATGAGGATATGGCAAGCATGAGGGTTTTTTCACCGCAGAATCTTCCTACTCAAAGGTAATGAGGACATGGCAGGAGTGGACTCAATGGAGGATATTTGTGGAACTACTATCCTTGGCGTACTCCAGTTGTGGGTACGGATAATAAGTCGAAAGGGAATCAACATACTTACTCAGAGGTAATAAGGACATGGCAAGCATGAAGGTTTCTTCGACGGAGCCTTCCCACTCAGAGATAATGAGGACATGGCAGGAGTGGGCTCAATGAAGGAGGGTACATAGAACGACTCAGAGGTAATGAGGACATGGAAGTTCTATGTGGAGGGGTGATTTGTTTTTGGCAGAATTGAGATGACTCAGAGGTAACATCGACATGGTCGTTTTGGAAATTTCTGGATCTGTTACCCTTTTTGTGCACTGGGAGTGCGGGTAGTGGATCATGAGGAAGGAGCTCTTTCAGGAAGAAAGTTCAGAGGTATGGTTATACATGACTTCCTCCCTAAAAGAGTGACCGGGATGTAAGTTCAGGGGTACCAACGGATATATAACTCGACAATCCAGGAATTTTGGAATCAAAGTGTAAGTTCAGAGGTACCAGAGGGTACATAACTCGATAATCTGGGATTTAGAGAATGTGAGTTCAGCGGTACCGGAGGGTACATAACTCGATAATCTGGGATATTTGGAGAATGTGAGTTTAGCGGTACCGTAGGGTACGTGACTCGATAATCTGGAATTTTGTGAATATGAGTTCAGCGGTACCAGCGGGTACATGACTCGAAAATCTGGAATTTTGTGAATATGAGTTCAGCGGTACTAGCGGGTATATGACTCGATGATCTGGAAAATGTCGTTTAGACATAATATTTCTTCAGGAACTTGCCGTTGACGGGCAACATGAGCAAGTCTCCGTTTTGTTTTGCGAGACGGTAAGCTCCGTTGGAGAATACGGCCTCAATGATAAACGGACCTTCCCATTTTGGCTGGAATTTGCTGGCGGTTTTGTGAGTCATGACCATCGGCCTCGGAACTGCCAGGACGAGATCGCCCACTTGGAATGTTCTGATTTTAACCTTTTTGTTGAAGGCTCTGGAAATGCGTGCTTGGTATAGCTCGATTCGTTGCTGAGCCAAGAGGCGCTTTTCATCTAAGGCCTCCAACTCTTGCAGCCGGCGATGGTAGTTATCGTCCGCCGTCAATTGGTAAGTAAGGGCGACGCGGAGCGAGGGTATTTGAGTCTCCAATGGGAGAACTGCCTCACTCCCGTACACCAGGAAGAATAGTGTATTCCCGGTGGCTGGTCGGACTGTAGTACGGTACGCCCATAAGCATTTACCAAGCTTCTCGTTCCATTCGCGTTTGTTGGAGGACACAAACTTCTTGAGTAACTTGATGATGGTTTTATTGAATGCTTCTGCCAACCCATTCGCTACTGGATTGAATGGTGTTGAAGCAACATTCTGAATTCTGTGCTTGTCGCAAAACCGATAGAAGACGTGGCTTACAAACTGTGGACCATTGTCGTGGATGATTCTTCGGGGCAGTCCAAAGCGATAGATGACATGATGCTTGAGGAAGCTGATTACGTTTGAAGTCTTTACTTCTGCGAGCGGAACAGCTTCTGCCCATTTGGAGAAGTAATCCGTGATTGCGAGTATAAAGCGATGTCCTCGGAAGAAAGGTGGAGTAATCGGACCGATGATATCCATTCCCCATGTTTCAAATGGCCAGGATGCCACTGTTGGATGTAGAAACTCGGATGGCTGGTGGAAGAAATCTGCGTGGACTTGGCAGGCTTTGTACTTCCTTGCATAGTCTATCGCATCTGCTACCATCGTGGGCCAGTAGTAGCCCATTCGGCGAAGACGGTCTTGCAATTTAGGACCAGGCTGATGGGCCCCGCAGACACCGTCATGAGCTTCGTGTACGGCTTCTTTGGCTTCTGCGCTTGACAGGCATCGAAGCAGTAATCCATCGTAGGAGCGGCGGTACAGCATTTTCGTCTCTGTATCGTAGAAGAATCTGAGAGAACGCATTCTAATGGAAGTAGCTTCCTTTGGGTTCTTGGGCAGGATGTCATAGACTACGAAGTCTATGAATGGTTGTCTCCAGTCTGGCGCTTCGTTGATCGTCTGAGCGGAATAACTCGCCACGAATTGAACGTTGTTCTTGGGGCAGACCAGTTCGTGGCCTATCACGTCAACCGAATAATGAGTATGATTTGGCACTGCTAGGGAAGCGGCAAGGCCTGCTAGGGCATCGGCTTCGTTGTTTTGGAGTCTGGGAACGTGTTCGATGAAGAATCCCTCAAATAACGAAATAATGTTGATCGCTATTTGGTGATAGGGGATCATGTCTTCATGGCGGACTTCGTAGGAACCCCGGATCTGATTGACGATTAACTGCGAATCGCCGTATGCTTCAAGATATTCTACCCCCAGCTCTCTTACAAGTTGGAGACCAATGACCAAAGCATTGTACTCGGCCACATTATTAGAGCAGGGTTCTGTGAGAGAGTGAGCGTGATTGATCACCAACCTGGAAGGAGAAACCAGCACCACCCCGACTCCGACGACGATGTTGCCCTTAGGTCCGGTCCTGGAGGTGCCATCGAAGAACATTCGCCATATATTATCATGAGAGGTTGCATACGAGTCGGTGACCTCATCTGGGATTCCTTCATATATTCTGGACGACTCCGAGCCTGGGTGGGCTGCTAAAAAGTCTATCAGAGCTTGACCTTTAACAGCCTTTTGTGGGACGAAGATCATATGATAAGGAGACAGCAATATTGCCTATGTGGCAAGGCGGGAGCTGAGTGCCCCTGGTTTAGTCATAAGGACCCTGAGAGGGTTGACTCGTGAGATCACATGTATGGTTTGTCCTGTGACATAGTGCCGCGTCTTTTGAATGGCGAACACCAGGGCGAGGCATTCCTTCTCCACGGCGGTGTATCGGTGCTTTGGCCCAATCATCATTCGGCTGAGGTAATATATAGCTTGTTCATGGCCCGCATCGTTGTTTTATGCCAGCAGAGCGCCGAAGGAATGCTCCATTGCTCGTACATATAGCAAGAATGGTTTCCCAGCAACAGGGGCCACCAGGACTGGAGGGTTCGACAAATATTTTTTGATGTTGTCGAAGGCACGTTGGCACTCTTCATCCCATACGAACGAGATGCCTTTCTTCATGAGATGGGTGAATGGCTGACATCGCCCGGAGAGGTTAGAAATGAACCTCCTGATGTAAGCTAGCCTCCCTTGAAGGCCTCTGAGTTCGCGAAGATTTCTCGGGGGACCCATCTTCATAATTGCCTTCGTCTTCTCTGGATTGACATGAATTTCCTGGGCTGTAATAATAAAACCCAGGAATTTTTTGCTGGATACGCCCAAGAAGGATTTTGTGGGATTCATCTTCAGGTTGTGTGCTCGCATCAGGTCGAATACCGTCCTCAGATCCTGCAGATGGTCTCCCGTATAGCGACTCTTGACGGCAATGTCATCAACATAGCACTCCACAGTCGTGCGCAAGTGGTCTTTGAAGATGATACTCATGGGTCTTTGATATGTGGCGCCAGCATTCTTTAATCCGAACGGCATGACTGTGTAGCAGTATGTGCCGATTGGTGTTCTGAATGATGTATGCTTTTCGTCGTCAGGAGACATCTTGATTTGGTTATACCCCGAGAAGCCATCCATAAACGACATACGTTCAAAGTCGCAGGTGTTGTCGATCATGATATTTGTGATAGGGAGAGGGAACTCATCTTTGGGGTATGCCTCGTTCAGATTGCGGAAGTCGATGCAGATTCGTATCTTCCCATTCTTCTTAAGGATCGGTACTATATTGGCGACCCAGTCTGGATGTTGTTCTTCACGAATGAAGCCGCTGGCTATCAGTTTGTTGACTTCGGCTTCGATTGCATCCATGATGCCCGGGCGGAAGCGTCGCTGTTGTTGTTTGACCGGCTTTGCATCTGGCCGAATTTTGAGTTTGTGAAGGGCAACCTCGGGGTTTAGTCCTGGCATATCTTCATAGCTCCAGGCGAATACATCAATATATTCTTTGACAAGTTCCAATAGTGATTCTCGCTCTTCGTCTGTTAGGCTTTTACTGACGAAGATTGGTTTTGGAGAAGATTTGCTGTCGAGGTCGACCTGTATAACCTCATCTTCAGTAGGAGGTTCTCTCTGTTCGAACCGCTTTTTCTATTGTGCATCCAGCTGTTGGGCCCACGGCTCTAACTCGAGGATTTCAGGAATGTCTTCGTCTTCTTCGTAAGCGTCGGCGAATGCCATATTGACTGACAGGACTTGTCTGAATACATCTTTGATGCTGGTATCTGAATCAGAAGTTGGTGACCAGGTTGAATGTGAATGGCAATCGCATTCCTCATCTGAACTTTCAGGGGTTGTTGCGGGCGTAACATACCCTAATCCACATCGGGTCTTGCTGTTGTAATCACGTGGTTTGCCAGCCGGGACTGGCAGCTTTAACAAAAATTGTCGACCAGTACCGTAGTTCAAACCTGGCGTAGTCTCTAGATCATACCCCTATTTTTGCATGAGATACTTAGATTGGAGGCTATACAGATAAAGAGCCAGTCTTCCGGCATTTGATTCGAGATCGACCTTCTCTATGGTGAAGGGTTGTGGGTCATCCTTTCGGCCGAAGATGATTGGATGGTCTCCTCCCTCGATTATGCGGTAAGCGTCTTCTACTGGAGTAAGCTGGTTTGCGGTGTAAACATTTGTCACCTGTGTGTGTAAGTGAGTGCCTATACCGTGTTCCATAGCATACATTGTACAAAGCTTATTAAGCTCGAGGTAGTTCAAAGATAGCCCTTTATTGATGAAGTAAGGTATCTTTTCTAGTGGGATTACATCATCTGTAGAGGGAACATCAGTGTGGGCAGCCACATACTTGGCTAGTTCCGGTTCTTCTTCGGCCACCCCCTGTATAAATGAAGATTGAGAGAATGACTTGGGCAGCTTGATCATCAGGGGTTCTGTTGGTGGAGCTGAACGTGGAGTTGTTGGCAAACTAACGACCCCCAGTTTGGTACTCGATGCTGGACGGGGAGTTGTTGGCTCGCTAGAAGCCCCAGACTTTGCATCGGGGTGACGATTCTTCTGAGGAAGGCGTATCGTCATTGGCTTATCGGAGGGGTTGAGCTTCTCCGTTTGTGGCTGGCCGACTCTTGGCAGACTGATTGTCAGTGGCTCCGTTGTGGGTCTCGACGCTTGGCCGGACCTTGGCAGCCGGATTATCATTTGCCCTTCTTGTGCCGAGAGGCTGATTGCATCCTTACGCAGAGCAGCCGTAAGGGGTACGGATTTGCCAGGTTTGCGAGCTTGGAGGTGGATTGTCAGAGGTTCTTCAGTTCGAACTTGTATATCTTCATCCAGGTGTCTCTTCGACTTCTCGTATAGGCAGGAATCCGAGTAGTAGGATTCGACCCCTTTGAAGGGATCGATGTCGGCAAATTCTGTCCTTACGAAGCCGTGCTTGTCGACATACTTGAAGCACTGGTACAGCGTGAAAGGTACGATCATATAATTGTGTATCCAAGGGCATCCCAGGAGGATATTGTATGAAGTATCTGCATCTATGACGTAACAGGTCACTTCTGACTGAAGATCGCCAATTTGGCACTTCAAGCGAATCTTCCCAATTGGGTAGCTCCTGCCCGAATTGAAACCGCTGATGGCGGTGCTTGTTGGCGTCAGGCGATGCATAGGAATGCGAAGACGATGTAACAGACCCTTCGGGATGATGCTTATGGAAGAACCAGGATCAATGTGCATTCGGTCCACCTTTACGTCCCCGATGTATCCGGTGTAGTATAACGGACGATCGTGCAGATTGGTTTTGATGAGCATATCCTGCGGAGTGAAGACAATATTGGGCATCGCTCCTGTTCAAGTGCTGTCTTGGAGATTTACATGCGGACTCTCTCCTGTGAGGTTGACCTGAGCCAGATAGGCGTCGGCATTTTGGAGTGCATCGCTCAAAACCGCACGAACATCCTTTGAGAGCCTCAGGAGCTCGTATAACGATAATTTGGTCGGTGTGTTGGCCAATTGTGCCAAGATGTCAAAGTTGTAGGGCCTTTCCAGCCCCTGAGGTGCCTCTTTTTGGAGGAATTTGTCAAAGCGAGTCTCCTTCAGCCTAGGCTTATCGGTCGTCGGAGGCTGAGACGGTCCCGGAGTGTCAGCAGTAGCTGGCTGATGATCTTCAGTCGGGTTATCAGCCACAAGTTGGGATTGTACCCCAGATCGGGTAACGACAGCCGTGACTTCTTCGACATCTGCCGAGATTGTGCGGCAGGATCTTACCTTTCCACTAATCTTCTTGCGAATGGGAGGTGGTGTGGACTGAGTCACCTCAAGTACCAGGTCCAGATGGATCCACATGATCTTCCTCCATGATGTGGTGAGGGGCACTAGACCAGTAGCCTGATCCCGAGGGGGTGGAAGATTAGCAATCTCCATCGTCGCCAGAGGGACGGGTACCACGCCGTCTTGAGTCTCCGTTGGAGGGAAGCTGCCAAACTGTACGGATACCATGTTGGCTGCCACGGTTACCTCCTCAAAATCGATGGCCAAAGCGTTCGAATCGATAAGATTTTAGATATCGTTTCAGTTGGTAGCAGCCGTGTGTAGCATGGTAGACGTAGCGGTGGTAATGGCAATACTTTGGGCTCTCTATTTCTGTCGGCCAAAGTTCCCGTCTTGGTGGAGGGAGCTGAATTCTGTCTCCTTGTATGAGCATGTCCAAGATGGGCTTGACGTGGCTGTCTTCGAAGGAGTAGGTCATTTGCGGCCATTATTTGTCTGCCAGTTTTGACTCAGGTTTCTGGACTGTGTCGGCCACCATAGCCTGCTTGCCCCTATTGCCCCGATTGTTAGAGGGGCTACCCCCATTGTCGTTGTTGGTATTAGGATGCTGCCCTTGTTCTCTCCCTCCGAGATGTGCAATCCCAGTTGGCGAGCCTTCTTCAACCGTTCTTCGGCGCTAGTGGCACTGATGATAAACGTCTTCCAGTCCTTAAATTGACTTTCGCCCATCCAGAGGCTGATTGTTGGGAGCAATCTCTTTTGGCAAATTTCAATCAAGGAGGAATCCGGATTACCAGACGGCAACTTCATTACGGTTTGGCAAAACCGCTCAATATAGTTCTTTGTCAACTCCTTCTCCCCTTGGACGACGTCCATGAGGGTGGACATTGTGACGTCCTGTCCTACTTCGTAGAATCTCTCCAAGAACATGCGCTTGAAGCTGGCGAAGGAGTGGATGCACTTGTCTGGCAGGTTGCGGTACCAGTCGAAGGCGACCCCTTCCAATGCCCCGATGAATAATCGCGTAAGGATGGCATCGTCATGGGACAGATGGTCGGTGGTGACCTCGAAGTAAGTGATGTACCGACTTACAGAGGTCTTGCCATCATAAGGATTAATGTTGAACGGCTTATATCTTGGTGGGAAGGGGACATCCCTCCATGCAGCAGGGTATGGTTGCCGTATTCTGAGGTCTTGAGAGTTCTCTCGAGCATGAAACATGGCTCGGAGCTCCTGGGCCTCTCTTCTTGCTTCTCTGGCCTCGTCCGCAGTGGTGGGAGCCATCATTTCAGGAGGATTATTGCCCGGGTTTGGTGCCGCCGAATTTGAGTCTGCATTGACCGCGGGACACGCACTTGATTGGTCAGGCATCTTTCCTTGCAGAGTTGGAAGAGCCGCTTTTATCTCATCTACAGACTAGACCAAGGCATGTAGTATGGCCTCTAGAGTGTCGATGCGTTGGCGATCACTGGAACCACCTTGATTGCTGTCCATTATGAATACTGTCCTTACATGAGGAGAGATGGAAGGAACGGTGAAGGACGTGCCCTCCGAGTCATACCCCTGTATCGAGAAGTCATCGGGTATGTGGGAATGTTCTCCTCTGGTTCGAATTCAGAAGGAATAGTACCCCCAGCTTCAGAGCTTGCTTTATCTTGAAAGTCGTGGACGTCCTCGGGGACGTCGGCACCTGCTGCATCTGATGGGAGAGTTATTTCTCCGGGCTCGTCTCCTTGGAACATCGGATTATCGTGGATGTTCGGGGGAGTGCTACCCTCAGTTCCAGCGACCCCCAGTGGTGTGGATGATGAATCACCCACTGTAGCAGATTTTGTCTTCGAACGGGTTCCTTGGAAAACCTCGGTGGAGGACAACCGTTTAGATGACAGTTTCTTAGTCACAGTGGTTGAAATCTTCGGGTTGGAAACGTTTATCTTCTTCCCTCTCCCATCGGCGGGGATTTTCTGAGTAGAGTTGCAGGAGACAACAGGAGGCGCCTCGTCTTCTGGGCTTGGTCGTTGCAGTCTTTGGAAGACAGACCGCCGATCTTCTTGTACTGTTGCGTTATTGCAATAGCAGTTGACAATGATTTAGGTACAGTAAAGTCCGTGGGAAGACTCTTTGTACACCGAGACCTCTTCCCTTTTCTTGCATTTGTGGAGGATAACCTCACGCAAGTCTGATGGGTCTGGAACGACCATGTTTGCTCCCTTGGTTTTAGGAGACTTTTGGGAACCGCTCTGTCCATTCGCCGTCGGGGGCGGGACTCGAGTGGTTCTATACAACTTCCCATCAGAGGCCCGCATAATGGTATGTGGAGTGCTCGGATGGTCAGAGGTTGGGACAGCCGACTGAGCTCGCCAAGCTCGCGCTGCCCTTGACTTCTTCACTCTAGCGCCTGAAGGCGTATAGTAGGAAGAGTCAAAATGATGCTGCAGAGAGTCAGACATATTCTCTTGGGTACATAAGAGATCTGGACCATAGGAGAGGCGATCAAAGACTGAGCCTGAGCTGCGTGGAGCAGGCAGTATACGGCTGGAGTCAATAGTCTTCATGCGACAGGCAGTCATAGCCGCATAGGCTTTCTTCATGCGGCTGGAAGTCTCAGCCGCATGGGTTTTCTCCAAGCGACTGGGAGTTCTGGCCGCATGGATATTCTTCATGCGGCTGGCAGTTTCGGCCACGTGAGTATCATGCATGCAGCTGGCAGTCTTGGCCGCATGAGTGTTCGACTTCTTCCTGGAGTACATAGAATCACTCTTTGTCCCTGCAAGTCCAGCATCGTAGTGCTTTCCTCTGCCGGACTTGGGGACAGCAGAGTCCTCTATGGCTTGAAGTGGGGCCGCATGAGAGTCGCCTTCGTCGTCTTGGGCAGCAGAGAGTACTCCGTCCAGGGCTTGGAGAGGAGCAAATGATTTTGGCCTCCACTTCCTGCGAGCCTTCTTTGTGCGGGTTTGCTTCTGGACCGGGCCAGCGCTCCCGTCGGAGAGCATTTCTTCAAATGCCTATTGGTCGAAGCGGACGACCATCTTCTGTTGCGTGGAGCCAAGTTTGGCTGCATCCGATTGCGTCACCAACTTCTCAGCCGTGGAGAAGTTTGTCCCCAGCAGAGTCGCCATCGTGTTTGCCATGAAATATAAAAGAATAGAACAATTATCGGAGGACTGGACTTTTACTTCACAATACAAACTCGCTTGTACAAAGAAAGCCTAGGGACGAAAACCTAGGTACAGCAATCTAAGTACAATTGTTTATTTTAGATTTTGGGGGGTGACGGTAGAGGCTCGGGAAAGCGACGGCAGCTCTGCCTTACTCCTTGGACGATCGGATGCAGCCTTGGCTCCGGGGAAGATCTGCTTGGCGTTAATGAAGAAATGCTCTCTTTGCTCTCTCTCTCTATTTTTCTCTCCAAGTGTTCTGGTGCTCTTCTCCTCAAAAAAGGTCTTCCTCGCAAGGGAATGGCACCTTGCTATTTATAGGAATAGGATGCAATCATTAGGGTTTGCAATGATTGCCTCCTTGATATGTCGGCGGTTTAGGACCAATTAATCTGGGCCCTTTATTCTGATTGTAGCAAATTTAGGTAATTAATGTAGATTGCATCAAATCTCTGTGAGCAATAAATATTGATTGCCATGAATATTCGTGACTTGTGATGGCCTGCCACCTGTCCAATTTGCTCAATTTGACTTGATCTGGGCAATTATGGTGATTGCAACAAATCTAATTTTGTTAGGATTTGTTAGCACCCATAATTCCAGGAAGATAAGACTGCCACGTGTCTCAATCGTCGTAAAAAGCGCCACGTGTCTCCCCTGGGCCATGAGTGGGCCGCATGAAAATAAACGGCCGTATGAAGATGGACAGCCGCATGGGGATGAACAGCCGCCTGAAGGTGGAAAGCCGCATGGGGTTAGGCAGCCGCATGCTGATGGGCGGCCGTATAAAGGATGCAGCCGTATAGAGATGGGTGACCGCATGAAATGGGCGGCCGCATGGAATGGACGGTCGCATAAATGCAGCAGCTGCATGCCTCGGGGCTCGGTGGATTCTGCCAGTTGTGAGAAGATCTCCTCCTCTTCCCTTGGAACACGCCTTTATGTCAGTCATTATTGCACCTTTATGTCAGAGCTGTCATTTATCAGAGCTGTCAGCCGTCAGGGCATTAAATGCAGCAAAAGACAAAGGAAAGAGCTGTTGAAGGCAACGTGGCTCCTTTCTGGGCCGCATGGAATTTTTCAAGCCGCATAGACGCTTGAGCCGCATGGACCCCTGAGCCGTATGGGCTGTCTGATCCGCATAGGGATCCTTTGGCCGCATGGACCTTTCTTTATTCTTTTCCATGCTTCTACATTAGGTAGTTCTTCTTTATATGCCTGGTCTTTTTGTATCCATAGTACATCATTTTTTCTTCATTACTTTTTTGGACGTCTTTCTTCTTTCGGTTTAATTTCTCAAACCTCAAGAACTTTCTGAATTTTTGACCAGCAGGGCTTGTTCATCACCATCTGACTCTTCATCGTCAGTGTCTTCATTGGAGAATCTTTTAGCTTAGATTTTGAAGGCAATAGATTTTTCTTTTGGGGTTACCTCTTCAAAGTCTTTTAGGTCAAGCTCATGAGTCATGAGTTTACCCATCAGCGTCTTTAGTAACATTGTGGTGAGATCGTTTCCTTCAATGATTGTTGTTGCCTTCAGGTTCCAATTCTTGGTCAGTCCCCTGCACACCTTCCTGATCTTTTTATGGTTATTGTAATCTTTACCAAAAGAAGATAGAGGATTAGTTATATCTAGAAAATGTGTGAACATTTGTGTGTTGACTCATTTGGCTTCATCTTGAAAGCCTCATACTCTTGTATTAGTCTGTTGATCTTGGATTCCTACACTTGTGACGTTCTTTTATGAGTTCCCTCAAGAAGTTTCTAGATCTCGTACGAAGTGACACATGTAGATACTTATTGAACTCTGTCTTAACAATAGCACAAAATAGTTTATTGATCGCTCTTGCATCACGACTAGCTTGTAGCTTGTATGAATCCATGTATCTATTATGTGGCTTGCCTACAAGATTACCGTCAATCAATATTCTTGGTGCTTTTTGTAGCCGTTTATAACTATCGACCAAAGATTAAAGTCAAGTGATTTTAAAAATAAACTCATTCGTGTTTTCCAATAGGTATAGTTTGTTCCATTAAATTGTGGGAGTCTATTTGTGGATTGCCCTTCACCTGTTAGTATAGATTTCACAGCTGCCATATATATACTCTCTAGAGTGTTATATTTGTATATAACATGTTCTGATACCAATTATAGGAACATTGAGCACCTCTAGAGGTGGGATAAATAGAGTATGTGTATACAACAGAAATATAATCACCAATTAAAAAATATAAGCAGTATCACAGGTATAAAGTACTGAGCAACCAATGAAATTTAAATGCAAAGAATAAAGAGCATCAGAAAAGCAAACTCCTGACACATCGATGTATACTGGTACCCTTCTGAGAGGACTTATCCAGTCTCGAGTACTCTTGCTTATTGTTATTCCACTATGGCACAAACTTTAATCGAGCACTTGTACCTCCTTACAATACAAGTTTTCGTCCGAAGGACTCGCAACTTCAACTGAGACAAACTTTGAAAACTGAAACATTTTCGAAAAGCCTTCTTTATAAATCGAACAACCAAACTCTAGATTGAAACGGAATGACACTTGGCTTGGCTAGGTGTTATTAAAGGCTAGATATGAAAATGAATAGCTCTGGAATGCTTTTGAATAGAGAGAGAAAAGAGGAAAAAATGAATGATTTGGAATGGGAACTTCACCTATATTTATAGCAGTTTTGGGACAAAACTCGGCATGAGTTCGGGTTCTCAAATTTCGTATTTTAAAAATTGGTTACCAATATTCAAGAAGACCAAATCGTTCTGGAACTGCCATGACCGAACTCGGGCAGAGTTCGGGTTGAACTCGGTCTGAGTTATTTCGTAAATATCTGCTCATTTTTGTATGGGTATTTGATATAGGATTGGGTATAGGTTTAGTATAGAATGTAGGGTATATAGGTAGGCTTATTTTAGACAGTACAGTTTAGTAGAAAGTCAGTTGCCAATCCGATCAACCTCACATTTTCCTAGACTCAATAAAAGGAAAAATACAAAATAAAATGTAAAAAACAAATCTTGATCTGCATCTGTAGTTTTTGTACAACGAAGACGACGAGTAGTAGCTTGTTGGAAGTAGACATTCTATTTTTGTACCTGTAGTGTATTATTTGCGTACCGACCAAAGTGTATGTTGATTATCAAAATCAGGTGTGACTTTGACCAATGGGCCAACAATAACTAGTGGAATAAATAATTCTTTTAAGATTCAGATTGTATGATATGTAGATATTAATTATTTATTTATATATACACATTGTATAAGTAGTATTATATATAGATTATCATGTAAAATGTATTTATGGGGCATATATACTTATCTATAGCAAATATAAACAAAATTATAATTTTCTTAGATAAATATAAACTATATTTAAAATTAATTATAATCCTAAATTTACCAGGAAATAAGCTACGTACATCCATATATTATCCTTACTAACCAACCTCTGCCAATCATATATATATATATATATATATATATATATATATATATATATATATATATATATATATATATATATAAAAATATATATATATATATATATATATATATATATATATATATATATATATATATATATATATATATATATATATATATATGAGAACTTGACCTCTTGTGTATGGGAAGTCCAACTCTGGCATCTTTGAGAACTTGACCACAAGAATCAGGAAGAAACTTGAAGGGTGGCATAATGCTACTCTATCCCCAGGCGGCAAGATGACCCTCATCAACCACGTGCTCACCTCCATCCCTATCCACACTCTGGCCGCATGCTTCCTGCCCATAAAGGTCCTCCTCTATCGAACAGATCTTCTGTAATTTCTTTTGGGGGCATTGCAACGGCCAAGACAAGCATCACTGGGCCAGCTGGGAATCTATGGCTCATCCTACAATCGAGGGGGTTGGGATTTCCCAAACTCTCTTACATCGTCAAAGCTTTCTCGATGAAATTATGGTGGAAACTTTGCACGAGCAACAATCTATGGACCAGGTTTTTGAAGGCCAGGTACTTCAAGCACTTCCACCCTTCTATGGCCATATCCAACAGCAGATCCTCAACGGCATGGCGTCGTATCCTTATCGGGTGTGACCTGGCGGAGCCCGCGATGAGACTCCAATTGGGGGCGGGTGATTCAGATCCATTCTTGGAGCGATGGGTTGGGGACAGCATGATCCCGAGTCTCGTGGAGACCCCGAGAGATAGTAGGATTAAAGACCTGTGGAACTCCTCCACAGACGAGTGGGACTGGGATAAAATTAGGGATTGGTCCGATAATAAAATAGCAGATAACATCCGTCGGCGCAGATTAAGTATCGGCAGCGAGGCCGACGCGCTGAGGTGGTCTCTCGAAGCCTTGGGAGAATTTTCGGTACGATCAGCGAGAGTCGCCGTTTAGGGTACCGGACGACCGCACCATTCCATCGCGCACCATTGGCAATCCTGCATTCCAAAAAAGTGGTCGTTCCTGATGTGGAGAGTCATCAGACAAAAATTGCCTACCGACGATATCCTCAACACCATCGGAATCTGCTTAGCCTCAGCCTGCACGTGCTGCTCTGAGCATCAGATTGAGACTATTGACCACATCTTTTGCCAGGGTAACCTGCCTGGCAGTATCTGGAGGACCTTTAACCAGCTCTTCAGCATGGAGCCGAGTGGGGGACGCTTCCATGATCTCGGGGTCTCCTGGGGTTCAGCCTCCCATAGCCACCAGATCGTCGTAGCGGCCTCCACATGGACAATTTGGAAGAATCGCAACAAGACGAGATACGAAGGACACCAATACACAGCCGACCAGCTCATCAGAGAAGTCTTCCGCCAATGCCGCAAAAGGAGCACCGGGTGCTCCCACAGTCCGAAAACATTCTGGTCGAAGCTCGGCCTCTAACTCAAGGTCCTTCTTTGGCCGATAACGACCGTAGGTTTTGGGATGCTCACTGGGTAGACTCTGACTATTGGCGTCTTACCTTCCGATGCTCGGTCTAGCAGCCGTTTTGTGGGCAACATTTTCTATTTTACGCCTCCTCTTTTCTGGTTCGCGCGTGGCGCATTTACTTGTATAGGCTTCAACATTTTGCGCCTGATACATCAATAAAAGTCTCTTCTTAAAAAATATATATATATACATATATATATATTTTTTTTCTTTTATATATATATATATATATATATATATATATATATATAAATTTATATTTGTATTTAAATATATATTTCATCCAGGGAGAGAAATTGTCGATAAGATAGTCTTAGCCCAAGAAATGGTCAGTATGATTCATCACAAACATAGGGGAGGCAATGTAACTCCACTTTTCGATTTTTAGAGAAACTAAAATTTTTCTAATAATAATAAGTTTAGTTTAAATAATAAATATCTTGATTTATACTTTTGGAGGGAAATTAGGTAGAACAGGAATTATTTTTAAAATTTGAAAGTTTGTTGTAACAAACTTTGGGGCCCACCATTTACTGTTCTAACTGATTTTTCAACCAAATTCTGCAATAGTGAAAAGGGAGAGGGGGTTTGTGTACTGATTGGTAATTTGGTTTGAACGGGGGGGGTTATGCAAAAATTGCATTTTTTTCTTATATCAACA
The DNA here is from genome assembly GCA_029216955.1 of Iris pallida. NCBI lineage: Eukaryota > Viridiplantae > Streptophyta > Magnoliopsida > Asparagales > Iridaceae > Iris > Iris pallida. Next base: position 7,039,281 of record JANAVB010009599.1, read on the forward strand.
ACAGAGGAAGAAAGAGAGTGTCAATTCACTCTCATTCTTACCAATTTTCTTCGAGCCCTTTTCCTCCACTTCAGTTCATCGGAGCGTGAGCTCACGGCGGCGATGGCGACGACTCCGGTAACCAATTCCCTGAGCGGTGAGTGGAAGGGCCACGACAGTGTCTGAGTTCCAGTTCCGCAGAGACCTACTCGAGAAGCACCGACAGCTCCTCTCATCGGAGTGTGAGGATCGATCGACGAGACGATGCGGTGTTCACCACCACGCACGGTGGTTCGACTTGATCTCGATTATCCCTTCGAATCTCAGTAAGTAAATTGATTTCCAGGAACCATTTCCTTGATGAAGGTCAGATCCTTCATTGCAACTCTCGGGATTTATTTTCTTTTCGATCAATTTTTGTAGATTTCTGTTGCCGATTGATCAGAAACATGGGATCATGCTTCTTCAAATCAATCCAGGACTTGATCGAATTTGTGAGTATACAAATTCCAAATTATTATTGATCTCTTGAGGATTAATTCCTCCTGATTTTGTTTTGATAGATTTCCTTCCTGTTTAATTGTGCGTAGGGATTCATGTAGGATTGATCGATCATCTAGATCTCTGCTTAGTTCTAACAGCAAGTTGGTAAGTATCGATTTTCCTTGAGCATTTTGAATTTATGTTCGGTTTTTGTGTTTGATTGGGGATATGAATTTGTCTGTTCAAGGAATTAGATGAATCAGATTTAGATAAGGGGTTTAGCGATCAGTGTTACATACGGATCAACTGAAGAGTGAGTAATGAGTCTTGTAAATCCTTAATTGTGTTCCTAAGTAGAAGAATTAGTATTCAGTTATCAGACTTAATTCTTCTGATGCTCGGAAACTTGTTTGATGATTTGCCAAGCAGAGTTAAACTCATCTTGTGATCGAGTGGAGCTTGTGTCCGTATCTTGGCCTCAAATTCAGACTCATAAATCATCAGGTATTGATTTGTTCACCTCATTTTTCAGTTGTGGTTGCATATTTGTTTTGAATAGAGTTGGGTGATTTATGGTCAGGTATAGGGAAGGTTGTGTGCCTGTGTCCAACTTATGGTTCAAACCAGAGCCGAGTTGTGGCTGCAGTAGAGTGTTGATGTCTTGACCTTTTGAGCATGATGGCGTTTGGCTAATAGCACCTGCAGGCCGATACTGTAGCTGTACATTTTTGATTTGGTAGCAGCAGCATTTAGCCTCCTTGCAGACTTTGAAATTATGTTGGGCTTCACCCTCGGGACGTGTCCAGGATTATTTGTATCCGAGATTGATCGTGTCTGGGAAGGGGAAAATCCGGCCGAGTGCAAGACTTGATTAACTAGTGTAGCAACTGGGGATATGGTAGCTATTTTGGACTGCTATGTACTTTTGAGAGTGCACTGCTTTTGAGGGACCGTTGAGTTTGAATGTGTAATATAAGTCATTTTTTTATTCTTATATGTATTATAAGTCATTTTTGATTTTATATGTTTTATAAGTCATTCTTGTTAATTCTTATTTATATGTGTTATTTGGGAGACTCGAACCTGGCCTTGTGAAGACCAGGGGGTGTTGGTATATGTTAGATAAATTCATGCAAATTGTTATAGTAATTGGAGCTTTGTGGAGTTTGTATGCCTATGATTGAATTGGTAGATTTTTAGACTAACTTGAACTAGGGATGAATCTGAATAAGCTTATGGTGGGCTGGGTTTGGACTTCTGTATATCCATGTTTTTCTTCTACTATATTTTAAGGCTTCTTTTTAGATTTTGTATAAGTTGCCTGGAGATTTCTGATTAGTTATGGTTAAGCTAATTAGACAAGTCACACTTAATTACTTGATGAACTACCTCTATATACATTAGAATTGGGATATTTTATTAGTTAGTCTACTAATCAAAGTTTTAAAGTAGAAACTCTAATTTAGCAATGATAGAATTCACCTAATCAATTCTATATCAATAAACAGGAAGATATCCAGCTTCATCTAGTACACTTGATTTTCCGGAGAAAGGCAAGTACTTTTCTACGGTCTTGTACGTTTACATATCTTGTACCTTTCTTGTGACACGTCATGATACGATATCCTGTACCCTTGTACTCCTGTATTCCTGTTCTTGTACGTACTTATGTTGGGTGGGGAAATACACTAGCCATATGACCAAACCTCGGTTACTATATTCATGTAGATAGCTTAGACCTCGTATCGTGCATGCGGGCCCTAAGCTATACCATATTCATGTACTCCTATACATGCTCCTGTACTTACCCTAGCCGGTCACATGGACTAGTTGTATTTCAAACATGGTGCACTTGTCATGTCTTGTACTTCAGGATTATAGTTTTATTTCCTGTACTTTATATTTTCCTGTACTTTACATTCCTGTACTATAGTTCCTGTACATTATTTACTGTACTTATATTCCTGTACCTTCCTGTTCATTTCCTGTACTTCATTTTCATGTACTCCTGTACTCATCTCCATATCATGTTCTTGTTCATTACCTAGAACTGTACTTTGCTCCGCTCCTGACTAGGATATGTTGCAGGTGAGTTGGAGGCTTTGTGCGATACATATTATAGCCGAGAGCCAGTAGATGTAGTAGAGCCAGCTGGAGTTGCTCTTGACTTAGAGGCTGCAGAAGCCTAGAGCCTTATCTTAGCAGTTTACATTTTTCCTGTATTTTGAGACTAGTAGACTAACTTTCATTTGCTGGAATGTAATAATTCTGAGACATGTACTTTGATTCTGAGATACGTTTATAGATGTGATTTGTACTTGTCATGATTATCTGGTTAGTTTTCCTAGATTGGTACAGATTACTTCGTCGTGTCTAACGACGAAGGCTGGACGTGTATGACTCGTGTCCGATTATTCGGGATCGGGTTGTGACATGTTTTTAGTGGTGGCCCATGCAGGTCCATCCTAATAGTACCTAGGTATTAGTGTACTATTGGGGGACTTGATTTAAACTAGGAAAACTTGAATCACAGCATAGAAAATCGGGTACAACGGGTATATATGGATATTCTATAAACATTTACATTTTTTGGTAGGTTAGGTTTTTATCAATCACGAAGTTTTCTTTTGTTAAAGGATGGTTGCTACGAGGAAGACCGCTGATCAATCGGTAGTTGCAGGCAGCTCGGACCAGTCTGCACCAGACGTTCCGTTGGATCAGCTTCCGCCACCACCTCCGATCTTTTCTCCGCTGCCCCCGACGATGACTTTCGACGGCGCTCAGGAGATGGCTATGTTCCAGCAGTTTATGGAGGCCCAGAATCACCAGGCAGTGCAGTTTCGGGCGACAGTTGTAGATGCGCTCAGGACCAGAGTGCCGGCAGCACCGGCTCCAGTAGCACCTGCACCACCAGCAGCATCGAGACCAGGGACTACCAGAACATCTGCCCGATGGACTTTTGGGACAACGACGGGATCGTTTATGCGGACGAGTGGCTGGAGAATGCGGAGAGGACCTTGAAGATGGCACGGATCCCGGATGACCTGAAGGTGGAGGTGGCGAGCATGCAACTCTTTGACTTGGCCAGGGCTTGGTACCGGGAGGAGCCCCAGTTAGCTGAGCCTCAGGTGTCTTAGGCAGATTTCAAAACCCTATTCAAGGAGAAGTTTTCCTAGATGTGGAGCGGGATGAGCTGAGGATGCAGTTCAAGACGCTGCAGCAGGGGACTATGACAGTTGCGAAGTATACTTAACAGTTTACTAGACTCAGCAGGTTCATAAAGAACCTAGTCAGAGCACCGGAGGACAGAGCCTGGAGATTCAAGAAGGGCCTCACTAGGGAGCTGCGGCACGCGGTAGAGATTAGTCAGGCGACGACATATGCGAGCATCCTCAAGATTGCGCAGGCTGTAGAGAATGAGGCAGATCCGAAGCTGAAGAGGGACCGGGATATTGGCAGCATCAGTTTCCAAACACCAGCAAAGAGGGTCCAGACTCAGATTCAGACGAGGCCATAGCAGTCGACACAGCAGCATCACCGTCCAGCCAGTGCTCCTGCAGAGACAGCAACAGGTAGTTACTTGCGTATTCTGTTACCGGCCGGGACACCGCTTCGACGAGTGCCGTAAGAGGCTCGGGCTCTATTTATTCTGCGGATCAGACGTATACCAGATGAGGGACTGTCCACAGGCTACAGCTCGATTGACAGGAGGACCTCGAGGAGCTAGAGGACCACCACCTGTACCACCCAGAGCTCTACCAGCTGTACCACAGAGGGTTCAGGCATTACCTACTCAGCAGCAGCATTTTACACAACACCAGCAGCAGAGGGGACCACCACAGCAGGGACGTGCTTATGTCATGGCTACAGTTGAGAAGGATGAGGCAGTACCAGATATGATCACAGGTTCTATACTTTTATATTTTTTTCCTGCCATTGTATTGTTTGATTCTGGAGCCACACATAGCTTTGTATCATATGAGTTTCTACATAGACACGGCTTCACACCCAAGCCCACTAGGAAGAATTGTCGAATTATGACAGGGGGAGGGGTAGTGCTAGTTAGTGAGATGGTAGATTGCCCTATCACTATAGCGGAGAGGGAGCTTAGGGCTCGACTTCTAGTGATGCCACTGCCCGGATTTGATATAGTCCTCGGCATCGACTGGATGAGCGAGGAGTTTGTCGTAATAGACTGCCATGAGAGGAAGGTGATTTTCAGCCCGCCTGGATTTCCACCGTTCGAGATCAGCAGACGGATTGCAGAGAGGCCAGAGGGAGTCTACTTCGGAGCAGTTACAGAAGACCAGGAGTTGTCGCATCCGCTGATTATAGAGTATCTAGATGTCTTCCCCGAGGAGTTGCCAGGATTATAGCCAGATCGAGATGTGGAGTTCAGCATCGACCTAGTGCCCGGATCAGCGCCGAAGTCCCAGCGTTGCTACAAGATCAACCTGAAGGAAGCTGTAGAGTTGAAGGCTCAGATTGATGAGTTGGAGGGCAAGGGTTTTATTCGGTCCAGTGCTTCACCCTGGAGAGCACCGGTACTCTTCGTACCCAAGAAGAATGGGACAGTGAGGATGTGTATTGATTACCGTGCACTCAATAACATCACCATCAAGAATAAATACCCTTTGTCGCAGATTGATGAGCTGTTTGACCAGCTTAGTGGAGCGAAGGTCTTTTCTAAGATTGACCTTCGGTCGGGGTATCATCAGATGAAGGTTCGGGAGCAGGATATTCCGAAGACAGCTTTCAATACCCGATATGACCAGTATAAGTTCTTGGTGATGTCGTTCGGACTCACCAATACCCCAGCAGTGTTTATGAACTTGATGAATAAAGTTTTTCACAAGTATTTAGACAAGTTTGTCATAGTCTTCATTGACGACATTTTGATCTATTCGAAGACCGAGGAGGAGCATGTGGAGCACCTGCGAATTGTGTTGGAGATTCTACGGAAGGAGAAGCTGTATGGGAAAATCAAAATATGAGTTTTTTGGACAGAGTGGAGTTCTTGGGGCACGTGGTGACTGGAGAGGGGATTTCTATGGATCCCAAGAAGATTGAAGCTGTGGAAGCATGGACACCTTCCAAGTCGGTAGCGGAGATTCGTAGTTTCCTGGGTCTAGCAGGATACTACAAGAAGTTCGTGAAAGATTTTGCCAAGATAGCAGAGCCAATGACGAAGCTTACGAGGAGGGACGAGGAGTTCATCTGGAGTGACGCCTGCTAGTCAGCATTTGAAGAATTGAAGAAAAGAGTCACGACAGCACCAGTTCTAGCTTTGCTATCAGGATCGAAAGGATTCGTCATGTACAGCGATGCTTCAGAGAAAGGCTTGGGATGTGTGCTTGAGCAGAACAAGAGAGTCATTGCTTATGCTTCTAGACAGTTGAGGTCTCATGAGAAGAATTACCCTACACATGACTTGGAGCTTGCAGCAGTCATTTTTACCATAAAACTGTGGAAGCACTACTTGTATGGAGAGAGAGTGGACATTTTTATGGACCACAAAAGTCTGAAGTATGTCTTCACTCAGAAGGAGCTGAATATGAGGCAGCACAGGTGGCTGGAACTCATGAAGGATTTCGACAATAATCTGCAGTATCACCCTGGGAAGGCGAATGTAGTAGCAGATGCTCTTAGTCGATATCCTGTTGCTATATTTCTCACTATGGATCGACATCTTTTAGAGGATCTCGAAAGTCTGGGGATCGAGATTGTTCTACCAGGAGTTGGAGGGCAGCTGATGCACATACAGATACAGTCAGGACTATTAGAGAAGATCAACGAGGCCCAGTTTTTTGATGAGGGGCTCCGATGTCTCAGAGGCCAGGCAGAGGCGGGATTGCTCGCTGACTTTACCATTGCAGAAAATGGATCCCTGAGGTACGGGAACCAGTTGTGTGTGCCCAAGGATTTACGGGAGGAGGTGATGCAGGAAGCCCACCAATCGCAGTATTCTATTCATCCTGGATCTACCAAGATGTACAAGGATCTACGAGAGTATGTTTGGGGGTATGGAATGAAGAGAAAGGTTGCCAGATTTATTTCCAGATGCCTCGTGTGCCAGCAAGTCAAGGCAGAGTGCCACCAGCAGGACTACTCCAGCTTTTATCTATCCCGGAATGGAAGTGGGAGCACATCACTATGGACTTCGTCTCTGGTTTACCGCGTACGCCCAGTAGCAACGTTGCTATTTGGGTTATCGTAGACAGACTGACGAAGTTTGCTATTTCATTCCGTTAAAGGTAGGGCTGTCGATCGAGAAGCTTGCAGACCTCTACATACGTCAGATCGTAAGGATTCACAGGGTGCCGGTGAGCATCATTTCAGACAGGGACAGCCACTTCACATCACACTTCTGAAGAAGCCTACTGCTGAGCTTGGGGTCACAGTTGAAGTTCAGTACTGCCTATCATCCACAGACTGACGGGCAGTCCGAGAAGACCATTCAGACACTGGAGGATATGCTGCGAGTGTGCGCACTTAATTTTGACGGTTCGTGGGAGAATCATTTGCATCTTGTGGAGTTTGCCTATAACAACAGTTTCCAGTCTAGCATCGAGATGACACCGTTCGAGGCACTATATGGGCGAAGATGTCGCACACCTTTATCTTGGGACAATATTGGCGAGAGGGCTTTGCTTGGGCCAGAGATGGTGGTAGACTCAGCTGAGAAAGTTAGACTGATCAGAGAGCGTGTCAGAGTTACGAAGGATCGGCAGAAGTACTGGACGAACAGCAGCAGACGGCCACTGGAGTTCGCGGTTGGAGATAGAGTATTCCTGAAGATCTCACCGACTAGAGGCGTCATTCGTTTCGGCAGAGGCGGGAAGCTCAGTCCAAGATTCATCGAACATTTTGAAGTGACGATGCGGATTGGTGAGGTGGCATATTGACTAGCGCTTCCAGCCAGCTTGGAGGGAGTGCATGACGTCTTCTATGTGTCCCAGCTTCGACGCTATGTTCCAGATCTGAGCCATGTAGTGGACTACTCAGAGTTAGAGGTGGGTTCGAGCTTGACCTACGAGGAGCAGCCAGTAGAGATCCTTGATAGGAGGGAGAAGGAACTACAAAATCAGACTATTTCACTTGTTCGCGTCATGTGGAGACATCACTCTCCCGGAGAGTCCACATGGGAGCGCGAGGACGAGATGCGAGAGCGCTATCCTAGCTTGTTTGCTTGATTGTATTCTAGTGTTCGAAAAATCTGATTTCAATAAATGACTTGTGTTTGAATCTCTTTTGTGATTTTGAGACTAATTTTGTGGTTTCAAATTTCGAGGACAAAATTTTTCAAGGGGGAAAGATTTGTAACTCCACTTTTCTATTTTTAGAGAAATTAAAAATTTTCTAATAATAATAAGTTTAGTTTAAATAATAAATATCTTGATTTATACTTTTAGAGGGAAATTAGTTAGAGCAGGACTTAATTTTAAAATTTGAAAGTTTGTTGTAACAAACTTTGGGGCCCACCATTTAATTTTCTAACTGATTTTTCAACCAAATTCTGCAATAGTGAAAAGGAAGAGGGGGTTTGTGTAAAAATTCTAGGCGGAGGGGCTGATTGGTAATTTGGTTTGAGCGGGGGGGATTTATGCAGAAATTGCATTTTTTTTCTTATATCAACAGCAGAGGAAGCGAGAGAGTGTCAATTCACTCTCATTCTTACCAATTTTCTTCGAGCCCTTTTCCTCCTCTTCAGTTCATCGGAGCGTGAGCTCACGGCGGCGATGGCGACGACTCCGGCAACCAATTCCCCGAGCAGCGAGTGGAAGGGCCACGGCAGCGTCTGAGTTTCAGTTCTGCAGAGACCTACTCGAGAAGCCCCAACAGCTCCTCTCATCGGAGCATGAGGATCGATCGACGAGACGATGCGGTGTTCACCACCACTCACGGTGGTTCGACTTGATCTCGATTATCCCTTCGAATCTCAGTAAGTAAATTGATTTCCAGGAACTATTTCCTTGATGAAAGTCCGATCCTTCATTGCAACTCTCGGGATTTATTTTCTTTCCGATCAATTTTTGTAGATTTCTGTTGCCGATTGATCAGAAACATGGGATCATGCTTCTTCAAATCAATCCAGGACTTGATCGAATTTGTGAGTATACAAATTTCAAATTATTATTGATCTCTTGAGGATCAATTCCTCCTGATTTTGTTTTGATAGATTTCCTTCCTGTTTAATTGTGCGTAGGGATTCATGTAGGATTGATCGATCATCTAGATCTCTGCTTAGTTCTAATAGCAAGTTGGTAAGTATCGATTTTCCTTGAGCATTTTGAATTTATGTTCGGTTTTTGTGTTTGATTGGGGATGTGAATTTGTCTGTTCAAGGAATTAGATGAATCAGATTTAGATCAGGGGTTTAGCCGAGCAGTGTTGCATACGGATCAACTGAAGAGTGAGTAATGAGTCTTGTAAATCCTTAATTATGTTCCTAAGAAGAAGAATTAGTATTCAGTTATCAGACTTAATTCTTCTAATGTTCGAAAACTTGTTTAATGATTTTCCAAGCAGAGTTAAACTCATCTTGTGATCGAGTGGAGCTTGTGTCCGTATCTTGGCCTCAAATTCAGACTCATAAATCATCAGGTATTGATTTGTTCACCTCATTTTTCAGTTGTGGTTGCATATTTGTTTCGAATAGAGTTGGGTGATGTGAAACCCATGTTTTGTAATTTATTAATATTAGTGATTAGTATTTCGATTATTATTTTTATTATTATTATATTATTTTCTGTGTGTTAAAATGATTTCAAAAAATTAAATAACAACAAGGATTTTTGAGTTCAGACCCAGACCCGAGTCCAAACCTAGACCCAGGCCTGAGCCCGAACCCAATTTCATTTTCCCTTCTTATTAAATCTGACTTGGTTAATGGTTTATTAAAAAATATATATATATATATATTATATTCTTTGAGCCGGTCCAATTTGGACCAGCAACTCACCCCCTCATTCCTGTAACTCCTCAAACCCCTCATTTCCGTAACTCCCCAATGTTTTCCATAAATAAATTCACTTTATTTATTTTGTATCTGAGAAAATTACAACTGTAGGAATCTAATCTAGAAGACGATTACTTTATCCCTTGGATGATGCGATGAAGAAAACTCAAACTTCGAAGAACTTGGACAGCAACTGGGCAATCTCTCTGTTCTCTCTGAAAAATGACCTCTCCTCATGAAGGTGAAGAAACTCTCTTTTATAGAGTTCTGGATAACTATCCTGAACCATACGCTCAGGTAGTTACTTGACGTGTGCAAAACTGCAGGGACGCGTGGCAAATTCTGACGAAGACACGTTGGCGTGCGGTTGAGAGTAGTGGAGCACATTCAGGAGAGATTGATGGCATGAAGGCCACATTGCATAACTTCTGAATAAATGGGTAACTGAGTACAGGACACGTGAGAACGTGTGTTGACTGTACGTTGAAAATCATCCTGGATACAACTGCTGTAGAGTCATACGCTAGCTTTTGAAGAGGAGTCATACGCTGATTTGGACAGCGTAGTGCCATAGGAAATCCATACGCTCACTTTATGGGCAAGGAGTCGTATGGAGATCATACGCTCGCTTGGTTAGCAAGGAATCATGTGAGGTCCATACGCTCACTTGGCTGGGTGAAGAAGGAGTCATGTGAGGTCGATACGCTCACTGGAGAAGTGGCCACGTGGCTATCATCAATCTTCTTTGGTACACCATATCTTCCCATAACTGACAAAATCTTCTCGAGCGTCGTGACTGCGGATTTGACGGCTGATAAACTGTCAAAACTGACAGTAATGATGGCTTTTGTATTTATGAAGGCTGCTGAGTTGTCCTCGTAAAAGACAAAACCGACTCTTCGAAAACCTATACGACGGTTACTTTTCTCGTGACAGCTGTCTTTGTACGAAAGATGAAGTGTCAGATTCATCCTTCATTTAATATATGCCGTACTGTCATCCCAGAAAATAATAAAATATTCACTGAGCGTATGGCCTGTAGATGAGCGTATGGCCTTGACTGAGCATATGGCTTTGAGCGTATGGCCTTGACTGAGCATATGGCTTTGAGCGTATGGCTTGGACTGAGTCTTATGTCAGCGTGTCATAATTTTCACACCCTACAAGACCCCCTTCAAAGTTTTCGAACTTTATGAGTTTCAAAAGTTCGAAATTACTTTGAAAAAAAGTGGGAATGAGTCTTGACACGCTGGCATTAGTCTGTTATCTTCCTCAATATCAGTGCAATTCTTTAGGGATTTTATTTAGAGAATATCCGTCGTTTTGAACTTCTTTCTTTCTTCTATAAATAGGTCTCTCAAAACCTATTTTATTTCTTTACCAGAGCTTTTGCCTTCGAGAGAGAAAAGAGCTTTCAGAAACTCAAGATTTTTCTTCTTCTTCTTCGTCTTCAACTCCATCTCCATTAATGGCACCCAAGATTGATGCTGCTGCAAAAGGAAAGGGGAAAGCCCCTGAAGAGTCATCTCATCCTGCCGTCGACACTGCCACCACCAAGAGGACGGCCAGTCAGCGTGTTTCACGCAGTGAACGGCCATTGAAACCTCTTTATGGTGAGGACGAAGATGATGATGAACAAATAACTATTCCCTTTTTAGGGCTCTGGTTAGAACAAAACTCAGAAAACGTATCCCTCTTTAGGGTCAATACGTCAGCAAATACGCTTCTCTCTTTAGGGTTTAGCCGTATTCCATATTTTTCGTTTTTACGAAAAATATGTTTGGAGCGTAAATCTGTAAGATACGCGTATTTTTGATAGAGATACCAAAATACGCTATCTTAAAAGAATATGCTATGGCAATTTGTCTCATTGAGATACGTTAACTCCTGTGTTAACATATTTTTGATGATCATCTTGTCAACCATACGCTGATATGCTCAAACTGATCATAAACTGAACTTTAAAAACCATTCACTTAAGATAAAATCTATTATACGCTTAAAGAAAACTGAGCGTATACTGAACTTTGAGTCAACCATATGCTTAAGGAAAACTGAGCGTATGCTGAACCTTGAGTCTGCCATACGCTTAAAGAAAACTGAGCGTAAGCTGAACCTTGAGTCTGCCATACGCTTAGTAAAAACTGAGCGTAAGTTGAGCTATATACTTAGTAAAAACTGAGCGTATGTTAAACTTTATCATCTCTTGACATTGAAGATTTTTTAATACTTTATTCTTCATTTGCAGTGGATATTCTGGCTCAGGAAGCAGAATTTGAAGGAAGTATGGGAAATAATTATAGAAGTGACCTATCTCATGTTCGTTTTCCCCAATTTGACGGACCTTCCACAAGAATAGCTCTGTTGACCAATCAGGAAGATGATACTTTACTGAACCTGATGAGTGGACTGCCGTTACAAAGTGTAGATGGTGTTGCCCATTTGAAGCCAGCATTCCTTTTTGGAGATGCTATTGACATGAATTCCCAGCCTGCTCTGGACAAAGTATCATACAGTTACTATAGGGATGGTGATGTAAATCAGCCTATGTATTTGACTGGTTTAACAAAGAGTATCAACATAGCCCGTTTATTCCATTCGGGCCAGCAAAGACAGATGAAGTGGGATATTACTCCATCCCGACAAGCTAAGGCTGGGTGGATTGGATATCGTCAAGGAAGGTTCCGCAGTGGTACTGAACCACATGTCACATCTTTGCGAGGACTATTACCTGCCACCCTCCCTCCTGAGGACTCGGCACTGCTGAAGCCAGTCAGAGTCCCAATTTTTGCCAATGAATTTGTTCAATTAAAGAATGCCATCTACCCAAAACAGTCAATGAGGCTGACTGGTCTAGTAAATCCAGAGAACACTAGATGGACTGCTCTAGTGAGATGGATTTTGCAGAACTTCGGTGCACAGTTGAAGGCGATAGGTTTATATGATGCCATTAAGTGTACTGCTTATGGTTTCAAACCAAACCCGGATCTGTTTTTGGCATTAGCGGAGAGATATAACTATCGGACTGGCACCTTCATGACTCCAAAGGGCGAGATGGGATTCGCCCTTCATGAAATGGCATATATATCTCAGCTACCTACGGCAGATTTGCCATATGAAGAATATATCCCTTTTGTTGACGAAATAAATAAGATTTCTGCAGCCAACCCACTAATTCTTTATGTATTTGAAGAATTAATGTGTCATTACAGCATCTGTAAAGCTTTTTATAAGGGACAAGGTGGAGAGGGGGACTCCAATTGCTATTCTTCGAAGTGGATGGCTTATTTGTTTCAAGGCCGCACTGACGAAGTCCAAAAGAAGAAAAAGACCGAGCAGTATGTCGGTAAATTCAAGCCCTTGAGTCAAGCCGAGATTAACAGATTAATCCGGGAGACTAATCATGATGACATTGTCGTCGAAGAAGACATCGACAGCTACAAGGCCGGTGATAGATTAGAAATCTATATTAAGCAGGGTGGCCGAGAATTGTCCGATGAAGGTCATCTGGCCGGTTTTATATCTCTTTGGCTGAGGAAATTCGTAGTTCCTGGCACCTGTTCGGCAAACAGGATGCACAGAGGAGTCGTCTTCGCAGCAGTCCGTCTGGTTTTTGGGTATAAAATGGATCTATTAACGGCAATGACCTGCCGTCTGAATGCCGGATTAAGGGCATACACAGATAGGATGTTCGAATTGGCACAGAAGAGCCTGACATCCTTTCCCCGGGTAGAAATGCCCTTTACATACTTGTTTGGATGGCTGCTTCTTCATTTTGAATCTCTGATGAGTGCTGGGATGGCTAGGCCAGATGACACTTTTCTTGAAAGGTACAAGCATATACCGAAATGGAGATATGATACTTTAACCGATTGCAGAACCATCTTGAACAGGGGAGAACTCTGGAGCTTCGCTTGTGTTCCTCCCCCTATTGGTTATGAGACCATGCCCGGGAGATTGATTGACGGCGTTGGTGCTAATGAGTTGGATGATGTCCAACATGAATGGCTAAAGAGAATCAGACCATCTCATTTAATTTGCCGCCGTGACAACATCACATATATAGAGCCATATCTTTCGAGCAGATTTGCTCGTCAATTTGGTTACGATCAGTTGCATGTGGGCAATGCAACGACGTATTTTGCTCATCAAGGCGGGTTGGTTGATGGTGCCAGAGCTTGGCTATATTACATTGCCAAAGGTACAGGGGCTATCTTTTCTATGCCAGATCCGGTCAACTATCGGAGAGGAGCTAAGATATTGGCGTCCTATGCCAGATTTTATGTATCAGCTAATACCTTTGATGAGAAATTTAGCATCTTAGGTAAAAGCTTTATTCATGTTGAAAAGAAATCAACTAAATCCGCCTTGCCTAGGGATTATCACGACAAAGAAGATCCTCTGGCCACCGATGAAGTTGATGATGATGTTTTGGAAACTTTCTTCTCCGATGACCTTCATGCCTATCGGAAGTGCTGAAGAAAGTATATCTGTTGATAATACACCGAAGAGGAAGAGGAGTAAAGGTGCTGCGGGTCCTGCCGCAAAAAGAGCTACTCGAGCAGAGACTCGAAGTCGCGGAGGAATTTCTATTTCCGAGAATTCTCCTGTTTCTGAACGAGCCAGAAATTTTGATGAAACAGGTAGTGATCCAATAGACAATTATCCTACTGTTCCTTTAACCAGAAGAATAGGAAGGAAAGTAATAGTTTTAAAAACTAAATCCGTAATTTGTCTGGATGCAGAGAGTCCCACCGATCGTGCTATGCGATTGGCTGCAGAAAAGCAAGCTACTTTTGATTTCTCTGTAAAGACAGAAGAAGAAGAGATTCTTGAAACTGCTGGGTCTTCTAGACCTTCTGATGTAGGCTCAGTTCCACCAATAGCCGATGATGCGCAGGAAATTAGTCAACCTGTGGTAGAGGCCGAGCATCAGACTGAAACGGCTAATGACTTACTGATTTCGGGAGAATCAGTGAAGGAAGCCACTCCTCTCAATCCAATTGTTGAAGCTTCAGAGAGCGAACAAGTTGACTATGAACCGTCGTCTCATTCTTCTGGAGAAGAAGACATGGAGATAGACGATGAATCACTGTCTAAAATACCAATAGATGCACTGAAGACCATTGGTCAACACTCTGGGTTGACACCAGAGCCGGAGAGGCATCTGGAAATTGAAGTTCAAATTTCGAGTACTTCTGGGGCGGGAAGCAGTGAAATAAATCCCATGTCAGAAAGTACTCTGAACAGACTAAGAGCCGGATTGAATGATCCGAAGGAGACTGAATATGAACCAACTCCAGGTAATATTTTATTCATCAAAGTTTCATCTCGTCTCTGCTTTATTATCTTTTGGTTTTGATCATGCTTCTTTTATTTCAACAGTTGTAGGAACTGCACCGGCTATGAGTTCTACTCAAGCCCCACTTGTTCAAACTGAGGTGGGTGAGGGGAGTTCCCATCTGCCGAGTTCTCCAAAGGCACTAACTTCAGCTCCAAGAATAGAAGCTCCTCCTGCTCCTTCCCCTATTATTGCAGCGACTCCCAGTTTTGACACAGGGATAGCCAAAGTCATGGGGATGTATTCAGATATTATTTATACATATCTGGATACATATTCAAGGCGACTCATAAAAGATGAGACTATGCCCTTTTCGAGTCTTCGAGAGGCGACTAGTTTCCCACGTTCAGCCTTGAGACAATCTGGTTATGAGGCTCAATGTGTCTTCTTTGAACATCTCTTGAATGATTTAGAAGCCAACATCCAAAAATATTGGGAGATTAAAAAGGAAGACATTGAATCTCTGACTGCAGCTGAAATTTCTCAATTAGAGAATGAAGCTCAAGCTCAGCATATTGCTCTAACAGAATTCCTCGCTCAGTCTTCCAAAGAGCTAATGGCTAAAGACGAAGAAATCATAAGTACTCGTCAAAATATGGAGCGCTTAGAGAAGGATGAAGCGTCAAGAGCTGAGGAGCTTAGAAAATTGAGGGAAGAGCTAGCTCGTATTCAGGAGCAAATTGCCTCTATGGAAAAGGAACAATCAAAGATTGCTGCTGATCGTCAATCTGAAGCTGAACGCTGTCAAGTTTTACAGCAAGAGCGAGAATTAATGCAAATCAATCAGTTTGAAGAAACCAATCGCCGTAGTTCTATTATTGTAGAATATGACCAATAGAGGATTGGAATTGAAACATCAGAGCGAATCAAAAAAGCTCATGATGAGAAGATGAATAATGTAATCGTTCGTATTCAGGAGATCATTACGCCTCCTAAATAGTTCTTTTACATTTTTTATGTACTGAAATGTTTTTTTGAAATCCAATTATAAGCAATGTTTTGATTCTGATTAAAGAAATGAACATCTTGGCTTGATTTCAATTCTGTGGATGACACTTTTGTAGAAAACATGTTCAGAGGTAAATAATACATGACATATTTCAATAGAATAGAATATACAAATAAACTTTGCAACTCTATCATGATACTAAACCAAAGATAATTTAGTTTAATACTGATTAGAGAAAACAGAATTCAGATATAAAGATATCTTTAGATTCTATTTTCTATGATCTTTGGACTCGGAAATCAAAAGACGAGATATCATTTTCCTAAAATAGAAAATATAATACATACTGAGATAGAAAATTCAGAGGTAATATGGACATGATTTTCTATACAAGATCTTTATTAAAACCACTGGGGATTTAATAAAACGAAATATCAAATTCTCTGGGAAGATGATACATGGTGAAATATCAATTTCCTCTGGGGATAACGATATCGAAATAACTTTTGTAAAGAAGGATTTTATATTTGCTGGGGAATGATGAAAATATTATACATAATATTTCTTTAAGAATTTGCCATTGATAGGCATCATCATGACTTTCCCATCCATAGAGGCAAGCTGGTATGCTCCGTTAGAGAAGACTTTGTTCACTACGAATGGGCCTTCCCATTTCGCATCAAATTTGTCTTTGCTCATATGTGTCATGGTCATAGGACGTCTGACAGTAAGGACCAGTTCTTCCTTCTGATATGCTCTGATTTTGACTTTTCGGTTAAAAGCTTTGGAGATTCGGGCTTGATACAGCTCGATATTTTGTTGAGCATACAATCGTTTTTCATCTAGAGCTTCCAACTCTTGAAGTCGAAGACGATCATTGTTTTTTGTTGTCAATTCATTGGAGATTGCAATTCTCAGAGAAGGAATCTGGATCTCAAGGGAAAGAACAGCTTCACACCCATATACTAAAGAGAAAGGTGTACATCCAATCGCATTGCGAACTGTGGTGCGGTAGGCCCATAAACATTCACCAAGCTTCTCGCTCCAGTTGCGTTTGTTGGAAGAAACGAACTTTTTCAAGAGTTTGATGATTGTTTTATTGAAAGCTTCTGCCAATCCATTGGCTGCTGGATTATATGTTGTAGAAGCCAGATTATTAATCCGATGATCATCACAGAATCGAGTAAATTTCTGGCTGACGAACTGTGGTCCATTATCATGGATAATACGCCGAGGAACACCAAATCGATAGATGACATGATGTTTGACAAAGTTGATAACATTAGAAGTCTTGACTTCAGATAACGGGATTGCTTTAGCCCATTTAGAAAAGTATCAGTTATTGCTAGAATAAACCGATGTCCTTTTGATGATGGTGGATTGATAGGACCGATGACGTCCATGCCCCAAGCTTCAAAGGGCCATGATGCCGCTGTTGGGTGTAAGAACTCCGATGGTTGATGGATAAAGTCTGCATGAATTTGACAGGCTTTACATTTCCGAGCATATTGAATGGTATCAGCTACCATCGTGGGCCAATAATAACCCATACGTCGGATACGATCTTGAAGTTTTGGACCTGGCTGGTGAGCTCCGCAGACGCCATCATGTGCTTTACGGATTATCTGTTGTGCTTCTTCACCAGCGATGCATCGAAGGAGAAGACCATCATAGGCTCGACGGTATAGTGTCTTCGTAGTATGATTATAATAGAATCTGAGAGACCGGCGCCGGATAGATGCTGCTTCACTCGGGTTATCAGGAAGTATGTCATACAACACAAAGTCCAGAAACGGACGTCTCCAGTCTTCAGTTACGGTGTCTATTTATATTCCATAGTAGAATCGGAAGAAGACAAGGACACTTTGTCAAACTTTAATTCAGCATCAAAGTTGAGAGAATCTTCGTCTGGATTATGGGAAAAAGCCAAAGCCAGATTATTTTCAACGCAGAATAGTTCTCGGTTATAAACCACTATCACTTGCTGACGTCTGATTGGTATGGCTAATACAGCAGCAAGATTAGCCAAAGCATCAGCTTCTGCATTATAGGCTCGTCGAACATGTTCAATAAAGAAACCTTCAAAGGAGGAGGCCATAGAGAGTGCTGTTCGATGATAAGGTATCAAATCTTGATGACGAACTTCATACGTTCCTCTGATCTGATTGATGATAAGCTTAGAGTCTCCATAAACTTCTAAATATTGAACATCCAGATGTTTAGCGAGTTGAAGACCAATGAGCAATGCATTGTATTCTGCAATATTATTTGAACATGATTGATCCAGAGAATAAGCCCTCTGAATAGTTAATCCCTCTGGGGATACAAGAACAATTCCAACTCCGGCGATAATATCGCCGTTAGGACCTATTCTAGATGCTCCATCAAAGAATAGACGCCAGGTAGGAACTTCTTCAGAAACCATATTTGAATCCAGAACTTCATCGGGAATCTCATCATATAATTTAGAATCTTCTGGGACTGCATGAGCTGCTAGAAAATCAGCAAGAGCCTGTCCTTTAACCGACTTCTGAGGAATATAATGCATGTCGTATTGGGCTAACAAGATTCCCCAATTAGCAAGTCTAGAGTTGAGAATACCGGGTTTTTTCATCATAATCCTGAGTGGATTCACTCTGGAAATGACGTGAATCGTCTGACCGATAATATAATGTCGTATTTTCTGAACAGCAAACATTAATGCTAGGCATTCTTTCTCGATTGGAGAATAACGCGGTTCAACGCCTGTCATTGTGCGACTGAGATAATAAATGGCCTGTTCATGACCATCTTTATTTTTCTGGGCGAGTAATGCACCAAGAGAATGATCCATAGCTCGAACATATAGGAGAAATGGTATTCCCGAGACGGGAGGTACCAAAACTGGAGGGTTCATGAGGTACTGTTTGATGTCGTCAAATGCTTTTTGACATTCTTCGTTCCAGATGAAAGATACACCTTTCTTCAGAAGTTTGTGGAATGGTCTGCAGCGTCCTGATAAGTTGGAAATGAATCTCCTGATATAAGCAATCCTTCCTTGAAATCCTCGTAGCTCTTTTAAGGTGCGTGGAGGACGCATCTCTTGGATGGCTTTGATCTTCTCGGGATCTACGTGTATACCTTTAGCGGTAATGACGAAGCCGAGAAATTTGCCACTAGAGACGCCTAGGAAGGACTTAGTAGGGTTCATTTTAAGTTGATGCTGACGCATTAAATCAAATATAGTCTTCAAATCTTGGATATGATCCTCCTTTCGTCGACTTTTGACTGCAATATCATCAACATAGCATTCGACTATTTTCCGGAGATGTTCATGGAATATAGTGCTCATTGCTCGTTGATATGTTGCTCCTGCATTTTTGAGACCAAACGGCATCACTGTATAACAATATGTACCGATCGGTGTTCTGAAAGAAGTATGTCTCTCGTCATCTGGAAACATCTTGATTTGATTATACCCCGAATACCCATCCATGAATGACATTCGTTCGAAACCACATGTGTTATCAATCATTACATCTGTAATTGGAAGAGAAAACTCGTCTTTAGGACAAGCAGCATTGAGATCACGAAAGTCTATACAGACTCGGATCTTGCCGGTCTTCTTGAGGACAGGAACGATGTTAGCCACCCATTCAGGATGTTGTTCCTCTCTGATAAATCCGGAAGCCATAAGCTTGTTGACTTCAGCTTCAATTGCATCTATAATGTCTGGACGAAATCGTCGATGTTGCTGTTTGACCGGTTTAACATTTGGCATAATATTAAGCTTGTGTATTGCGATCTTCGGATCTAGTCCTGGCATATCCTCGTAGCTCCAGGCGAAGACATCGATGTAATCACGAATAAGCTTGATCATATCTTGCTTATCTGTTTCTGAAAGACTCTCACTAATAAATATTGGTTTAGGGGAACCTTCTTCACCAACATCAATTTGGATCAGTTTATCTTCAGTAGGAGGTTCCCTCTGTTCGAACCTGAATTCCCATTGATTATCTAATCTTTGAGCCCATTGTTCTGATTCAGGTGATATTTCAAAATCATCCTCATCTTCACCATTTTCTTGTGGGCCATCAACAGAGACCATATTGATGGATAGAATAGAGCGATGAAGATCGCCAACACTCGTATCAGAATCCCAAGAAAGGGAATCAGAAGACTCAGATCGTTCATCTTCAGATTGTTCGTCTTTATTGAATTTTGACTCTTCATGAACTATATTGATAAAAGGGGTGGGAGCAATGTAACCTAAACCACATTTTGTCCTTCCGTATTTTAATGGAGGAATTCGAACAGGCATTCTTCTTCCTTTTCCATTAAGACTGGTTCTGAAATCATAACCCATATTCTTGATGATATTTTTGGATTGCTGACTGTAGCGACGTAGCTGTAATCTTCCAGTATCGTCATTTATATCATCCTCCTCCAGATTAGGAGGATTCTGAGGTCCTTTATAGAAAAATATTGGATTTTCTCCCTTCTTTCGACTGGGGACCACAAAGTATGATTTCTGTATAGAGTCTAATGATACGTCTGTATGAAGAGCTTGAACAACCCCTATAGTTAGTGGCTCTAAGCTATCTAGCAATTGTAAATAACTTTGTACATAACTACAAACATCAATATACTGCAAAGGAGATGCTTCATTAATACTAGATGCTGTATTTACAACAGAAGGCTAAGCCTTATCAGACTTAGTCAGATTAATAACAAAGGGGGAAGAAGAAGAACAGTTAGAATTTTTGTTTCGATTAAGATCGATAACAAAAGGCTCAGAAGAGGTGAGCTCCCTTGAAGAAGACCGTGGATAAGTAATGCGTCCACTGACTGGAATGACTAGAGTATCTGATCTAGCCTGAGAAGATGGAGGGGGAGTGATGCGTCCACTGACAGGAATGATCAGCGAACTTTGTGAAGCTTGGGAAGATGGTGCAGTAGTGCATCCACTAACAGGAATTATCAGTGAGCCTTGGGCGGATGATGAAGTAGTACGTCCACTGACCGGAATTATCAGTGAGCCTTCTTCAGATGTTTTAACAGACTGTGGAGGAGTAATACGCCCTTTTACAGGAATAATAAAGGTGTCAACTTTGGATGTCTCATCTTCATTATCCATAGCTTGTAAGACTTTCGAGTATTCATCTTTGTACATGCGAGCGTCATTGAAGTAAGCTTCGACTCCTTTGAATGGGTAAAGATCTGCCACTTCTTTTTGAACCTCTCCATTATCATCAACATATTTGAAGCACTGATGAAGAGTTGAAGGAACAATATTATGTTCATGCAAGAAAGGTCTCCCCAATAGAGCATTGTACGAGCAACCATGATTGTCGATGATGTAAAAAGTAACCTTAGTACGAAGATCGTCTATTTGAAATTTAAGGCGAATCTTGCCTAAAGGCTCACTTTTTCCTCGATTGAATCCCAAGATGGTAGTGATAGTGCTGGAAAGACTATGCACAGGTATCTTCAATGCATCTAACATAGCCTTTGGCATAATACTGAGAGCGGATCCTGGATCAATCAGTAAACGATCAACCTTTATAGAATCAATATATCCTGTATGATATAAAGGACGATCATGTCGATTATCCTCTAGCAGCATATCGTCCTGCGTAAAGGTAATGTTTGGAATAAATTCCAATACATTATGGCAGTGAGAGACAGGTTCTGTTTCCAACTTCTTGAGGAGAGTTAAGCAAGTTTCTGCTTGTAACAGTGCTTCACTCAAAGTTTCTCGAGTCTCTTTAGAGAGACGTAAGAGTTCGAAGATTGACAATTTAGCTGGTGTATTGGCTAGTTGAGCCAATATATCAAAATTATAAGGCTTTTTAAGTCCTGTAGGGGATGATTTCTTCAATAGTTTGTCGAAGCGGACTTGTTGTTTGCCCTTGTCAGCTATTGTTGGTTTAGATGGAACTGTCTCGACAGGAACATTTGAAGGTTCTTCAGTAGAGACTGGTGTTGGGGGTGTAGCCGGAGGGACATCAGAGGTTTCTCCAGAAGTGTCAGCATAATCTTTGAGATATATTTTTCCTGACCGAGTTCCAGCATGAACTTCAACTTCAGATTCTGGTTCAGGATCTATCGAAACCATGTTGCAATTCTTCATCTTGCTTTTGGTTCTTTTATGCTTGATGAGAGCTTCGTCCCAGAAGCCGAGACCAACACGAGATTGATTATGTCTCATAGTGAGGGCAAAAGGTGCTCGGAGTCCTTTGCCTGAGTTCAGACCAGGAGCAGTGGCTAGATCATAGCCCATCTTTGCCATTAATTCACAAGATTGTGAACTATATAGATGGAATGCAGGCTTGTACTTATCTTCAAATTGAGGTACAGTTTTTACCTCAGTAGGGAGTAAATTTCTTGCCAAGATGAAAGTAGAGGTTAGATAAAAATCGGGTGTAGTACTAGAAGTCACATTGCATGACTTAATTTTCCCGAGTTTCTTTTTAGATGAAGGAGTCTTCCGAGGAGAAGAGGAAGGTGTCTCAAACTCTGTCTTTAAGTCTGGGTGGATCCACATGATTTCTCCCTTCTTAGTTGTGATAGGAACAAGTCCTTCATTCTGTGCTGGTGGGATATTCACCACCTCGAGAGTTGCTTTGGGAAGAGGAACAATCCCACTTTCCACCATTAAAGGAGGGAAATCACCAAACTGCATTAAAATCACATTTGCTGTGACTGTCTTGTCTTTGGGTGTTAGTGTCACAGCTCCTGATTTAATCATCTCCTGGATCATTCCTTTTAATACATAGCAAGACCGGATTGTGTGACCCAGCATTCTATGGTATGGACAGTATTTTGGATGATCTGTTTTATTGGCTTCATCAGGCTTTTTAATTTCTGGCAATTGTATTTTTTTACCTTTGAGCAAGCATTCAAAGATACCCTGAACATCGTCATCATCAAAAGAATATTCTTCTTTCGGCCGAGGAGATCTCTGTTGTTGATTTGTTGGAGCTGAAGTAGCTTGGGTAGTCTTTACTTCTTGACTACTGCTTTGGAAATTGACTTCAAGAGCTTCTTTCCCTTTGCGATTGTTGGGTCGAGTACTATTGCTAGCACTCTGATTTGATTCTTTGGGAGCCATTTGTACCCCCAGACCTTTGAAGGTCTCAGCACTGACTTCGGCAGCTTTGGCACTGACGATGAATGAAGGCCAATCTTGGAACTGAGTGGACCCTGTCCACATGCTGATAATTGGTAAGAGGTTCGACTTGCAAGTGTCGATCGTAACAGCATCGGGAGTTCCAAGAGGCATTTTGAGGGCTTCTCTTCTGAATCTCTCAATGAATTCCTCAGTGGTCTCATTATTCTTCTGTTTGATTCTTATGAGGGCCGACATGGTCATATCATTGTGCCCTTCGTAGAATCGTTCAAGGAACATTTGTTTGAAACCGGCAAATGAAGTAATACACCCGTCAGGGAGACTTCTGTACCATTCATAAGCCGTTCCTTTGAGACATCCAACAAACACCCGAGTAAGGAGGGCATCGCTTGGTTGCAATTGATCAGTCATTACTTCAAAGTGATTAATGAACTGACTTGGGGAAGTAGTCCCATCAAAGAAGGAGATAGTCGAAGGCTTGTATTTAGGAGGATATGATACTTGCTTCCACTCTATCGGGTAAGGTTGCTTGATACCTAACCTTTGTAAACCATCCTTCTGTTTGAATGCCTCAAACTGAGTTTTGAGATTCTTTAACTCTTCTGTAACAATTCCAGAGGATTGTGGAGTTGTGACTTGTTGAGTGTAATTGGGAGGAGGGACTGCAGCATATGTACCACCCCCAGCTCCAGAGTGACTTGGGGTGGTTTGTACAGGAACATTAGATTGTACCCCCGGAATAGTAGAGGGTTCGGGGTTTGGAACAACAGGGGTATTCAATACCACTGGTGGTGCTGTCTGTTGTTGAGCCTGCATTAGAGTGTGCATAGCACTCAATATATCTGCCATAGCTCGCAATTGTTGTTCTAAAGAAGAAATCCTCTGTTCATGAGCCTCATTGCTAGTCGAAGGTTCATGATCACCTTCTGCCATGTAAGTGGTAATCATTCGAGGGATAGACGATGAAACAGTTTGCTCTGAATCATCGCTGTAAGAATTAGTATCTTTCTCGGGACTGTTTACAGGAGTTAATGCCGGAAAGTTGGACTCTCCAAGGAAATCTTCCGTGATCTCCGGATTATTACTTGGATGAGAAGAAGAAGAGATTCTGGCCAAGGCTCCGGTCCTGGATCGGGTGCCAAGATAAACACCATCTTCAGAATCTGATATAGCATCAGACCGGATTCTACCCCCAATATTTCTGGAGGTCATGTTGACAAAAGCATAAAGAGGTTCATCTTCATCTGATGTTGGTTCATATTGGATCCGATCGAAAACAGACCGTCTTTTCGGTGAACAACAACATTGGATGACAACCCGAGGTTGGAAGTCACAACCATGCTTTTCATGGCGAATATGGGCAATGTCATAGCCAGATGGGGTGTCGATTCTCCGTTTGTTTTGTAAATATTCTCGGAGATCTGTAGGGATAGATTGGGAAGTACTGGAAGATAGTTTCTGTGTAGAAACTTGTCTTTTGTTCTTCTGTCTTCTTGGTTCTTGAGTGTATAGAGATCGATTAATTTGAGCCACATAGTTCCTGGCATATTCAACATCAGGGTCTAGTACACTTGTCTCAATTTGATAAGACTTTTTAATACCAGAAGCATAACTGTGGTGATTTTGATTAAGCTTGTTACGAAGATCCGTGGGAGATATGACTTTGGTATCAGTCTTGGATACTTGTAACTTGCCTTTCTCAGATCGAAAAATTTTGAGAGAAGGGAGATGAGTATTATTCCGACTAGGAGTCGGTAATAATCCATCTTTAGAGGAATTAGCCAAAAGGCATTTTCCTTTGTTTGAGCTAGTAAAAGTACTAGTCAAATTAACTCCAGAGGTAAAGACCTCAGAAGTAGAGGAATCGACTAAAGAGTCTTTCTCCTTGGTTGGCACAAGATGCGCAAGTTGTGGGGGAATCATTTGTAGGTTCTGTGAAAGAGAACCTCCAGTCTGATTTTGAGAATCAGTCAAAGGACTGTATCTGTCAGCATACGCCGACTTCTTGTTAACATATGCTGGCTTTTGCTTAGCGTACGCTACCTTCTTGTTGGCATACGCTGGTCTTTGCTCAGTGTACGCTGCCTTCTTGGTAGCATACGCTGGCTTTTGCTTAGCGTACGCTGACTTTACCGCATGCTGCCCTCTGACTGCTGTACGCACAGAGTCATCAATGGCTAAAGAGCCGACTGCTGTCGTAAGAGCAGAAGGAGAAGGGACTTTGACATGTCCAGAGATAGTTTTCCTTGGACACACTGACTTGGTTAAAGAACCAATTTTGTCAGCGTGACTAGGGGAAACCATTGTTGCTGTGTTCAGGGAAGCAGAAGTGTGCTTTGTTGAAGTTGAAGATGTGTTCTTGTCAACGTGAGAAGTGACAGGAACATCTCGGGCTGTCGAAGAAGACTTGGGGACATAGACAGAGCGTCCCGTCTTCTTGGCAGCAGGAAGAGCGGAGGAAGCAGTTCGGCCCTCCTTCGCCTTGAGCATTTCTTCGTAAGCAGATTGGTCGAATTGTACGACCATCGTCTTCTTCGTCGAGCCGATCGACGAAGTATCGCATTGAGTTGTTGCTATCTCGTTGGAGGAGACAGCTTTCCCCAGCAGAGTCGCCAATTTGTTTTCCATAAATAAATTCACTTTATTTATTTTGTATCTGAGAAAATTACAACTGCAGGAATCTAATCTAGAAGACGATTACTTTATCCCTTGGACGATGCGATGAAGAAAACTCGAACTTCGAAGAACTTGGACAGCAACTGGGCAATCTCTCTGTTCTCTCTGAAAAATGACCTCTCCTCATGAAGGTGAAGAAACTCTCTTTTATAGAGTTCTGGATAACTGTCCTGAACCATACGCTCAGGTAGTTACTTGACGTGTGCAAAACTGCAGGGACGCGTGGCAAATTCTGACGAAGACACGTTGGCGTGCGGTTGAGAGTAGTGGAGCACATTCAGGAGAGATTGATGGCATGAAGGCCACATTACATAACTTCTGAATAAATGGGTAACTGAGTACAGGACACGTGAGAACGTGTGTTGACTGTACGTTGAAAATCATCCTGGATACAACTACTGTAGAGTCATACGCTAGCTTTTGAAGAGGAGTCATACGCTGATTTGGACAGCGTAGTGCCATAGGAAATCCATACGCTCACTTTATGGGCAAGGAGTCGTATGGAGATCATACGCTCGCTTGGTTAGCAAGGAATCATGTGAGGTCCATACGCTCACTTGGCTGGATGAAGAAGGAGTCATGTGAGGTCGATACGCTCACTGGAGAAGTGGCCACGTGGCTATCATCAATCTTCTTTGGTACACCATATCTTCCCATAACTGACAAAATCTTCTCGAGCGTCGTGACTGCGGATTTGACGACTGATAAACTGTTAAAACTGACAGTAATGATGGCTTTTGTATTTATGAAGGCTGCTGAGTTGTCCTCGTAAAAGACAAAACCGACTCTTCGAAAACCTATACGACGGTTACTTTTCTCGTGACAGCTGTCTTTGCACGAAAGATGAAGTGTCAGATTCATCCTTCATTTAATATATGCCGTACTGTCATCCCAGAAAATAATAAAATATTCACTGAGCGTATGGCCTGTAGATGAGCGTATGGCCTTGACTGAGCATATGGCTTTGAGCGTATGGCTTGGACTGAGTCTTATGTCAGCGTGTCATAATTTTCACACCCTACACCCAACTTAACTCCTTCTTTAATACATCACAACCTTTCACTCTTTCCACGTACAGGAGAATCCTCCTCCTTCTTCTTCTTAAACTCCTTCTTTCCACAGAACAAAGCTCAACTCCTTTCCTCTCTTAATCTCACTTCCTCTCTCTCTCTCTCCCGTACTCATATCTCTCTCTGTCTCTGGGAAAGGAATTCTCACAGAACTCTTCCCCAAACCCCATTTTTCTCTCGGGAGCAAACCTTCCCTTCCGAGCCGACTCTGGCGAAGCCCATCTCCGGCGATCTCTCCGACAACGCGCGGCCCTCTTCTCGCGGCAGCTCTCCGGCCACCCGAGGTCGTGCCACCCCGCACGCCCCGCGCGCGATTTCCGTCGCCCCCACGCCGGCCAAGCCGACCGCGCCCTCCCCGAGCGGCCGGCCGACCACGGCAGAACCCCGTCCGCCGTCCAGATCCGCCCCGTGCCCCCTTTGCCCTCTGCGCCGTCCAGATCCGCCCGTCGCCGACCCTGACAGCGCACTCCAGCGCTGTCTCCGGCGTGTGCCCGTGCGCCGCCACCCTCCGGCCGTGCCACTCCCCTCTGGCGTGCCCTTCCAGCGCTGTCTCCGGCGAACCCCGCGCCACTCTACGGCGACCGTTCCCCTTGCTATCCGCCGCTCCCCGCGAGCCCATCCCCCTCTTCGCAGCATCTCCCTCTTCGGGCCAGCGTGCCCTAGCCTTGGAGTTTATGGCATCGCATCGACGTTGCTGATTTTCAGCGCTGTACGGAAACGTCGCTGTTGGATTATTATTATTTTTCTTTCTATTATCATCTGAGAGCTCTAGCCGAGCATCCCAAGGTATAAATTCTCTGCCCCGTTGCATTTATTTTGGTAGTCGATGATGATAACGGTCCCCGGTTTCCCCTTCGGAAATCCGGTTAGCTACGCTGTAGTTCGGTTAGCTACGTTAGCATTTTGTGATTATTGTCTGCTGAGATTTTATGCTGTTGGTTTTGGTTGCGGAATTTTCGAGTATTTCGGGAAGGTTCTGTTGGTTGGAAAATAATTTCTGTGGTTATATTTTCGGTATAAATGGGTTATCTTTGGTTGGGACAATTGCAGGATTTTGTTGGCACATTTCCCAGTTTTGGGTTGTCCTGAAATAGAGGAAATGCTGTCCAAATTTTTACAAAACTTTATTTATTTTGATTTCAAATTGGTTTTCGGAAAATGAATTTAAAACTGATTTTCGGGCGACGACCGTACCGGTCTGTGGGCCCTAGCAAAATACAAACGCACCGGTCCGACCGGGCGTTGAGGTATTAGCTGGATGTGACGATGGACCGAGTCTGAGATTCCAAATTTTTGATTTAAATTATTTTATTTAATGTTTAAGTTATTTATTATAGATAACTTTTTACTGCACATTTTATTTAGGAACTAAACATTTCCCTCTTATTTTATGTAAAAGAATTGTAAAGGGCATAAGCCCATAACTCGAGGATGATTAGCTGTGCCCTGTATTGCAAAGTGTAGGTTTTTCTTTCTTTTCTGGGTGGTTGATGTTGATCTCTTTTGGGTGGTTTTGGATTGGGCGTGTAACCGTGGTTAGAACGTAATCATTTCTCGTAGATAATTAATTAAGAACTTCCAAGTAAAATAAATAGATAAAATATTAGTAAGATAACTAGTTCATGATTTGTCACTGGAAGAAACTATTTTTATAGATATATTACAAAAGCACAAAGTTTTCCAAAGATAATTTGTTCTTGTTATTATTTCCTAAATAATCAAATTAACCGGTTAATCAACGCACATAGCTTGCGACGTAAACGTTAGCTGTAGCTTAATAACAACTTAAAACCTGACTAGGACTTGTTACTAGAGATTGCAACTAGCATACTTAGCTTGGTTATATAGCGGATCTAAGTCGAGTTCTCAACTGTAGGAACTCGAAGACATACCAGACGTTCCTCCTCGGTACCAACTCATCTCTCCAGTCATTTTCCTGAGGCAAGTATAGTTTGTGTTGGTTTTACAGTTATTTTAATAATCGTTTTACTGCAAGTTTAAACCACGATGCAAACACGAAACTCTCTCGGAGAGTACTGACTGCAACTACTGTACTGATTGGGGACTGGGGGAGTAGTGTAATGAGTATGACCACATCCAAAGTATTATACTGACTCTGTTAGCTTACCCCTCATACACACGGGGATAAGCCATATCGTATCAATAGGATACAACTGTACATCCCAAGCCGGTCATATTCATTGCCTATTCAAAACATACTGTTTTACTGCTGAAAACTGGTCATTTCTAAATTGTTTAAAAGTGCATAATTCTATTATTTATTTTAACTGTTTAAAATTAGCATGAATTATACTTTGCTCCCTCCTGACTGGAGAACCAACATTTTAGGTATCACTGATGTTCCGCGATCCCAAGACGAGGATTTCGAGACTGATGAGCTGTTTGCCTAGAGTCTTCTTTTCTTCTTGATGTATGTAGAAAATGGTTTAAGTTGTATCTTTCATTTCATTGTAAAAGTTTAATAAAGTTTTAAATTTCCAAATTTTGAGTTGTGACAAATATAATGTTGTTGTATGGTTACCTGCTATTGAACAGCTTACTGCCGCCATCTCAACAACGGTGCAGGCTGGGCATAATCCGGTTCGACCCAATTATTTGGGATCGGGTCATGACATATTTTTAGTGGTGGCCCATACAGGTCCACGACAACTTAGGAAAACATACCTAGAAATAATTAGAACACTAGAACATTGATTTGTCACAACATAGGTCTGATTTATATATAAATAAATATTTTTGCTTGATTATAGACCGGTAGGCTACCTTGCTTATGTTTGCATCCTAAACCTTCCAGAGAATGACCATTGACAAGACCAAATCCTGCTGGCGATGAGGTGTCATCTCCGGATCATACCCCATCTCCTCAACCAAGTCCAGGGTCTTTTCCCTCGCGGCTGATTGACCGTCCCCATAATACATCCAGTGAAGTTTTCACTACACTGGCGATTCCTACCTCTTCTCAAACTTGCATTTCCTTGGTGGAGTACCCATTCCTGTTGCTCCACCAGTACCAGCAAACGCCTCCCAAATGGTTGTCCCATTTCAAGAAATCCTGGAGTTCCAGAAAGCTCATGATGAAGCCCAGCAGGAACAGATGAATATCACGAAAGAAGACATGAAGAACGTCAATGATGTAGCCTTAGCTATCTTAAACCAAGTTGGAGCAGAACCTCATCCTAGGAGGGATACCCCTGAATCTAGAAGATATTTGGGTCCCATCAAGTACTCTACTTTCCGACAGTCTTGTCGTAGGAAGTTATTGGCTTGTGACTACTGCAAGAGGCCTGGTCATCAGGCCGTTAGTTGCCGCAAGAGATTGGGACACTGTTTGGCATGTGGATCTGCTGAACATCGGGTAAAGGATTGCCCCTTATCTTTCCATCATACCAGAATACCTATCCCAGCAACACCTGTTAGGCCACAACCTAGGGACTCTCTTCCTGTCCAGCAGACCTTGCCTCCTACAATAAGGCATGATGCAGACTCGGGGTTCATAGAAGATGAAGGACCAGATCAATGAAGGCTCTAGGATTTATTCAGGAAGGAACTTCACCTTAGGGAACACCTATCTTATTTGTGCCTAGGAAGGATGCAACAACGGATGTGCATCGATTACCAGACACTAAAGAACAAGTACCCTCTGCCCGGATCGAGGATCTGTTTGATCTGTTTGTGTGGAGTTAGGGTGTTTCGAAGTTTGACTTAAGATCTGACTACCATCAAATCAAAGTCAGGATGGAGGACATTTCCAAGACGGCGTTCAAACACCAAGTATGGGTAGTTTTCTTTGGTCATGATGACAGACTAACAAATGCTCCTGCTGTGTTCATAAATCTTATGAACAGAGTTTTTCATGAGTATTTGAATCAGTTTATCTTCTCCATAGATAACATTCTGATATTTGAAGACTGAAGAAGAGCATGAAGAACATCTGAGGAAGTTTTGGAAACTTTGAGGAAAAAGAAGTTTTATGGTAAGTTACCTGAACGTGGATTTTCTTTGACAAGGTGGACTTTTGGCCATGTCGTCAAGAGAAGAAATTTCGATAGCTGCTGTTGAAGAGTGGTATACCCCAAGTTCAATTCGGAAGTTTCTTGAACTTGGTCGGCTACTATCAGAAGTTCGTGAAGGACTTCGCCAAGATTGCTGAGCCGATGACGAAGCTCACTTGGAAGAATGAAGAGTTCATCTGAACGAAGGTTTGCCAGGCGGCATTGAGGAGCTGAAGAAGAGACTTACCACTACACCAATCCTTGCGCTACCCGCAGGAACCGGTGGGTTCTTAATTTACAGTAATGCCTCTGGAAAAGGACTGGGCTGTGTTCTTCAACAACATGGGAAAGTAATTGCTTACACATATAGGCAACTATAGACTCATGAGAAGAATTATCCCACACCTAATTTGAAATTTGCTGCAATTATCTTTACTTTGAAGCTATGGAAGCATGATTTTTATGGAAAGAGAGTGAAAATATATACGGACAACAAAAGTCTGAAATATGTCTCCACTCAGAAAGAGCTGAATGTTAGACTAAGAAGATGGCTGAAGCAGATAAAGGATTTCGACATCAACCTGCAGTACCATTCAGGTAAGACTAATGTGATCGCTGATACACTTAGTCGATACCAAGAGGCGATGTTCTTAACCAAGGAGTGGCACCTACTAGAAGACGTCGAGAAGTTTGGACTGGAGGTTATACTACCTGGAGATAGAAGGACGGAACTGGATGCTGATTCAGTATTGATGAAGTTCGAGGCCGATGGAAAAAAAATCAAGAGGACGTAGTTTCAAAACGAGGCACTTTGCAGGCTTAGAGATGAAGTGTTGGCAGGAACACTTGAGGGTTTCTAAATTGATCAGCAGTGGAACTCTGAAGAATGGTACGAGACTTTGCGTATCGGCTGACAAACGGAGGAACGAGTTGATGAAAGAAATGCACCAGTCGCAGTATTCCATATATTCAGGAGCTAATAAGATGTATCGGAATATGCCTCCATTGATTGGTGCTATGGAATGAAGAAGGACAATTCCAGGTATGGGATTAGATGTGAATTTGTCAACATGAGGAATTTAGCAAGAGAACAACAAGTTTGTTGCAGCCGCTGGACAATTCGGAGTGGAAGTAGAAGCATATAACAATGAACTTTGAGTAAGGATTGCCTTGTTCCCAAGGAGGGAAGGGCACCAATTGGATTATAGTGGACCGACTGACTAAGTCAGAACACTTTATTCCCTTCAAGGTTAGTTTATTTACCGAGAAGTTGGCAGCATTGTACGAGAGGCACCCCTACCGGATTTATGGAGTACAAACCGGCGGACAATCAAAGAAGATAATCCAGACGCTTGAAGATATGTTAGATCTTGTGTTTTGGAAATTGGAGGGTCTTGGAGAAGATCATTTAAAATTGGTAGAGTTTTCTTACAACAACTACCAAGTTAGCATCGTCAATCAGTGGAGTTTGAAGAAGAAGATAGCGTCTTTTGTGAATATTTTCTCCTACCAGAGGAACGATCAGTATTAGCAGAGCAGGAAAATTGAGCCAGGTACATCAGGCCATTTGAAGTTTTAAGACGAGTTGGAAGTAGCATACCGGTTAGCTCTACCAGCTAATCTTGAGAGTGTGCAATGTCTTCTACGTATCACAGCTCAGACGCTACATTCCAGATCCGAGTCACATTTTGGATAATTCAGAGCTGAAGATTGGACTCAACCTTTCAGTGCCAGAGAAACCAGTTGCAAGCGTAGTCAGAGGTGAGAAGAAGATCAAATTTTGAGCCATCATTTTAAACTCCTACTTCTTATCTTTTTGTTCTAAACTTGACTGATGCTGCTAAGTCAGCCTAGTTTTGCAAGCTATATCTTTATTAAGCTTGATCATGACAGTATTTTATTGGGTGCACCCACTAATATATTGTCTAATCAGGACCGGTGCATGATGGTCTGATCAACCTCGTGTACTTTGGTTCGCTTTTGTATTTTTCTACATGGATGATATCATAAATAAAACTTGTCCCTAAACCGTCTCATCCACGACTGCCTTAGAAATTCTTATTGTTGGACCTGAGTTACGGGTACAGTACTCGTACCAACTTGACCTGAGATAATTCCTACCCTACTCTTTAATTTCGAGGACAAAATTTTCTAAGGAGGGAAGATTATGAAACCCATGTTTTATAATTTATTAATATTAGTGATTAGTATTTCGATTATTATTTTTATTATTATTATATTATTTTCTGTGTGTTAAAATGATTTCGAAAAATTAAATAACAACAAGGATTTTTGAGTTCATACCCAGACCCGAGTCCGAACCTAGACCCAGGCCTGAGCCCGAACCCAATTTCATTTTTCCTTCTTATTAAATCTGACTTGGTTAATGGTTTATTAAAAATATATATATATATTATATTCTTTGAGCCGGTCCAATTTGGACCAGCAACTCACCCCCTTATTCCCGTAACTCCTCAAACCCCTCATTTCCGTAACTCCCCAACTTAACTCCTTTAATACATCACAACCTTTCACTCTTTCCACGTACAGAAGAAGACTCCTCCTTCTTCTTCTTAAACTCCTTCTTTCCACAGAACAAAGCTCAACTCCTTTCCTCTCTTAATCTCACTTCCTCTCTCTCTCTCTCTCTCCCGTACTCATATCTCTCTCTGTCTCTGGGAAAGGAATTCTCACAGAACTCTTCCCCAAACCCTATTTTTCTCTCGGAAGCAAACCCTCCCTTTCGAGCCGACTCTGGCGAAGCCCATCTCCGGCGATCTCTCCGACAACGCGCGGCCCTCTTCCCCATGGCTTTCTTCTTCTTGTTCTCCTTGTACGTCCCCCACAGCATCGAGCCTAGCAACAATCAAGATTCCTCCAAGAATACTGCAATATCAAAAGTACTAAGTCTGAGAAAGGTAAGTTGCTGATAAGTTGACATGCAAATCTACAGAGAGGCATGAAAGTAAATGCCTAGTAGTGGTTAGGGGAAACATACAACACAGTAAACTTCCTTGCTCAAGTGCAATACTGACAACTATAACAATATCGAATGCATTAAAGTAAACATTTGAGTTCCACTATATCAACTTTAGAAATGTAAATTTTCCAAATTCCTGTGTAAGCTCAATAATTATAGATGCAGTAATGTTTCAAGTATAATTGATGTTGAATGATTTACTTGTTGAATGATTTACAACTGCAACAAAGAGCAGTAGGAGCAACTGCTCTTTGTTATGAAACTGATACTCCACAAAGTGTAGCCAATAAACCATTCCTCCCATTATGAAACTGATACTCCAAGTTCTACCGATACTCACAAATTTCAAGTGTGGTATCAGTACCTAGAGAAGGCAAACTC
Organism: Iris pallida; assembly: GCA_029216955.1. NCBI lineage: Eukaryota > Viridiplantae > Streptophyta > Magnoliopsida > Asparagales > Iridaceae > Iris > Iris pallida. The sequence continues at coordinate 7,073,223 of JANAVB010009599.1, forward strand.
TTTATGAAACTGATACTCCAATTTAAGGATAATGAAGTTAGGAACACATACCCAAAATTTTAGCTCAATTACAAAGTCAAAAAACCCAGCAACATATGTATCAAAGATTGAAAGCCAAGTAATATGGCAAAAATGACCAAATGTCTATTGCCAAAGCAAAATTACGCAACCTTTCTTCCTCATTATAGCCCCCAGTGAAACAACCGAACTAAAAAATCAATCTTTAGAAAACAAACCCAAAATTGATACCCAAAAAATGATACTGACATATAGAGGTTGAGCAACATATAGAGGCTGAGCAATCAGTAGAAAAGATAAAGATATATGAGCATTATATATAGGGCAAGAGCACATGAGCCTACCCTTGGCAGGAATGTTGGACTAACTTGAGAATCGGAATTTTTGAAGGAAGCCCCCTTATTGGATAGTATCCGATCTCAGTTCCTGGCAGACTTAATGCACCTTATGATATATCATCTATAAGAAACAAAAATAATGGTATTATAATGATAAGATAACACTTCACTAAATTTGGAAATATAAGATAGGAATTATAAAAGTTTACCTTCATCAATGAACTCTATAAATGCAAAATGAAGGACAGAATTCCGGCCACCGCAGACACGACAATCAAAAACCTTCAACATGAACAATAAATGTAGTTACAAAAATATTTAAAAAAGTGCCTAAAACTTTAAAACATGGAGATGGTGTATATGTATTAGTTCAGCCTGATGAAGAAAAAGATAAAAATCCAACTGAGAGTTCACCAAGTATAAAAATTGCTTCAAAGGAAATGAATAGCTTGCATTCAAAAAGTAAAACATATGAAGGCACACAAGTTATATATAAGGGTCATCTTCCTTCAAATTATAGCTTTTCAGGAAGCCAAACATATTTTAAAAGTTATATCATGAGGGAATATCTTCAACTTGAATCATATCTTAAACTAAAAAGTTGTACGATGTACCAAAAGACATTTGCAGTACAAAGTAGTCTCTAATTTTAACAAGATACTTGTTAATGAGAAACATGGGAGGTTAGTGAAGAGTTCAAGTATGGGTCAGTGTTGCTGGAGATTGTGTTCCTCGTCCTGTTCCTTCTAGGCTTCACCTACTGCTGCCTGTAGTTTCTCATTTTCATTAATCTTCCTTTCCTTGTAAAGGAGAAGAAAGCTTCATACATAGCCTAGTGAAGAGTTCAAGAAAGCTTCATACAGATTGTTTCATATAAAAATTCAAGAAATACTATAATGTTGTCCATGTTGTTGTCCATGCTGAAACAGAGTAGATCAATATGAGACGATAAGAATCGGTAGGCACAAAACTTCCAATAGCTCTAGTAGAAAATCAATTTGAAATCTCAAATTATTTTGAAACAGATGTTCTAGGGTTCTTCGGAAATCACAATAAACACAATAGACTTAACTTTGCCAAACACTCAACAGAAGAACCTTGCTTTTGGTGCTGCAGCCAGCATGGTTCATCCAGCCACATGTATGAAAATCTTGGTCATTCAAATTTAACACTTTCCGTTTGAATATGAATTACAATAACTACTTGTTATCAATGCAAACAGGATATTCAGTCGTGCGATCTTTGTCAGAAGCTCCAAGGTATGCTTCTGTTATAGCTAATATCTTGAAGAAGTGTGATTCGAGACTACTCTGAATCACTCCATGTTAGGTAAGAAAACACAGGATATGTATATTCTTCATTGTTATGGTCGAAGGTTATTTTGAATATTTTCTTTTGGAGTAATCCCACTAATATCACTTGTTCTTTATTCTAGTGGCCATTTTGTACTGCTTCTTGAAAATATAAACAAGAATGTTTACATGAAAGCTACTCCTTAGGCTTCTAAAATGCTTTCTGATGTTATTTTCTATTGCAATCACTTCTGTAATCACCTCTTTAATAGAAGCTAAGAGTCTAAGACATCAGCTGCCAACGAGAGACCAAATCTCTGTAAAAGACCATTTTGCCCTTCTATTAGAAATGGTTATTAGTAAGCTTAGTTTGTAGGCATGTCCTTTAATATATTTTAAAAAATCATCCAAATTCAAACTATTACATTAAACCCCTTATTTTTTTCCCCATTACACTATGACCAAATATTTTATCAAAAACATCCTCAGAAGGTAATTTATTATTTGTAAATCAAATACTCCATTCAATTATTTCTTTTATGTTTACTCATTGGCACTAAAAGATGGACTTGCTACTCTAAAAAATGCAGTAACAAGTGCAATAAGAAATATAATTGTTGAGTTAATTACATAGTTTAAAATTGTGGAGCATAACCATAATCATTGTGTATTATGAACAAAGAACAAGAGTCAACTTACTACTTTTTAATTATATAATTATATATCAGAGAGAACATCTAACTCTTGAAGAGGAAGCACACGGGAAAGAATAACATCCCCCTTTTCCTGAGCACAAACATACACACCCCACATAATCAAACACAAAATAAGTTAAATAACTTGAAGTGGTCATTTTGATCTTATGTTAGAATGACAGAAGGATTGAGATTGGTACTCCGGATTTTGTTAATAAATAATAGCACAAAATCACCCTTCAATTGGCAACATACCTTTCTAGTAACCATCAAGCAAGATTTATGCATTTTGCAGCAGTTCTTATTTCAGATTCTTGCATATGAAGAGAAATCATTTGAAAGAATAAAAGAGCACCTGAAAGACATAAAGGTTACAGATGGCCATTCCTAAGAAAAAGTAATGTAAAAGAAAATGGATTAAATAAACCCTTATAAGATAGATAGGTTCATTTCTATTGATCCAGAAGAACATTCTATTTTCTGACGATTGACAACATATTGTGTTGTTTTCGGTGGTAACAATTGTCACAGACTCAAATTATATGACCTTGTCAGTTAACATTATAATGCAAGAATGTGCACAACAGCACCAGGATTTATGCCAGGATAATTACTTCGTGAAGTGTACTCTACTGAGTGTAGTTTATAACAATCAGATAAAATGCTTTCATCATAGTGGGATTAATTTGATTATTTAAGACATCAGTACTATTGACACACTCATCCATGTTAAGTTTATTGTGATTTCAGAAGAAATATCTGTTTCAAAATAATTTGAGATTTCAAATTGATTTTCTACTAGAGCTATTGGAAGTTTTGTGCCTACCGATTCTTATCGTCTCGTATTGATCCACTCTATTTCAGTATGGACAACATTATGGCCACAAGAAAGAAAACTCCAACAATGGTGCGTCAGATCCGTGTTGGTGTATCTGATATAGTACAGACACAACAAAATACATAGGACGTCAGAATATGTTTCGTATGTGCATCATTTAAAAGAAGCAAAAATCTAAATAAATTATTTCATATAAAAATTCAAGAAATACTAAAAAGCATCGAGAGAGAGAGAGAGGGGGAAACACTGAGGATGCGGAGGAGCCACCGAGGACGCGACCACGGGCGTTGGCGACGCCGTCCTCGGAGACGAAGGTATGAGTGGGGGACTCGGGGTCGGCCTGGTTGGAGGAGAGGGTCTGGAGGAAGTCGTCAAAGAAGCGGAGGGAGGGAAAGTCCACGGGGGTGTCGCCGCGCTCGAGGAGGAGGACGCGATGGGAGAGGGAGAGGGTAATGGCGAGGGGGCAGCCGGCGGTGCTGCCACCGACCATGATGTAGTCGTAGTTGGCCTCCGGGGGAAGGCGGCGGCGTCGTAGGTGAATCCCGAGTAGCTCGGAGGACCTGCAAAAAGGAAAGAATAAATAAATTAGGGTTAGGGTTTGTGATCAAAAAAATAGGATTAGTGTTCTTGTTTGGGGGATTTCTGTACCCATGGCTTGGATTGGTGGGAGGAAGAAGAAGACGAGGGTTTCTGAGAGGGGAGAGATGAGAGTTTCGGAGGGGAGGGGGAGACGAGGGTTTCTGAGAGAGCGGCGGGAGAGAGAAGTCGAGAGTTTCGAAGAGAGCGGGGAGAGAAGTCGAGAGTTTGGTTCTTATGAGCCTTAAAAAATTTATGGAAGACCGTCATTAATTTTAAAGACTTTGAAATAATTACCATAATGACAAATGAAAAAACCGCGACAACTTTCCCATATACACAATAGTTAACGGTTATTATCAAAACGTCAATATAAAAGATACTATTTCTTGACGGATCCCTCGAAACTGTCAACATACACGCTATAAATGAGCTAAAGTTACAAAAAAAGGCCATCTCTTGACGTAAGCCTAAAACCGTCAAGATAAACCCTATTATTGACGGTTTTTGACGACCGTCAACTTATAAACCGTCAAGAATCTTCATTTTTCTTGTAGTGTAGGGCTGAATCTGAATAAGCTTATGGTGGGCTGGGTTTGGACTTCTGTATATCCATGTTTTTCTTCTACTATATTTTAAGGCTTCTTTTTAGATTTTGTATAAGTTACCTGGAGATTTCTAATTAGTTATGGTTAAGCTAATTAGGCAAGTCAGACTTAATTACTTGATGAACTACCTCTATATACATTAGAATTGGGATTTTTTTTAGTTAGTCTACTAATCAAAGTTTTAAAGTAGAAACTCTAATTTAGCAATGAAAGAATTCACCTAATCAATTCTATATAAATAAACAGGAAAATATCCAGCTTCATCTAGTACACTTGATTTCCCGGAGAAAGGCAAGTACTTTTCTACGGTCTTGTACATTTACATATCTTGTACCTTTCTTGTGACACGTCATGACACGATATTCTGTACCCCTATACTTCTGTATTCCGGTTCTTGTACTTATTTGTGTCGGGTGGGGAAATACACCAGCCATGTGACTAAACCTCGGTTACTATATTCATGTAGATAGCTTAGGCCTCGTATCGTGCACGCGGGCCCTAAGCCGTACCATATTTATGTACTCCTGTACATGCTCCTGTACTCACCCCAGCCGGTCACATGGACTAGTTGTATTTCAAACATGGTGCACTTGTCATGTCTTGTACTTCAGGATTATAGTTTTATTTCCTGTACTTTACATTTTTCTGTACTTTACATTTATGTACTGTAGTTCCTGTACATTATTTCCTGTACTTACATTCCTGTACCTTCCTATTCATTTTTTGTATTTCATTTTCATGTACTCCTGTACTCATCTCCATATTATGTTCTTGTTCATTACCTAGAACTGTACTTTGCTCCGCTCCTGACTAGGATATGTTGCAGGTGAGTTGGAGGCTATATGCGATACATATTATGGCCGAGAGCCAGTAGATGCAGTAGAGCCAGCTGGAGTTGTTCTTGACTTAGAGGTTGCAGAAGCCTAGAGCCTTATCTTAGCAATTTACATTTTCCTTGTATTTTGAGACTAGTAGACTTACTTTTATTTGCTGGAATGTAATAATTCTGAGACATGTACTTTGATTCTGCGATACGTTTATAGATGCTGTGATTTGTACTTGTCATGATTATCTGGTTAGTTTCCTTAGATTGGTACAGCTTACTTCGTCGTGTCTAACGACGAAGGCTGGGTGTGTCTGACTCGTGTCCGATTATTCAGGAGCGGGTCGTGACAGGTAATACGGCAATAACGTACGACCGTGTTAACTGGGTGTTCCTTAATCGAATTTTGCGCAAATTAGGTTTTTCTAATGAGTGGATTGATTTGGTCCTTCATCTCATAAACAATGTATGGTTTTCTACTATGATTAATGGCAGAGTGTTAGTTTCTTTCAGTGTTTCTGTAGGCTTCGTCAGGGAGATCCAATATCCCCTTTCCTTTTCGTCATCTCATCATAAGCTCTTAGTCGAAATCTTCATCAATTGGGTACAAGTTCGGGATTCACTTCTTTCTATTATCCTAGCGGATGCCCGAGAATAATACATCTAGCTTACGCTGATGATGTTATTGTATTCTCGGGGGGGGTGATAAACGATCTCTTTTGAAGTTGATAGAGGTTATACATGCGTACGAACGCAATTCAGGCCAGAAGGTGAACGTCGAGAAATCTGTCATTTATCTTTCTGAATTTATTAACGAAGATTGTGCTCAGGAGATTACATATTTGTTTGGATCTAGTGTTTAACAATTACCTATGACCTATTTGGGATGCCTCCTGACATCGGGGAACAGGAATGCTAATATGTATGAGGACTTAGTTACCAAAATCAGATACAAAATCAATGGCTGGCACAATAAAGCACTGACGCAGGGGGATAGACTCATCTTAGTCAAAGTTGTCCTTACATCTATTCCTGTGCACACACTGACAGCATGTAATCCTCCTGTCAGTGTCCTGAAGAGAATCGAACAAATATTGGCACAGTTCATTTGGGGATCCAAAGAAGGTTTTAATAAACGAATTTGGATTTCTTGGTCTAGAGTGGCTATACCGAAAAAGGAGGGCGGATTGGGAGTGAGAAGACTACAAGATGTTATGGATGCCATGACGGTAAAGATTTGGTGGAAGTTTCGCACGTCGAAATCTCTATGGGCACTCTTCATGCGGGCGAAATATGCTACAAATTGTCACCCAACTCAAGCAACTGTTCCGTCAACATCTTCTCATGTGTGGCATCGCATATCAAGAGGGAAGGATCTAGGGGAGCAGCACATTCAAGTTGAGGTTAAAGGAGGGTCGTCTGACATTTTTCAAAAAAGATGGCTATATACGGGACTCATTCAAGAAACTGCAGCTAATTGCCATTTGCAGCAGATCAAGGATATCACTCATCAAGGGACCTGGAAATGGGATGAGATTGATCGACTTCTGGGTAGAGAGGTGAAGACAACTATCCAAAACTCAAGAATCCAGATTACAGAGGGTAAGGACGTCTTTTATTGGGCTCCTGGATGCGGTAGAAGATTCAACTTGGCTTCAGCGTGGCAGTGCGTTAGGGCCCAGCTCCCCGTTGATGTCAGATTTTAGCATATATGGAATGATTGCTTTCCTTCAAAGTGGTCAGTATTACTTTGGCGGATTATCTGGAACAAATTATCCACAGATGATGTACAATCCTTAGGGTTTTATTTAGCATCGACATACCATTATGCTCTGATAGCAGTACCGAATCATTATCTCATATATTGGCGGAAGGAAATGTAGTAGCGGAAGTGTGGCAGTACTTTGCAATAAAAATGAAGTTCTTCGGTCGGCTAACTAAATCCAATCCAGACTGAGGATCATGTGGACTAGAGGAGATCAACAAACGAAAGAAATAGTATATGGGGATATCTGCTGGGTCCTTTAGAAGAATCGAATCAAATGGCGGTATGAGGGCTACAAGTTTTCGACTACAAATCTCATTGCGGAAGTCAAGAGACAGACGAGGAAGGTGATGAATCATTGCTCCCATGCTAAGGTTCCTATGTATTTTGACAACTGAAAACGTGAGCAGAAAGCATTTATGTGTTTTAGAACGAAGAATATCAATAAAGATGTTTTTTTGAAAGAATATATATATATATATATATATATATATATATATATATATATATATATATATATATATATATTTCTATCCAAAATATCCCCCAAAATTTGTCCCCAAATAGCTCAATTTTAACACCTATAGCAACTTTTACAATATATATTTTAATATATTTAATTCAAAATATAATTTTTTGTAAAAAAAAAATTTTGAGTGTTAGTCTTTCACAAAATGAACACATCTCGACATTTTAAAGATTTTGAAAGATCCCAACCAAAACAGTAGCAATCAAACTAATAAATAAAAGACACCATCATTGTTGATTCAAGTGAAGAAACATATCCCAAAAAATATAAACAACTACAAAAAAGTACTGCCATAAATCAATTCAACCTCTAAATTTAGTTGTAGGTCAAGGAGTGTATTAGGCCAGGTGGACGTCTCGATATGACTTAGTACAAAGTAGCACCATGAATGCAGCACATAAAAACATAAAGATTAAACGCAAGCTTGTTGGTTTCAACTCAGGAATTGGCATTATGGTCGTCATTGTATATTGATTTGATTTATGTATTTCTTGTTTCTTTTATGTGGACCAATTGTACATTGGATCGTGTTGGCCCTAGGAAACATAAATCCTAGTCTAAACCAAATCCTAGTCCACAAAAATGGGCCTGACCAAACCCAAATTATTTTGGGATAGGGCTAACCAAACTTTGGCCGAACTCAAGTCGAACTCAGGCCGAATTCGGTCCCCTTGACCAAGTTTCAATATTGTCCATTCTTTCTGAAGTACTGGTGTCCAACATTCATATTTTTTTAACGTTAGGGTAACCGAGTTCTGGCCGAATTTGGTACCTATAGCCTAGTTTGAAAAACTATAAATAAGCATTGAATCCTCCATTGTTATTCATTCATTCTTTCACTTGCTGTGAGAGTTATTAATCTTTTCATTTCTAAGAATCAACTCACCATAGTTCTAGTGCCAACGTGGTTTTGATTAGAAGTTTGTGATAGTTATAAAGCTTGGATTTCAAGTTATTTTCTTTCGAGTGTTTGAGTCGGCGTTCCCTTCGGATCAAAGTACATAGTTATAAGAAGTTGGCAAGCACTTCGGATCAAAGCTCATAGTGTACTGCTATTTCATAAATAGTGGGTTAATATCGGACAAGAGTCTCTGGGACTGGATTGTCTTCTACGAAAGACATCAGTATACATCATGGTATTTGCGTTTGTGACTTCTTAACTCTAATTATTATTTTTACTTGCTTGCTGACTTTTTAATTGATAATTTACCTTGGTTTTAATTGGATATTACTGCTTCGCTGTATCCCAATTGAACGCAAGTCTAGAGGGGGTTGAATAGAACAAAGCAGTAACATATAATTAAAACCAAGGTAAATTACCAATTAAAAATTAACAAGCAAGTATAGAAAAATAATTAGAGTTAAAAAGTCACAAACACCAACATCACAATGTATACTGGTGTATTTCATGGAAGGCAATCCAGTCCCAAAGACTTTTTCGACATTAATCCACTATTTATGAAATAGCAGTATACCACTGGTTTTGATACCAATTAAAGCAACTCCACAGGGGGTGAATATTGAGGATCTCCTCCAAATCTTCTACGTTGAATTCAGTGGTAACACCAGACACTAAAGAGTAGACTATGTTATTTTTATAAGTCATATATGTTAGCCCAATGATTGTATCATATTTTTGAATAAGGTAAATCGATTAAGTTTACTATTATATTATCACTAATCTTATTGCAATCACTATAGCATTTATACTTATGCTTATACGTAATGTACGTGCTTCTGTTTTACATATTAGTGATATGAGCTTCTACTATATCTGTCTTAAATTTAATCAAGTTACCATAATCAAAAAGGGAACATTGTTAGCCAATGTTCTAACTATATATTTTTTTATTATAGTTATTCAATTAAGTTTAACATTATGACTTCATTAATATTTATGTTGTCACTATATATTAATAAGTAAACTTAGCATAGTCCTAATGTGCATTAAATTTATCATACTTGCTACAATGTATATTATTTTGTTCGTCTAACATGTATTTACAAAAAAGTAATAAGCAAGATCGACATGGACATATGCAAATGAAAAAAATCATGATGGACCAAAGATGACGGTCTTCTACAAGATTTCTCTGAACCATCCAGCGATATTTTTGGCACCATGTGCTCGGGATTCTATTGCCCGGTTAGTGGACGGGAGTCGAGGAGGAAGTGCCCCCTATGGGATTCGTGGGCAAATCTCCTGAAAGATATTCATATTTCACAATCCAGGTCCTTTGGACAGCAGTTGTCAAGGAAGAAAACTGTCACAAAACAAAATAGGAAGCCAAGACATGTCATCATCATTTCAAGACTTTGAAGAAACCTACATATGCTATAGTCTATATAGAGTAAGTAAATGAGTCTTAAGAATAATTGTAAACAAAAAATGGATAGCAAATCGTAAGCTATGGTATAAAATAACCCAGGATCACTTTTCAGCATACAGACATAAGATCCGACGGATCTCCGTAGATCATCGAAGGATGACCTAAATGGACTATAAAAATCTTCTGTGAACTATCAAATTATGCGACAAAAGTCCATGGATCACCGTCGAATTTTTTGTGGTGTGACCGTTTGAATTCCAAATGTCAGAATTTGTCGAAATAGTCATCCCAATGGATCTTTTTATAGTCGCTGTACTATTCACATGGATGATCCGACGATATTTTATGGATTACCGACGGATCTTTCGATTGCCGATAAAAGTTGCATTTCTACTCTTTCTTTTGCTTTGGTTATAAATAGTCTTGAACCCTCTCATTCAAGGTTGATGCTTTGAGCCTAAAATTTTTCTATATACTAAAACATATCCACAAACAACTCTACCAAAGCTTTCCCTTTTCTATCCACAATTTATGTTAAGAGTGTTCTTGAGTTGTACAAGTAAGATCTTCATATTTGTTATGAAAAGATCAAAACCATCTTGTAAAGTGGTTGAAGTGTACCAGCCTTTATATCAAAGCTTATGTAAAGTCGGAGAGCCTTCGGATCAATGTTATTATGTATAAGTCAAAAGTTATTATGTATAAGTCGAAGAGCCTTCGGATCAAAGCTTTTGCATAAGAAGTCTACGAGCATTCAGATCAAAGCTTATGTTGTAACTATTTTAATAATAGTGGATTAAAACTAGAGAGAGTTTCAGGACTGGAGTGTCTCACGGAGGATATCAGGTTACATCAGGTGTCAGTATCCTTATTGTGTATTCTCTTGCACTCTTAGTTCTTAAATTACTTATTAGCAATCGTATTCTGCTTGATTAAAAAGCTTGACACTATTCAACCCCTTCCTCTATGGTGCTTTCAATTGGTATCAAAATAAGGACTCTATTTTTAGGCTTAACATACTTATAGTAGATTCTTATTATATCTATGGCATTGTATTCCTCCTCCGATAAAGAGGGTTCTATTTCTAGTAGCATAGATAATCTTGTTTCTTCTAAATGCAAGAAATGCTCTAAGTGGAAAGCTATGGCTAAGCAATCCTTAGAAATTCTTGATGACCTTCATTCAACAAATGATTCATTTAGAAGAAGCTAACGTGTTATTGAGAAATGCGAACAATGATTTATTATCTAGACTTGATTCTCAAAACTCACCTTTTATTTCTTTAGAGAGTTGGAATGAGGCTTTAATATATTTTTTCTCATTAATAGAAGACCTCAAGACACAAAAACATGAGTTATCTCATTTTTATGATTATTTTATTGATGCTTTAAAGAAACCAAATGACGCATTTGTCTTTAGAATTGCTTTATTTGAAAAATAAAATAATTTATTAAATGTTAAATTTGATTCTCTTACTTGTATGCATGATGATTTATTGTTAGAATATGATATTCTTACAACCAAATCTTTGCATGCTCATCATAGAGATATTTATCATTCTAGTATGTCACATGATCTCTACCATGCTCATTTCGATACATGTGCATACACTAGCATTATGTGCTTCTATTGCTCTCGTATTGGATACGTGAGTTTTAGATGCCCTATTTGTAGGACCTCTACTACCAATGCTTGAGTAAATGCTACTTGGATTCCCAAAGATAACAAATGTGAATCCAAATTTATTTGGATACCAAAGTCCTCGCCTAATATTGTATTGGCCCACTGGTCATGATTATACCTGATTTTGATAATCAACGTCAACTTTGGTCGATACGTAAAAAATATATATAGCTACAGGTTTCAGGTCAGAATGTATGCACCTACTACTGATACAAGCTACAAACGTCTCATTGTCATCAAGAACCAAAAGCGATAGAATCAAGATCAAGACTTTTACATATTTTTCTGTATTTTATCTTTATTTGAGTCTAGAAAAAATATGTAATATTGATACAAGCTACTGTTATTTTATTTGCTCTCACTAGCCATATTACATAAATTTTGAATTATGATATTTAGTCCATTGCACGCACACACTCTATTCACCCCCCTCTATAGGTGCTCAACGGTCATACAATTGGTATTAGAGCAGGTTATACATATACATAACCACCTAGAGAGTATATATGGCAGCTGTTAAATCTATATTCAACGGTGAAGGACAATCCATAAATAGACCCCAACTATTTGATGGAACGAACTATATATATTGGAAAATACGGATGAGTTTCTTTATTAAGTCACTGGACTTCGATCTTTGGTCGAAAGTTATAGACGGATACAGAAAACCACCTAGAACAGTGATTGATGGTATTCTAGAAGACAAGTCCCATGATAAATATACTGAGCATGAAAAGACATAGGCTAGTCTAAATGTATGAGCCATCAATACACTATTCTGTATAATTGACAAAATCAAGATTAATTGTGTATCTACTTGTGCCACATCTAATAAGATTTGGAGACTTCTTGAGGTAACAAATGAAGGAACTTTCAAAGTGAAGGAATCCAAAATCTGTAGATTAACACAAGAATACGAGGCATTCAAGATGAAAGTCGGTGAATCAATTACAGAGATGTTCACTCATTTCCTTGATATCACTAATCCTCTACAATCTTTTGGAAAGGATTACAACAATCACAAGAAGATCAGGAAGGTACTGTAGGCTCTAACCAAGGACTGGAACCCGAAGGCCACCGCGATCATAGAAGGAAATGATCTCACCACAATGACATTGAAGACACTTATGGGCAAGCTCATAACCAATGAGCTGGATTTACAATATTTTGAAGAGGCACCCCTCCAAAGAAAAATCTATTGCCTTCAAATCCCAAGCCAGAAGAGTCTCATACAATGATACTTATGAAGAAGGTTCTGATGGTAATGAACAGGCCCTACTGGTTAAGAACTTCTCTTAAAATTTGTGTGATCAAGCTGAAAGAAGAAGGATATCCATGAAAGCAATGAAGAAGATACTATTTGCATTGGATCCAAGCAATCAGGGCACATAAAGAAGGACTGTCCACTAACGAAGAAAAGTAGTCCATATGATCAATGTAGATCGAGCAGGAAAGCAATAACTGGTCAAAAGTATGCAAATAGCAGTATCTGGCACAAAAGTGAGGCCATTGAATAAGAAGAGGAGGACAGACCCAACAGCAGTGCAAATGTCTGCCTGATGGCTTACGATAAGGTATCAGAAAATCCTTTTTATAATGATTTTACATTTGACCAGTTATAAAATGCCTTTAGTGAATTACTTGAAGAGCACAGAAATATGTTGGACAAGTATAAGCAGTCTCACAAGGAGATTAAGGCATACACAACCAAAGTAGCTAGATTGTCTAATCTTCTTGAAGATATCAAAGAGATGTAACACGGAGAAGATAGCCAAAATTAGACTGGACTATCATAAGGTTATCCTCACTATAGAAAAGAAAGAAAGAGACTATGTCGAAGTGCAAGAACTATATGACATAGAGGAAACGAGACACCTAGTCCCCACATAGAGACTCACGGATATGACTGTTAAATTCAAAGAGTCTTGTGCAATCTCTAAAAATTTAGAGATCAAATTAGGCAAACAGGTCGCGCATGTTACATAGCCTAAGGTTAGTCCTACTATACAGGTACCACAAAGGATAAACCAAAGAAAGCACATAGCAACACATTTCTCATAACCATGCTTTTACATACAGGTTTTCAAGAAAGACACACAAGAAGCATGTCAACACAGAAACAAAAAACACTATTTCAAAAATCATATGTACATATTGTGGTGAACACGGGTACATATCATAGTATTGTAGAGCTAAAAAGTTAGTTGACACAAATGTACTTACTTGGATTCCTAAGACTAATCAAGCGGGACCCTTGAAGAAATGGGTACCAAAGATTACATTTACTCATTTTGTAGGTGGACCTTCAACCTTCTCATGCTAAAAGTAAATGGATCCTCGATAGCGGATGTTCGAGGCATATGACAGGTGATGCATCCTTATTCGCTACGCTATCGATGAAGAGTGAATGGTATATTTCCTTTGGTAATAATTTTTGAGGTAATATTATAGGAATTGATACTATTGGTACATCTTCCTACCCAGAAATAAAAGACGTTTGTCTAGTCACAGAATTGAAACATAACATGTTGAGCATTAGTCATTTGGTAGATAATAATTATGCTATCAATTTTTTGAAAGATTAATGTTCTATATATAAAATGACTACTGGTAATCCTGTATATGAAGGGATCAGGAAAGACAATATATATATTTTCTTTCAAGAAAGTACTAACAGTGCAGTCAAGTGCCTAGTAGCTAATCAAGATGAAAGCTGGCTATGGCATATGAGGCTAGGACATGCAAACATAGACACTATCTCACGGCTATCAACTAAGAAGCTGGTAAAAGGACTCCCAAAAAATTTCATCAAGAGATATATGGTATGTACAGACTGTGAAAAGAATAACGCAACTAGGTCATCATTTAAATCTATCAATGATGTAAGCACTTTTAGACCCTTGCAATTGATTAATATGGATTTATTTGGTCCTAGTAGAGTCTCTAGTCTTGGTGGTAAGATCTATGCTTTTGTTATAGTTAATGATTTCTCTCGATTTATATGGGTTTACTTTTTATCTAATAAAAGCGATGCCATTTTTGTATTTCAAGTATTTTGTAAAAAGGTACAAGATGAAAAAGGATTCATGATTACTCGAATCTGAAGTGATCATGGCGGTGAATTCAAAAATACTGATTTCAAAAAGTTTTGTGATGATAATAGATATTATCATGTATTTTCTTGTCCTAAAACTCCTCAACAAAATAGTATTGTGGAGCGGAAGAAAAGAACTCTTAGCGATATAGCTAGAGTCATGCTTAACCAGCACAATCTTTCAAAATATTTTTAGGCAAAAGCTGTAAGTACAGCCTGTCATATTTTGAATATGGTGTTAATTCGACCTATATCGAAAAAACTCCCTATGAATTTTCGTTTGGAAAGATTCCAAATATTTCTTATTTTAAAATGTTTGGTTGTCACTGCTTTATCCTGAACACCAAGGATAACTTGGAAAAATTCGACTCGAAGGCAAATGATGGAATATTCTTCGGGTATGCTGCCAAGAGTAGAGGATATAGGATTTTAAATAAAAGATCATGATTGTTGAAGAATATATTAATGTTTCCTTTGATGAGCTCAATAGTTAAAAATCCAGCGACAGTGATGACGAAGATGTATAAAACCAATCCAAAGAACCTGAAGATACTGGTACCCACAAGAACTATCTAGAGAGTCTGCCTAAGAAGATAAAATTCATGCCAGTCCATCCAAAGACACTTGTTATAGGTGATGTATCCAAGGAGTATGTACGCGTTCATCTGCTAGAGACATAACAGCAAACGTAGCTTTCATTTCTCAAATAGAACCTAAATCAGTTGCAGATACTTTTCTGGAAAAATTTTGGATTGATGTCATGCAAGAGGAACTTAATCAATTTGAGAGAAACCAAGTTTGAGAACTTGTTCCTAAACCTATTGGCCAATCGATAATTGGTACCAAATGGATGTTCCAAAATAAACTAAATGAGGATGGACATGTTCTACGCAACAAAGCATGTCTAGTAGCACAAGATTATAATCAAGAAGAAGAAATTGATTATGACGAGACTTATGCTCCTATTGCTAGACAAGAATCTATTCACATATTTTGTGCATTCCTATATTTTTATAATTTTAAACATTTTCAAATGGATGTTAAGAGTGCATTTTTAAATGGATTTATAAAAGAAGAGGTTTTTGTGATGCAATCCCCTGGTTTTGAGAATTTTCAAAAAACCTGGTCACGTTCAAATTAAAAAAGATACTTTATGGACTCAAACAAGCACCACGAGCTTGGTATGAATGCCTAAGTACTTTCCTACTTGAAAACGGTTTTTCAAAAGGAATGATTGATACAACTTTCTTTATCAAAACTTCAGATGATAGTATTTTGCTTGTGCATATACATTGATGACATAATATTTGGTTCTACTAACAAAAAATATCAAGATTTTGTTAAGTATATATAGAGTGAGTTTGAGATGAGTATGATGGGATAACTCAACTACTTCCTAGGACTTCAGATCAAACAACACTCGCAAGGAACCTTCATCAATCAAGTCAAGCATACGAAGGACTTACCAAAGAAGTTTGACTTCGACAACATAAAGCTTATCGGCACGCCAATGGCTACATCAACTCGATTTGCCTTACTGAAAGTAGCAAACCAGTCGACCAGTATAAAAACCGAGGTAAGATTGGCAGTTTATAATATTTAACTGCTAGTCTTCATAATATTATGTTCAGTGTTCGTATCTGTGCACGACATCAAGCTAACCCTAAGGAATCACACTTATGCGCCGTTAAGCATATCTTTCGATATCTTAAAGGAACTTCTACTGTCGGCTTATGGTATCCTAAAACCACATCGCTTGACCTAATCGGTTACTCATATGGTAATTTTGCTAGATGCAGAGCAGACCGTAAAAGTACTAGTGGTACGTGTCATTTCCTGGGTAAAGCTTAGTCTCTTGGTTTAGCAAAAAATAAAATTATGTAGCATTATCAACAACTGAGGCTGAGTATATTGACGTAGGATGTTGTTGTGCTCAAATTTTGTGGATGAAGCAAACTCTAGAAGACTATAATTTGTACTACACTAAGATTTCTATATATACTGTGATAACACTAGTACTATTACTTTGACAAAGAACCCGATACGTCACTCACGCACTAAGCACATAGAAATACGTTACCACTTTTTACGTGATCAACAATAACACGACGATATTTGTCTAGAATTTATTGACACAGATTATCAACTGGCAGATATATTCACAAAACGACTAGCCGAAGATCATACTATTTGTGTCGTGAGCTAGGCATGCTTGAATTTTTGGAGTCATAATGTGTTATGATTAATAAAAATGCTTAAAAACTTAAAATTCAATGATTTATCAATCAAAATTATTTTAGGTGCAAGCCAAAAGGGTCCTTCTTTCAATAAGACATAAAAGACTAAGCGATACAGTGCCAAGTATTTTCGAACTACCGCTAGCTAGGATCCAGCTCCAATAGCTAACCTAAGATAATGGATATTAATTAATCAATAAATTATAAGTTTCTAGGTTATTTTTATCATTTGTTACTCAAATATGAACTAAAATTCAAGTGGTCGAGTTCGGGCCAAACTCGCATCAAGTTCGAGCGAACTCGGTGGACACTTTTTATATATCTGCAATTCAAAATAGCAGCCCCCTCTCCATCATCTTCTTCCCTAAAATAGTCGACCAGAGCTTCAAAACCATAATTTTAAAAAACCCTAGATCCTAGAAAGCTACTTCTAAGGCTTCATAACCCGAAATTCTCATATCTAAGGCATTCTGAAGGCATTATCTTCCATTCTTAATCGTTTTTGAGGAATAATTCTCTCTTATCTCTCTCAATTTCATAATGGCACCTAGGGTGATTAAGAGAAAGAAGAGTAAGGATGTTGGATCATCTTCTACGTATGAATACGAATCCATTAGTCTCTTTAGCCCCTCTCGTCCTGATGACAATGAGGATTATGGTCCGAACCTTTTAGTTTCACTCGAGAGATCTACCCATTATTTTGATCATTTTCGATTCCAGAAAATCTATCCAGGTAAAATGATTAATTTTACCATTTTTTTGAAATATTTGACCACGTTTGAAAATTTTAGGACTTCGTAAAGTTTAAGAAGTTTTAAATCTGGTTCATGAAAATACAGTACGTATGTTTCATTGCAACATGCAAGAATCTAACAATTGTATCCATTTATCGGTCAACGGGAACGAATTTGAATTCAATTCTGTCGACTTGAGCAAATATTTTCAAATACCGAACAATGGTGATGCTCTTGTCGATATTACGAAAGTTCAATTTCCTGATGGCATGACTCTTGAAGCCTTTAAAGTTACGTTGTGTCATCCTGATCCAGTTCCTCAGAGATGGTTGTACACACGCAACTTAAACCAACATTTCTATGAGTTACATTGTATCATTATTTCATCTCTTTTACCAAAGACGGGATCTACTGATAAGATCACGTATTTGGAACTATCCTCAATGTACAATATTTACTTTAGGATTTCTTTTTCTTTTCCAAAGACCATGTTGGCCCTCAAGATCAATTGTTGGAGGGCATGATGTAACCTCCTATATCCTATGCATCTGACGGTAATCTTCCAAAAATTTGTTATTCCTTTGGAGTCTTGTCCCATCTCTAGAACGCCTTCAGAGTTACTTTGGTCTAGGAGATTTCCACATCCTCCTGGTGATGCTCTACCTCCTCCAGCTCTAGTTGCAGCCCCAGAAGATGCTCCAGTTGATCCAGCCCCTGCAGTCTCGAGTCATACTATTGATGAACTGTATCAGCGGTTCGATGCTTTTGTCACTCTTTAGGGACAACAGTATCAGGCCAATCTGACTCGTTATATTGACATTGAGTTTTGCCATATTTCTCAGGTTAGGTCTTGAGAAATGCCGTGGCAGACATTCAATAGATGATGGCTCATCATCCTGCTGCATCGACGACTATCTTCCATCACCCTGCCTTTGACGGACCTAGACTTGAGGATGATTCAACATTTGTCTAATTCGATCTGATGACAGCCTATTTTGATCCGAACCAGATGCCTCCTGATGCGCCCCGCCTGCTGATGCCACTGGTGGGGTAGATAGTTGATTTGATGTTTTGGACTTAGTATTTTGTGGATCTGTCTGATGATGATGTGTAGCAGCACATTTTATTTGTGTGCATTTCAGACTTTTTTCTTCAGTTGTAGTGACACTTTCATCTTTTATGTGAGCTGTTATTTTTCATATATTACTGCTACTGCTGATGTTCTAATTTTATACTACTTGAGTTGTGACTTGTCATTTTCTATAATATTTGGTATCACTCTTTGTTTCTTTGTTGTTGTGTGGATCATAAATTACGAGGGAGCCATATTTTGATTACATGACAAAGGGGGAGACTAATGAGCATACCAAAATCAAATTTTTAAGATTTCAGACAAGTCAGGTAGAATTTCAAAGTTTCAATATAATATTTTGGTATAGACTCAAAGTTTGTCAATTATCAAAATAGGGAAGATTGTTGGCCCACTGGTCATGATCGTACCTGATTTTAATAATCAACGTCAACTTTGGTCGATACGTAAAATATATATATATATATATATATATATATATATATATATATATATATATATATATATATATATATATATACAGCTACAGGTTTCAAGTTAGAATGCCTGCACCTAATACTGCTACAAGCTACAAATGTTTCCTCGCCATCAAGAACCAAAAGTGATGGAATCAAGATCAAGACTTTTACATATTTCTTTTGTAGTTTATCTTTATTTGAGTCTAGAAAAAATATGTAAGATTGATCAGGATCGGTACCGACTTAGCTATTCTCAGTCCACAAAAATATAGCAAAACATATCTGAAGTATGTGTAGGCAATTCTAGAGGGGGGTGAGTAGAGTTTGTGTCGATAATAACCAAATAAAAATTAACTCTTTCTCCAACAGAATAATTAATCAGAGTATTAATGCGAAAAATAAAAGAGATCGAAAAAGCATACGCAAACACAGTAGTTTTAACCTGGTTTCCCTCGTGGAGGACAAGTCCAGGCCTGAGAACTCTTGCTCAGTATTGAAATCCACTATTTGTGAAATAGTGGTACACCACGTGCCTTTACTCAGAAGAGCACGCCAACTTCTTACACTTTTGCTGAGGCAAAACTTGGAATTGTCCAAGTGACTACTTTCAAACTCTTGCACATAACTTCTAGCTGAATTGCACTGAGGACCTTGGGGCTTAGGAAGTTGTGTGGCTAGTTAGATGGGAAGAGTTATCTTAGAATATATAAGGCTATAGAAGATGAGAAGATGAGATGAATGAAAATGAAAGAAATCATGCCCTATATATACTCGTCCAAGGAGGCAGAGTTCAGCCAGAACTCTGTTATAAAATTCAAATTTTTTGGCCGTTCGACAACTAGCAACTAGCAAACCCTAGAAATTAGGATCCTTAAATTAGGGAACCAGAGTTCTGCCCAACTTCTGCCTGGAGCAAAGTTCGGCCCGAACTCTGCTTGGGCCCGAATTCTACTTTCTTAGGCCAGAATGTTCAATTGGGCTAGGATGTTCAAATGGGCTTGGGTTGGTTTGGTGATTATTTAATGGATCTTTGGATAAGTGATTCTAGGTTTAAGATACTCAGTGCTACTCAGCGTACATAATCTTAGACTCAAATAAATGTAAAATTTGCAGACACAGAATACAAGTAATAGCTTCATATGTTGATGACGCCTTGTCTCAAACCGATATGTGATAATGTTCTGTCTTTGAGCTATCATATTGGATCATAAAAAATATTATTTTTGCTAATACTCAAAATTAGGTTGACTGTGATCCAGTTTGGGTCAACAATCTCTCCCATTTTGATAATTGACAAAACGATATTTGTTTGCCCCAATGTTTATACCTGGACACATGTTGTAGGGAGTAAAAGCAAATGAATGGCATGGAATGAATAGCTCCCCTGTAGATGGATATGCCGGCTCCCCGTAAATGGATATATTTTGAGACAAAATTCTTATCCAAACACAACATGATCATATATAATCAAATATTTCTCCCCCTTTGTCATTTATCACAAATAAATATTGAAGTACTCCCCTATAAACAGATAAATGATTAACAAAAAGAAGAATTGCAATCACACAACCATAAAAAATAAAACTAGCAGTTTAGAAAAAAATGCAAACTAAGCCAACTTGCAGTCATGCAATGAAGAAAGAAAAACAACAAAGCATAGTGCTAAAAGTAGGAAACTACAATGCATAATTAAAACATAACTAAGTCATCATCATCAGCAGTAGCAAGAACAGAACCACAACCATCATGGAGCACAGAATGGTCCAGCAATATCTGAAGGATCGCTGGCAGAGCGACGAGGATCAACAAACGCTGCATCCGGATCCAGATACCGCATGGCCCAGGGGTCGTCGATCCGGTAACCTTCGTAAGAAGGGTCCCGCCCTATAGGAAATGGCTTAGTGGGATGCAATGCCATGTTGTATTGGATGTCGTGCAGTGTGCTGCTGATGGCACTCATCTGAAAAGTAGTACGATAATCCAACTTAGTGTAACGATCGTCTTCCAAATAGAAGCGATCGTGCAGCATGTCACGAATAAAGTCAAGGGTGGCTGGAGGCTCAAGCTCGGGTGCATCAGGATCAGATGGCACCTCCTCAACTGGCTCAGAAGAAGCAACGGCAGCAGTAGTCCTGCGGGCCTTGGATAGAAAGGCAGGAGCAGGTAAGATCTGACATTCGTCCAAAGGGACGTGAAAAGCACGGAAGATCAAGTGTAGATACATCGCGTAGATAAGCAATTTAGGTTTCTTCCTTGCACGAATCATCCAGTCCATCATTGTGCGAGGAAAGTTGAAGGGGATAGTGAAGTGAAGGTAGTAAAGGGATGTGATCTCATGATAAGTAACTTCATCAATGGATCCCACTTTGGACAAGATAGATGAAAAGATTATCCAATGAAGTTCATAAAAGTAATTATTGACATTCTTTGCCTTAAGTTTGCGAGGGCGTGTGTTAGGTTCACACACTACATCCTTGAAACCCTCAAGAGTAATGTCTCCAATGAATTGGAAATCACGAGCATTAGTAATTTTCTTCCAGGAGTTGAGATTGGGAAGTTCGAGATACTCGGCAAGATCAAAGTCGTCGAAAGAGATGTCAATGCCGGTGACACGGGAATAAATTCTAGTATCATCATGTGTCATATTACAGTAGAACATTTGGATGGCATTTAGATAGATGATGGATTGGGTGGACACAAGTTCATCTAAACAAAGATCCTTAAAGTTAGGATCAAAGTCGGAGAAAATGGTGAAGTTGATCGGATGCCCCGGCTCAACACTCCTTGATTTAAAATCCGGAAAACACTCATTAGAAGCATCTAATGAGACAAATATTTATTCATCAAAGATGTTGGCATTGGGTGGAGGTGGAGGATTAAATAAAGGATGGATGGGTTGAATATTTTGTGGAGGAAGAGGAGGATTAGAAGAAGAAGCACCTTCAGTTCTAGGCCACTTCCCCCGATTAAGCAATTTAGGAGCCATTGACAAGCAAAAACAAAGAGCTAATGGAAAGTAGATGGTGAAAAGTGATTTTTACCTCAAAAAAATTGTTGGAGATGGAAGAGAGTCACTACAAACCCTTGATTCTTGATTTTGGAGAAAGAAATCCTTAAAAATTATGAGTACTATGGTTAAGATTTGGAGAGGAAGGGTTTTGAGAGAGGTTGAAGAAGGTGAGAATGAAGAGAGAGAGAGAGAGAGAGAGAGGAAATTCGTGTATTAGAAGGGTAGGGCCGGCTGATCGCACTAAATCGTGGCCCTTGGATTAAAAGAATGGATGGCTAAGAGCTGCTAGAGGTTCTGGAACCCAGCAGACAGAGCTCGGCCCGAACTTTGCCATAGACAGAGTTCTGCCCGAGCTCTGTGAGCTTGGTGCCAGAACTCAAAAAGTTTTAAGAGATAGTTTTTGAAGAAAGATTTAGTAGAATTTATCTTTACTTAGTAATCTTGTAAAATATTAGACATACAATAATTTAAACCAGACAGTAAATTATTGTTAAAATACTTATCAGCATAGTTGAACTGCCTCAGGTTAGCTGTAGGGGCCGGATCCCAGCTAGCGGTAGTCCGAAGACTAGTACACCGTGTCGCTTAAGCTTTTATGTCTTGTTGTCAGAAGGGCCCTTTCGGCTTTTACCCAAAGCAATGTCACCATGAAGGATATATATTATAACTGTTATTTACGCAGTACAACTTATTGTATGACAGTTTTATCCAAAATTTCTAACTCTCGATGAAAAAAATTGAAGCGCTCTTTGGCTAGTAGTTTTGTGAAAAAATCTGCTAGCTGATGTTCAGTGTCAATGAATTCTAAGTTGATGGTGCCATGCAGTTGATGATCACACAAAAAATGATGACTAATCTCTATATGCTTTGTGCATGAGTGACATACTGGATTTTTGGTTAAATTGATTGTATTAGTTTATCACAGAAAATAGGTATGTGCTTGAATATTAAGTTATAGTCTTCACGAGTTTGCTTCATCCACAGAATATGAGCACAACAACGACCAGCTATGATATATTCAGCTTCTGTTGCGGATAGTGCTACTGAATTCTATTTTTTGCTAAACTATGAGACAAAAGCCTTTCCTAGAAAATGATACGTGCCGCTGGTACTCTTACGGTCGACTTTGTATCCCACAAAATCTTTATCGAAATATTCGATTAAGTCAAAGGTAGTGGTTTTGGGATACCACAAGCCTACAGTAATAGTTCCTTTAATATATCTTAAGATACGCTTAACCGCGGTCACGTGTGATTCCTTATGGTTAGCTTGATATCTTGCATATAGGCAAACACTAAACATGATATCGGGACGACTAGCAGTTAAATATAATAGACTACCAATCATACCTCGATACTTTTGTTGATCAACAGGTTTTCCGCTTTCATCAGGTTCCAACTTTGTTGTAGTCAAGCTTAAACTTTTTCAGCATGTCCTTTGTATACTTCGATTGACTGATAAAGACGCCTTGCGAGTATTGTTTGACTTACAGTCCAAGGAAGTAGTTGAGCTCCCCCATCATGCTTATCTCAAACTCGTTCTACATACACTTGGCAAATTCTTTGCATAGACCCTCATTAGTAGACCCAAATACGATATCATCTACATAAATTTGAACTAATAGAATGGTGTCATCAAGAGATTTTATAAAAAGTTTCGTGTTAATTTTTTCTTTTAAAAACTTTTATCTAGTAAGAAGGTGCTAAGGCATTCATACCAGGCTCTGGGAGCTTATTTGAGGCCATAGAGCTCTTTCTTAAGTTTGAAAAAATGGTCGAAAAATTTGTGATTTTCAAAACCAGGCAGTTGTTTTATAAAACCTCTTCTTTAATAAAGCCATTTAGAAAAGCACTTTTCACATCCATTTGAAAAAGTTTAAAGTTTTAGAAATTTGCAAATATACAAAGCATTCGAATAGATTCAAGTCATACAACATGAGCATATATCTCACTATAGTCGATTTCTTCCTCTTGGTTGTATCCTTGAGCTACGAGACGAGCCTTGTTGCGAGTGACTGAACCGTCCTCATTAACTTTGTTACAAAAAACCCATTTAGTACCAATGATCGAATGGTCAGTAGGTTTAGGAACAAGTTCCCAAACCTGACTCCTTTCGAATTTGTTGAGTTCTTCTTGCATTGCAGATATCCAAAATTCATCGCTAAAAGCTTCTAAAATGTTTTTGGTTATATCTGAGAAATGAATGCAGTGCTAGCTATAGAGTCTCTAAAAAAAGATCGAGTAGTTACCCATCTTGATACCTCACCTATTACCAAGTTTTCTGGATATGAAAGTGTGAATTGGAATTTCTTAGGTAAGCCTTCCAGATAACTGGTTCCAGGTGTTGTATCCACAGGTGTAGAGGTTGATAGTTCGATGTGAGCATCAACGTCGTCATCGGGATAGCAGCTGTACTATTACTTTTATCAAATGTGACATTAGTAGACACTTCAACAATCATAGAGCGTTTGTTGAACACTCTATATCCTTTGCTCTTGGCAGCATATCCAAGAAAAATACCTTCGTTAGCTTTGGCATTAAACTTGCCTAAGTTGTCTTTGGTATTTAGGATAAAGCAGCGACAACCGAACACTCGAAAATAAGAAATAGTAGGTGTCCTACCAAACCAAAGTTCATAGGGAGTTTTCTTTGAAATAGGTCGAATTAACACCCTATTCAAAATATGGTATGCTGTACTGACAGCTTCTGCCATAAGAGAAAATTGATTCAACATAACTCTGGCCATATCGTAAAGAGTTCTATTCTTTCGCTCCATAACCATTTTGTTGAGAAGTTCTAGGACAAAAAAATTCATGATCAAAACATTTGACTCACAAAACTTTTCAAAATTAGAATTTTTGAATTCGCCACCATGATCAATTTGGATTCTAGTAATCATATAGCCTTTTTTGTTTTGAACCTTTTTAGAAAATACTTTGAAAATAGAAATAGTATCACTTTTTTTTGTAAGAAAGAAAACCCAAGTAAATCTAGAAAAATCATCTACAATAACAAAAGCATAGAGTTTTCCGTCAAGACTGGCTACTCTACTAGGTCCAAATAAGTCCATGTGAAGAAGTTGCAAAGGTCAAGTGGTACTTACAGTATTGATGGATTTAAAAGAAGATTAGGTAGCCTTATTATTTTCACATTCGGCACATACCGTGTCCTTTTTGAATGTGATGTCAGGCAGTCCTCTTACTAGCTTCTTGGTAGATAGTCTGGATATGGTGTCAATGTTGGCATAACCAAGATGCTGATATCGTAATAGCCTTTCGTCTTTGTGAGCATAGAGGCATCTTCCTGCACTGTTAGTATCTCTAGACAAATAGAAAATGTATATATTATCTTCTCTTATCCCTTCAAAAGCGATGTCTCTAAATGATCTATCATAAATAAAGCATTTAGTTTTACCGAAGTTAATATCATATCCATGATCAGCAAGATGACTGATGCTGATCAAGTTATACTTTAACTCAGTCACTAAATAGACATCCTTAATGACGGGAGAAGGAGGATTACCAATAGTACCATTACGTATAATATAACCTTTCAGATTGTTGCCGAAGGATACATATCCTTCCCTTTACATTGATAGTGTTACGAATAGATTAGCATCTCCAGTCATATGTCGTGAGCGCCCACTATTGAGAATCTATTTGCTTCTACTTGGTAAAGAAAGGTCTACCTACACAACAAGTAGATGTGACCTTTGGTACCCAGATCTTTGAGGGTCCTGAATGGTTAGTTTTTGGTACCCATGCATATAGATTCTTATCAACTAATTTTCTAATTCTACAGTATGGTGATACGTGTCCATGTAAACCACAATATGTACATGCATCATGCATATTTGTATTTGGTGCAGGATGATAGTGATATCTATATATGGGTACAAGATGGTGATAGTGACTATGTGTAGTGGCAGGATAATGATAATAACTACGTGGGGGTGTTTTACGTACGGCATGGAAGTAGGTGTACATAAAAGCATGTTTACATGCAGTATGTGGATGCATGTTATTTTGATGACGTATTCTATTGTGTTGGTGTTTAGTGTATGTGCTGTGACTGTGAGACTAAGTTTGAGGTTGAGCAACCTGTTTACCCAGCCTGATCTCTAATTTCTTAAAGACATCATATACTTCATCATATTTAGCATAAAGACCATTAATTCTAGCAGTAGCAACCTTGTATTTGTTTTTCTCTTCAGCAAGCTCTTTATTGAGTGCTAAAATATCACGTGTTTGTTTCTCAATGATAGATTCGGCATCGTGTAAGCTTAATTTAAGCTTGGATACCTCCTCGGTGTCCTCTGTGGGAGGTGTGTCTCTAACATTATCTAGTAAGCATGAAAGTCTATGGATCTCAGCTTCATCAGCCATAATTTTATCCTTAGCATGTTTCGACTTGCTAATAACCTTTTTGTGGTCTTCAAGCAGATAATTAAAGGCATCACCAAGTTCATCAAAAGTGAAATCATCAAGAGGATCACGAGTTACCTTATCAGATGTTGCCATTAGACAGACATTAGCCGAGTCTTAGGGAATATCATCTTTCTCGTCTGAGTCACTGGCTTCGCTTTCATGCGTAGAAACTTCTTGAAGTTGCATACCAAGGGTGCTTGATCATCACCATCGAAATTATCGTCGTCTGTCGCCTTTGGAATGGTTCTTCGACGATGAGCTCTAAGCGCGATTTCCTTTTGCTTTGGAGCAGGTTCGTAGAAGTCTTTGAGATCGAGCTCATGAGTCATCAGCTTGCCCATCAGAGTTTCCATTGACATGTTGGTGAGATCATTGCCTCCGATGATTGCCGTCACCTTGGGGTTCTAGATTTTTGGTAGCCCCCTGAGCAGCTTGTGGATCTTCTCATGGTTGGAGTACTCTTTGCCAAGGAAAGATAGCAGGTTGACAATGTCGAGGAACCTTGTGAACATTTGAGTGATTATCTCATTTGGCTTCAACTTGAATGCCTCGTATTCTTGTGTCAGACAACTGATCTTTGATTCTTTAACATGTATGGTTCCTTCATGGGTCACCTCCACAAGCTTCCATGCTTCATATGAGGTGGAGCATGTAGAGACCCTGTTGAATTCAGTCCTGTCTATGGCACAAAAGAGAGCATTAATAGCCCTAGCATCTAGACTAGCCTATTTCTTTTCCTGGTCGGTATATTTATCGTGGGGTTTGTCAATAAGAATCCCCTCGACAGCAATTTTAGCAGGCTTCTTGTAACCATCAGTAACGATGGTCCAAAGATCAAAGTCTATAGAATTGAGATAAAAACTCATTCTAGTCTTCCAATAGGTGTATTTGGTTCTATCAAATAGGGGTGGCCTATTTATAGACTATCCCTCACCATAGTTGGTAAATATAGGTTGTGTGGTTGCCATGGATCAGCTCTAGGATGTTAATCCGATATAAGAGAATCGAGCTTTGATACCAATTAAAGTACGTATAAGCAACTCTATAGAGGGGTGAAGAGAGTTTGTGTCGATAATAACCAAATAAAAATTAACTCTTTCACCAATAGAATAATTAATCAAAGTATTAATGTGAAAAATAAAAGTGATCAGAAAAGCGTATACAAACACAGCAGTTTTAACCTGGTTTCCCTCATGGAGGACTAGTCCAGACCTGAGAACTCTTGCTCAGGATTGAAATCTACTATTTGTGAAATAGAGGTACACCACGTGCCTTTACTTAAAAGAGCACGTCAACTTCTTAGACTTTCGCTGAGACGAAACTTGAAATTGTCCAAGCGACTACTTTCAAACTCTTGTATAGAACTTCTAGCTGAATTGCACTGAGCACCTTGGGGCTTAGGAAGTTGTGTGGCTAGTTAGATGGGAAGAGTAGGCTTAGAATGTATAAGTCTATAGAAGATGAGATGAAGAGATGAATGAAAATGAAAGAAATCATGCCATATATATACTAGTCCAGAGAGGCAGAGTTCGGCCAGAACTCTGTCCCAAAATTCAAATTTTTAGCCGTTGGACAACTAGCAACCAGCAAACCCTAAAAATTAGGATCCTTAAATTAAGGAACTAGAGTTCGGCCCAAATTCTACTTTCTTGGGCCAGAATGTTCAATTGGGCTAGGATGTTCAAATGGGCTTGGGTTGGTTTGGTGATTGTGTGGTGGAGCTTTGGATACATGATTCTAGGTTTAAGACACTAAGTGCTACTCAGCGTACATAATCCTAGACTCAAATAAATGTAAAATTTACAGACACAGAATACAAGTAATAGCTTCATATGTTGATGACGTCTTGTCTCAAACCGATATGTGATGATGTTCTGTCTTTGAGCTAGATGTGTCATATTGGATCATAACAGACATTATTTTTGTCAATACTTAATATTAGGTTGACTATAATTAATTTTGGGTCAACAATATCCATAAATTTCTATCCAAAAGTCCGCAATCAAAAATAGCCCAAAACCAAATAATTGGTCCAAAATAGTTTTATTATAACTCTGGCAGCATTCGGCCAGAACTCGGCACGAGTTCAGCCCGATTTCAGTCAAGGCAGTTTCAACTTATTTTTGAATTCCCTGGATATCTGAATCCATCGTTCGAATGTGAGATTTTTGCATCCGAACTCTACCCGAACTCTGCCAAATTTGGTTCATAAAAATACTATAAATAGAGAGAAACTTTCACATTTTCAAATCATCTATCTTATTCTCTTCTCTATTCCTTTAAGTGTTTTCTACGAGCTACACTTTCAAATCTAGCCTATACTACTCTTAGCCAAGCCAGTACAGTTTCTGTTCAATATAGAGTTTGGTTTTGAAGAGTTCTATCGAGGCTACTTCAGAAAATGTTCTAGTTTTCAATTGCCATCTGGAGTCGATCGTGCACTCGTCGCCAAGTAGGGTGTTGTTGAAGTCGGTCGTGCACTTGTTCCCAAGCACGATGTTGTAAGAGTTACAAGCACTTAGTTAAAGCTTGTACCATAGTGGATTAATATCGAGCAAGAGTACTCGAGACTGGATTACTTCTCCATGAAAGAAACTAGTATATATCGCTGTGTCACTGAGTTTGAATCTTCTTAACTCTTTACTTTTATTGCAACTCATTTACTGTTATTTCATTTTCTCTCACTAGCCATATTACATAATTTTTGAATTGTGATATTTATTCCACTCCACGCACACACTCTATTCATCCCCCCTCTTTAGAGATGCTCAACAGTCCTACATATTATAGGTAGAGCTTCTCGGCTTACGACATAGCATCGAGACACGTGTTGGTGGTTGCAAAGCTATAAAGTTCATCTTCCAAGCAATTATACCAATACAAGTGTGGCCACTAGAGCTACTTTTGTAACATGCTAAACGATTCTTCCTAATTGGTTTTATTTATAAAATCTAGCATGTTCTTATTGATGTCTTACTATAAGCTCTTATTGATATCTTTTAGTTGCTTATTATCTAAATCAGTGTGAGACATGATACTAGCGTGCTTAGTAAATTCTCTTGCAATTACTTTTATCTAGCATGACTAGTTGTTTAGCTTAAATCATTAGTTCTCTCTATGTAGTCTATCACTCATTTTTAATTATTGTGACACATTTATCTATGCATGCTCTTTCTTCTTAGTCTTTACTTATAAAGCAAGCATATCACTCTAGTCCATATGAGCTTGATTTTTGTTTTGAGTTAATGTGTTTTTGACTTTCAGTCACTAATAGTTTTTAGATAGTTAATTCTTACTGATTTGTCTTTAAAATATCATATTTACTTTAATCGATATTTGTTAATATATGTGTTCAGCACAAGTTTCTTGTTACTTGATAAGTATATACTTATACTTTTATTTTAATCTTGTGCTTGCATAATATATTCATTATTGATTCTCATATTTTATTTTGATCAATTTTTTTGTGAATCAATTATGTCCTTGCCTAATAAAGCATATTTATACGTGTTTTGAGTTGTGATAGTTTTTCAAATATTCATAAGGTACATGACTATATAATTGAACTTCTATTTATATGTTGTTCATGTATATCTTATATTGATATATATTTTGTATAAATATCTTTATCGGGGCATATGAGTTAAGCTCAAGTTTTATATTGATTTGAAGATCATTTAATTCAAACTTGTGCTTACCTCATATTTTAGCCATTAATTTTTGACCAATTAATGTCTCTCTCTTTGAATTAATTAGCTCTTTCCTTAAAGTCCTTTCCTAATCATATCTTCTTGGCTTTTTGGTTGACATTATGGATACATATTTTTAATTGATGTTTATTCATCTTATATCTTTAATTTGATATGTTGAGAAAAAATATTTATTAATGTCTTGCTCATGACTATTTATGGATATTCATTTAAGAATCAAAATATTTCTTGATTTATCTCGCTTTTTTTTTTTTAAATTTACCTCCTTTATTAGTACATATTTTTTTAGTCTATATCTTCTATATAATTCTATAGTGCACTATGAAAGCTTTTTGTAAAATGACTTGGCCATCTTTAACATTTAGCTTTCTTGATCAATTTGATCTTTCATTGCTCATTCCTTGGGTATTATACTTCCTGTACATTATTGTTGTCCAATAATATTTTTGTAGCACATGAGAGTATATGTAATTGTTACATCATATTTTTTTTTTATGTATTTAGCTACTATAGTTTGAGCTTTTGTGTTGAGATTTTTCATTTCTAGAGAATATACTTATTTCATAATGATAGTAAAATTTTGCATTCTCTAGATCGATCTATTATTTCATTATCTTGAATTGATCTTAATACTTGGCAAAAAAAAGAGTTATTTTATTGTATTTTCATGAATATTTCCTTTAGCCTATATTTGATAAGAGTATATTTCATTTATTTGTGTTATCTTATGTTATTGTTCTGCTTAGTAAAGAGTCTATAATTCATTTTGTTCTTTCAAAATGCATTGTTCATATGATGAACTCTATGCTTAAGCAAGTACCTTTAGTGTTAGTAACTTAAGCTTTAATGAGCACATTTATCTTGTTATTGGTTTACCTCATTAATCTTATTTGGTTATGTAGTTTGCTCATTTTGATATTGTTAAGCTATATAATCTTGGTTCACTTTCACTAATCTAGCTATCATTTTATATTTCAATCTATATATGATACGCTAGTTTACAAAACTAGATTTGCGAATTGCCTTGATGTGATTTGTATTATATTTTAGATATATATATATATATATATATATATATATGTTTGGTGTCTAAAATCAGTTTCATAAATGTTTGTTTTAATCTTGTTTTCCATCGAGGTTTGTGATTTCTTAATTTAATATCCTCCATACGAGTCATTAGTAAGCATCTCTTAAATTTCTTTCACTTTTGAGTCATTTTCATTTGCATCTCATTCTTATATATCTACTTAGTATTCTTTTATATGAGATTGACTCTTTTCCATATTTTCCATTGATTTGTGATTTTTATTATAAATATGAACTTTGGATTTCTATTGAATTTTATTGATGAGATTTAATGGATTATATATTTTTTTTGTTTTCTTTTGGTAAATGATCCTAATGATTTAGTAGTCCTAAATTATCTAATTATGGGATTAGCAAGTTAATTTATTACTCTACTCTGACTACTCATGGATTATCAAATATGAGCCTTTGCTATTTAAATTTATTTTGGGTTTATTATTATATATTAGCAAGGTTTGGTTTCTACCCTTTGATGGGTACATATGTGGCAAAACATATTTAGTCGATGCAAAGTAATAAATTGATTGATTCTTCCTTAATTACATAATCATGGACATCATATGTTATCTGAGTTTTATTTGTTTTTCCTTTATTTTTTAGCTATATTGTGATTCTCATCATGATTGTTTTAAGTGACCTTATTCCTTTTCATGGTGATCATTTTTTATAAAAGGTAACATATATTGGTCTATCATATTTAAATGTGATATCATTCTATATAGGTTGATGTACGTCATCTTTTAATTATATATACTTAATTAGAATATTCTTTTGTTTGTTCATCTTTAGTGTCTATTGATTGAATTTTTTTCTTGTCTAAAGATGATATTATTCATTTTCATGACGATTTTATAGCCTTATATGCACTGAGCAAGAGGGAGAAAATCCTTTGTTGATTTACCCCTATATCTTGTAGTTATCTATTTTATGTTATAAATGCCTTAGAACTAGATACACATATTTTGAGGGGGAGCAAATAACTTGTTTTAGTTCATTTATAGCCTTGGAGATGTCGTATATCTAGTTCATCATTGACCCTTTTTTTCATTTTAATATCTTATTGACTGGGTCATGATATTTTTATTTTGTGAAAGGTTTATGAGATTGCATGTTATTGTCTTTATTATCTTGTCTCTCTCTTTTATATGGGTTTACATAGTTCATCTTGTCAATATTAACTTTCTTATCTTTTCTTGGTAACTATTGAACTTTCATTGATTCACTACAATTAAAATGGCATTTCTTGACGGTTTATTTCTTGACGATCGTGGAAAACCGTCAGGGAAAGGGTTTATCTTGACGGTTTTAGACTTACGTCAATAAATGAAACTTTTTATGTCAATTTAAGAATGTTTATAGTATAATAGTTGACGGTTTTAAAGGATCCGTCAAGAATCATCATTTTATTTATTGACGGTTTGGTAATAACCGCCAACTATTGTATATGCGGAAAAATTGTCGCACATATTTTAGTTGCCATTAAGTTATTTTTTTGAAGTTTTTTTTAGGCAATTGATAAAGGCACTGCCTTTTTTGATCGGGGCTAGCCCGGATTGGGGCTAGCCCAATTTTTTTTGTGTTTTACTCAGGACAGCCCATTTTTTTGATTTTGGGCTGTCCCAAAGTAAAATTCCCCTAAACCCAAAATTTTTCTCTCATTTGCAAAATTTTTTCTCTCTCTTCCTAAACCCTAATTCCTCTCTTCTTCTTCTTCCTCTTCTCCTCCACCATTTCTCCATCCCCAAGCAAGAAAATAATTTGAAATTCCTAGAAATTTCTTCCACCTAGAAATGTTCTCTTCTTCCTCTTCTCTTCCAAATTTCCTTCTCAAGAAGATCGATGGCACCCAAATTCTTTCTCTATTTGTTTCCAAAATCCTAGAAATTAAATTGAAAAATTCAAGCATCCATTATATTGTTTATTTTAATTGTTTGTAGCCCATTTGAATTAAACTACATTCGGAGTGAAAAATTATCCATTTAAATTAAACACAAGTATGCAGGAACGAGAAAACTGTGCGTCGACCAGGACTGCCTAATTTTCTGGCAGTCCTACAAACTGAATGGACTGCCAAAAAACTGGGCAGTCCTAAGTCACAACATGTGAAACAAAGGACTGCCCATTTTTCTGGCAGTCCTTACTGTATTCAGGACTGCCAGAAAATTGGACAGTCCTACATACAGTAAGGACTGCAAGAAAAATGGGCAGTCCTTTGTTTCACATGCTGTGACTTAGGACTGCCCAATTTTCTGGCAGTCCATTCAGTTTGTTGGACTGCCAGAAAATTGGGCAGTCCTTGTTTGTATGTGGACTGCCCAGTTCCTGGACAGTCCATGCTCACAGCAAGTTCTGTGATGGACTGCCCAGTTTCCTGGTAGTCCACATATGTATGTGGACTGCCAGGAAACTGGGCAGTCCATATACAATCAGGACTTCCAATCTTTCTTCGCGCGCGCGCGCGTGTGACAGCATGCGGGATGAATCTCAATCTAGGGTTACAAAACAGGAAGATTTTTGTAGGGATAAGAGGAATCTCAATCTAGGGTTTAGAAGAAAATTTGAGATTAGAAGAAAATTTGAGAGGAAGAAGAGAAAGAGAAAAGAAATAAAACAATTGACTTTTATACTACCTAATGGGCTAGTCCTAATAAATTTTTTCAATTGCAAACTTGTAAATAACACAAACTTACAAATAGGCTAGCCCCGATCAAATTATGCAGGGCCTTTATCAATTGCCTTTTTTTATTGCAGACCGAGGTTGAAGGTTTCATACCAGGAAAACTATTTGTAGGGATCGAGAACCTTTCGATTCATTTCAAACAAACTCTTATCTCCTTTCTCCCAAACTCTTCAGAAGAAGAAAACCCAAACCCTAACCCTTATTTTCTCCTCCTCCCCTCCCTGGAGCCTTCTGAGCACGGAATCCTCATGACCCCCTAGCTCCTCTTCTCTGACGGGCCCTAACCCTAGTCCCCCTCGGGGGCCGGCTCCAACTCCGTCGGATCCCCGACTCCGGCCTTCGCTCCGCCAAAGCCGTAGCGGAGTCCCACCATATCCCCCCGACCACATTGTACTCGTCCTCGAGGTCCTCGCCTCCGTCCTCCCGTCGACGTCGGACTGCCAGATCTTCGAGAAGGACCCTGACGTCCTCGACCTCCGGTCCCTAAAATTACGCTCTCCGCCGCCGGTCGACGGTACCCACCTCCAGCCCCGCCCTCCGTCGTCACCCCCTTCCGTCGCCAGCTCCGCCAGCCTCTTCGGCGTCGGCCAGCGCGTCGACGCGCTCAGAACGAGGCGTGGTGGGACGGGTCGTTCGGGATGTCTTAGGAACATGGTGAGTTCCATTTATCTTCCTATATCTATCTATCATCTTGTTCAGTTGTGCATAATATTACAAGTAGAAAACAAGATGCTCTTTCTACATTATTTGCTTGTGAATATATCTATATCTTTGATTTTTTAGGAAATAATGTTTCCAGGAAGAATGTATATAAATTTGTGTTTCAGTGTGAATTGGGGAAGAGAGAT
This sequence comes from Iris pallida, assembly GCA_029216955.1. Classification (NCBI taxonomy): domain Eukaryota; kingdom Viridiplantae; phylum Streptophyta; class Magnoliopsida; order Asparagales; family Iridaceae; genus Iris; species Iris pallida. The sequence goes on from JANAVB010009599.1 coordinate 7,108,091, forward strand.
GGAGTATGTTCAATACAATGGACTAGGAAGGGCTCCTATCTTGCAATTGGAACCACCCTTGATTCCCTTCTTTTCTCACTTCAAAAAATCATCCCCACAACACTTTGCACAACAGAATACCGTTAATCTAAATCCCAAATTCCAAAACTGTCATTCACCTTTCAGACTTACCATATTTGCTTCAAATCCTTACATAGAGCTAAGCTCCCTAATTATTTATAAACCCTACTCTTATAGTATAGACACTAGACTCCTAGCAATTTCTGAAGAAATAAATTCTTGAGGGTTGTTCTGATTGTTGAACATCATTTTTGATCATTTGGAAGTACATCATTGGGGGCTTTGGAAGAGCATTTACTGAAATTGGTCTAGATGTTTGGTTTTAATGCTTTTTCCTCGATTCTAAGGTATTTTGGGAACTTTTCTGTATAATTTTAAGTTTTATTGGTTATAATAGGTATTTGGTTGATTGGAGCTTATCTACTTGTGAATAGTATCATAATTATTTTGCTTGCTTAACATACATTGCAATTATAATAATTTATATACTACAGCCTACTGTCCTGAACATGGATACAATTCCCTATGGGAAACCTTGTAAGTGTCCTACACCTGGACCCGTTCTTGCCTACAGGATTAATGTATTATGTTGTATGTGTGTACTAAATATTATACAAAAGCTCGTCTACTCTAGTCTACGAGATGGGCATGGACTATATTAGGTATTATACCAAAGCCCGTCTATTCTATAGATGTCTCAGCTAGGAGTCTAACGTTGGCTTAGATGGGGGTATGATCCATATGTCAAGGTGCATTGCATGTATAACTTGGCATTTCTTTTGGGGAGCATTCTTGAATTGAGAGTTGTAAAATAACTGGTTTTATAGTGGTATACATAATTTCTTGGATAAGAACAATGATGATGTCATTTCTAATATTAGTTGGACAGTTCATTTGCTTTGTTTAGCTATCTGGATCACGTCTAATTCTTTGCATCTTTATCTTTTAAGGAGGAAGAGAAAAGACAAGAGAAGGAGGAGAACAGTAAGTTGAAGGAGTCCGAGACTAGTGAGGAGGATGTTGCTTTGAAGGAGATGATCGGTCCTACTGCTCAGGAAGCAGAGGAGTTAGTAATGGCCAAAACATAAGAAAAACGAGAACAAGTCTGTAAAATCAGCCGCGCATTGGTTGTTTAGCTTCAGCATCTGTAAGGCCTGAAGTTTAATCAAGTTTTTGCCCCTTTTGCTTCATCACATTATCTAAATCATGTGAATTTAATCTGAGAACTTATATGAGGATTTGACTAACTTGTGCAGCCATTCAGTAGGGACCGGAAGGAGTTCCTGAGCCTTGTTAACAAGGAGGTAATTTGTATCTTCTCTTGAAAATTATTTCCATCATAATCTACTTTTATGTCAAGTATGGAAGTGAGATTACATCTCTTGTTTTCTATTATGATTTTTTTTGTAGTTTATTTAATATGATGGATTTCTCAACATTCAAGTCTCTGAGGATGATAACCTATTGCTCAATTCAGATCGAACTTTATATAACTTTGCTTGAGAAAGAGGGAACTCATGGTAAAGAAGAGGCTAAGTAGCTATACAGAGCTGCTACAGAGAAGCATGACCACGCTGCTGAAGTAGCTGGAGACGGCAAGGTGTCAGCGCTATTTGATAAGGTATGAATTCCTCAACTTATGGAGTTCTTATTCCTTTCATTTTGAGCTCCGACCGCGAGAATTTTAGACAGAGTACTCGTGTATTCTATCAGCAATCACTTTTGTTGCTGCTGTACTTCCCCATATTTGTTGAGCAATGGAGCATCTTAAGCAGTACATATAATTCAATGCACACTTAAGCCATCTCCTTAACTGATGCAAATGGAGTTGCTGGTTTCCAGGAACTTCACAATCTTTTTATTCATCAAAGTTGGTCAAATTTTGTTTGCTTCAGCCCTTTATGTCATAGTACATAAGGATTTCATTAATATGTAGCAAAGCAGTTTTATGATGTCATCGTTATATTTGTGAAGTAGATATGAGTTCTTGAATAAAAACTAATTTGGAATCCACAAAGTAACAACTCTGTTCTTCCAAAATTAGTAATTTTGTGTGTTTTTTCCAGTTTTATCATATTTTTCATATTTAATTATTTTTCTCATTTTTTTTATCCTTATTTTTTTTCCAGAAATATTATATATTCACTAAACATGGTGATATAATTTTTTTAGAAATTTAAATTTAGTTACCGGAATCAAATTTTTGAAAATATAGAATTCTTGGCTATATACTATTCAGGTTAACAAATGTCCCAAAATTGCATTTGCATTTTGTAATTTCTTTGAACTTGTCCTGAAACTGTCCAATTCAGACTCGAAACACCACGATACCAAAATATATTGCACGAAACTAAAGATATGCAAAATGTCTAGTTTCTGAATTGAGCAAATTCTATCTCTACTTTGCAAGCAAGGCAATGCCACAAAGGAAGCATCCTATTTTTCTCGTGCATACCAGGGTTCTCTCTTTAAAGAAAAGAATGATGCCAAAATCAATGCCAGAACTAATTTGGAATCCACAAAGTAACAACTCTAAGTAGTGTTGGATGATCTTTTGAAGTTTTTCTTTTAACAATTTTCATGTCAAAGTAATCCATTTCAATCCATCTTAAGAATAAGATGAAGCTATATTTAATGACTTGTTAACCTCTAGTACTACTTATCAATTGCCTTGAATATTGGAATGACATACTTTTTTTTACTCTTTAGCTTAATCATATAGATGAATGCATTTCCTATTGCAAATAACCTCTCATCTAGATTCATTATGAATTTGGCGACTCGAAGGGTGCTTCTTGGTTGCATGAGTTAGTTCTACCTATCCGCCTAGGGCATGGTCGTTTCATGGCCATAGCTATCGTAGCTCGTAATTTGCCGCAACATAGGGTTGAGGACAGGAGGCCAGTTACACAGCCAGTGAAAGAGAGAAAAAAGCTGTCAATTGTTTTATGGAGCTTTCTTATGCTTTATAGGCGACCACTTTCTAATGGAAAATGCTTTGAATGATGATGATCGATTGTGTAGTATTTTTGAGGTGTATTATGAATGTATAACCAAACAAGATAAACTGTCTTCCCCTGTGTATAGGATGCAAGATATTACAATGTGTAAGATGTTCTGCAGATGGTGCTAACATCATATGATGTTTAATAGGTAGGAGATTTTGGATTAGCAAGATGGCAGCCTGATGTGGCATGTCTGATGGGTTATTTTGTAGTACTAGCAAGATGGCACCCAATTTTATTTTGTCCTACACATTTTCTGTTCATATTGCAAATCTTGATTTACCTTTGCTATATACTGGTTGCAGGAAGCGTTTAACTAGACAAGGATGATGATGGGTTAGACTCACATGCAATGGTGAGCTTACTTCAGTTGCCCACAGAAGTTATATTTTGAAATGCATTGCAACTCATAAGAATTAGAAGTTTGTTCATGCTAGCATATTTGATTTTTGCTATAAATTTCTCAAGTTGTCTGGTTAATTTTACTATATTGGTGGTTAATTCCATATAACTTTTCAACTATTGGGGTCATTAGAGTGAGCCCCCATAACTTGGTACTTTTGAACAACTAACCCCCCTGCACTACAGTTGGCCAACAAAAATGACAAATTTACTATTTTAGATCCAATAAATTAACATAGATAAAGAAAATAACAAGTTTCATAGTGTTCTAGGGATAAACAATAATCTCATAATAATGTTTTATGGGGGTTTTGTCAAGTGGCGTGATGGCATTTCATGGAGAATATTGTGTTGTAGTTGGCTATTTGCTTGAGTGAACAATAGACGGGTCATTGGCAGTCCATGCTCATCGAATGTTGCACTCAGTGCCTCTTTCCATCCACAATTTGGAATGATAAAAGACAAAGTTATAGAGAGAAGTTGAATGGTTGTCCCTTCTAAAATAAAGCAAAAAAAAAATGGAGGAAGAAGGAAACTAATTGAGCCATTGTAAAACACTCTACTATAAAGTCAAATTTTATTTTCAACATCTGTATTTTCTGTTCAATATTATCATTATTGTTTTATTGTGAAAAGTTCATTTTTCGTTCAATATGCAAAAATTTGTGCTCTCTTCATTAGCTCGTAACTCAGCTAGTTAGCCTCATGATGAAAGACCGATAATCGGTAGTTAACTTATTTTCAACCATTGTGATGTGGCATGTCTTCATTAGCTTGAATCAACTTATACAATTCCTAATTTGGCATTGCTTTGTCTTCAAGGTCATGGTTTGATCTGCATGGTTTTTACGGAAGATAATACGGAGAATACGAAGGAAAATTAAATGACACCCAGAACCTACTCGTGCATGCTTGCTCTCCATGGTGATATTTTTGAACTCAAGACCTAACTATATTTCAATTATTTGGGAAGACTTTTGTTTCATTGTTGTTACATTAGAACTTTATTGACTTGTGAATGAGACCTCAATCTAAGGAGCAGCTGCAATAAAAGATCCATGCAGTCTTTTCTGGATGGTATTAAAAAAATGCAGTTGTATATATATTGCAATTGACCCACTCGGTTTTATCATCTTGAATAAGCTTTCATGTATGCCACAATTTGTTACTACCAATTTGTCTTTTTTCAGCTTCAGTCTTGGGTTCTAGCTTTCCTGAAATCATTCTCCAGTCTCTAGATCGCAATGAAAATTGTTACAATTTATAGTAGCATCATCCTTTTTTTTCTTGTTCCAGCATAAACTGACTCCATGATGGTAGAAAAGCTTTCAAAATTCATTAGTTTAACGATTTTTATTATATTCAAGTACCTTTATATACTGTGATTACATAACTCTAGATCATCTGCTCACATTTTTGTAAACCATGCTCTGGAGTTGGTAACCACTACTCATGTCTGCAATCCAGCTTGTGATTTCCATTGTTGTACTTGAGAACTTCTTGACTCATGGTGCATTAAGTTATGCTAGAGATTACAAACTGGGTTAAGAAAACCAGATTTTTTTTCTCGAGATTGATAGATTGGTATGTTCATATTGTGATGGTCTTTTCAATATCATTACTATCATTTTCTAATTTTCATATTAGAAGTAATTGAATATTCTTTGTGTTATTTGTGACATATTTGCATTTTTTTCTAACCTATTATATATATGTTTTTTTATATCTACCTCAATTTACAGTTCAGCTTCCTTGGCTTCACTTTCAATATGTTTGAAGTTGAAGATCGAAGACTGGAAAGAAATCAAAATTGAAGCCAAAAACTCATGTTATGCCCTTGAGGATCATCATCATGATTATGGTCTTCCTTATGATTCTTTGTACTCTTCTTCCTTGTGATTCTTTGTACAAATTCCATGGAAGTTTATGGTGTATGTACTGTTTGTTAATATAAATTTTGGATTTTCTAGTTATTTGATGTATGTATATCTTCTGGATTATTGATATTATGTCTATGTTCGATTCATAATATATAATTATAAATAGAATTTTGGCTATACAGAATTTAGCTTATCTTGACTGTTATAAAACGTCAACAATAAAATAAACTCTATTGCAAATGGGCCAATTATGCATGTCAAAGTATAGTTATCTTGACCGTTAATAATCGCCATCTAGGTCGGAGTCAAGAAAAGTTTTCAACTACATTGACGGTTTTTTAAAACTGATTTTTTGATGGCTAAAAACGGTCAAGAAAAATATTTTAGATGACGGCTAATAACCGTCAAGAAAAGTCCTGACAGAAACCGTCAAGAAAAGTGAGGACTTTTCTTGACTCTGGCCTACTTGACGGATCCACAACCGTCAAGATAACCCTTTCTTGACGGGAATAAACCGTCGAGAAAGTCCTTTTTTCTTGTAGTGATTTGGCTTTTCTTGTATGTTTTATCCAAAATTCATGATTTAAATCAATATTGGTAATGCCTTGAGGGGGAGCATTCAAGTCGACTGAAATTCTCCTTCTCAAGTATTTTTTTTTTGTTACCTTCATGTTCATCTAAAGGGTACTCATATAGCATGCTAATGTAATTAGTTCAAATGCATGAACATGGGTAAGCTGACAGATTTTACAAATAATAAGATTATTTTATATCAATTGCTCTATTTTATTGATTATTCTTGTATTCTGTTCCACTATTTTTGTGGACAAATGTGACTACCATTTGCATTGTTGATCAATGATTCAAATGTGTATATCCCTATATCTACAATTCGTATCAACTTTCATTGGTATATGTTATTTTGCAATTATCAAATTTTCATGGATTTTGATTGAAATCCTTTATTTCATAGTTCTCTTCCAAAACAATAACATTTCATATCTAGTTATGTTTTGGATTCGAGTTGGTACACTATTTATTGATTGTTTTCAAAATTTTCAGTTTTAACAACTATATTGTGTTTTGACAAGCTATCTTCTATTGATATTCTACATTGGACATGTAGTTTCCTAAACTTGTCCTTACAAGCTTCTGCCATTGATCTCCTTAGTATATCTTGATCATGATTGTCTATGCCTCCTCGTGCTCTGATACATTAATTTGCTTAAAATTGATTTTTTTTTTCTCTTAGTATGGGGGAGCTTATTTTTTATCATGTCAAATGAGGAGAAGTAAGTTTAAGTATGTGTTAATATGGTTGTAAAATGAGGTAGAAATCATTTAAGTGTATGCTTTTTGTGATATATGCTTATGTCATTTATATATTAGTGATACATGCATTTATTGTGTCCATACTAAACTTAACTGATTTGCTATAGTAAAATAGATGAGACTGTTAGCCTAATGATTGTATCATATTTTTGAATATGGTAAATCAATTATGTTTAATATTATATTATAACTAATCGTCTTGCAATCACTATAGTATTTATACTTATGCTTATACATTTTAGTGATATGTGTTTATTGTTTTACATGTTATTGATATGGGATTCTATTATATAAATATTAAATGTAACAAAGTTGCCATAATCAAAAAGGGAAGATTGTTAGCCTAATGATCTAACTATATTTTTTATTATGGCCATTCGATTAAGTTTAACATTATGACTTCACTAATATTTATGTAATAACTATATATTTATACTTAAACTTAGCATAGTCCTAATGTGCATTAAATTTATCATACTTGCTACAATGTATATTGCTTTGTTCATCAAACATGTATTTAAAAAAAAATAATAAGCAAAATTAGCATGGACATATGCAAATGAAGATATCATGATGGGCCAAAGACTACGGTCTCCTACAAGATTTTTCTGAACCGTCCAACGACATCTCTAGGGCCACGCTCTCGATGGTTCCGTTGCCTGGTTAACGGACGGGGGGTCGAGGGGGCAGCGCCCTTCTGGGGGTTTGGAGGCGAAACCCACAAAAGGTATTCATATTTCCCAATCTAGGTATCTTTGGAAGCTACCATCAAGGGAAAAAGTCATTAAAAAATACAAAGGAAGAAGTCAAGCCATGCCATCATTATTTCAAGACTCTGAAGAAGCCTGCATCTGTTGTAGCCTATCTAGAGTCTATAAATAAGTCTTATGGATAATTGTAAACACAAGACATGGATGGCAAATCGAAAGCTAGGGTAGAAACCATATCACATTTGGGAAGACAGACGGAAGATTCGACGGATCTTTGCGGATCACCGAAGGATAATACGAATGGTCCAAAGAAAACCTTTTGTGAACTATCGGATTATCCGACGGAAGTCCGCTGATCATCGACGAATTTCTCGTGTTGTGACTGTTTGAATTCCAACGGACGTAATATGTCCGAACAGTGATCCCAACGGCTCTTTTTATAGTCGTTGTACTATGCAGGCGGATGATCCGTCGGTATTCCATAAATTACTGATTGATCTTCCGATTGCTGACAAAAAATTACATTTTTGCTCTTTCTCATGCTTTGGTTATAAATTGCCTTGAACCCCTTCATTCAAGGTTGATATTTTGAGCCTAAAAGTTATCTATCTACCAAAGCTTATCCACAAACAACACTACCAAAGCTTTCAATTGCCTATCCACAAATTATGTTAGAGTGTTCATGAGTTGTAAAAGTAAGATCTTCGTATTTGTTGTGAGAAGATCAAAATCATCTTGTAAAGAGGTTGTAGTGTACAAGCCTTCGGATCGAAGCTTGTGTGAAGTTTGAGAGCCTTCAACCAAAGTTCTTGTGTATTGAAGTCGGCGAGCCTTCGAATCAAAGCTCTTATATAAGAAGTCTACGAGCCTTCAGATCAAAGCTCGTGTTGTAACTATTTTGATAATAGTGGATTAAAGCCAGAGAGAGTTCGGGATTATAGTACCTCACGGAGGATACCAGGATACATCGAGTGTCAGTATTGTTGGAATTATTCAATAATTAGGGGCCACACATGTAAAATTAATTATGTTTGGGCTATCTAAATAATTAAGCCAACTTAAAGTGGTCTATTTGGAAATTGGCTTAAGGGTATAATTGTCATGGAATTAATTTGTAGATACCGGAGATAATTCTAATTTGATGAGGGGCCAAATTAGAAATATCACAACACACATATCTATATATATGTGTATTCATTAGGGTTATGGTCCCCAATTCATACGGCCACCAAAGAGAGGGTTTCTCTATTCTCTTCTGTATCCCCATCAACAAAGAGAGGAACAAGGATTTCATCTTTGTTATTAAGGTCCGTAGCGGGTTGGAAGATCGAACCCGACAAAAGAGACGTTAGTTTCAAGATCCATCAAGTCTAGCAATGAATTCAGGTACGCTTCCGCAATTATTATTATGTTTTTCATCTCATGAATTGACAGGGTACAATAAAATTTTCTAACAAGTGGTATCAAAGCCTCCCTAGTTGATTTATGAGGTCGAAGTTTTAGAATCCATTTTTTTTATTGTTGTTCAGGAACCCTAAATTTTTCGACCAATTTTTTTTATATATATAAAAACCATCAGTTAAAAATATTAAGATGGCTGAGTTGAGATGGTTGTCAATAAACTATTCAATTCTACCGATAAAATAAAAGAGAATTAGCAATTGGTTATATGCTAATTTTTGGGGTTTTTTTTTGGCATCTACAGTTGGCATACACGATCAAGTAAGGGAGCATATTTTGCATATTTGTTGCATATGTTATACACTCTGTGAATGTCTTTATGATATATGTTTCTTTTCAAAGTATATAAAAAAAAACAATTTTGCTGGTTCTATCATAATGAGACCGAATCTTTTAGTTGGTAACCAACTTTGCAAAACTCCCACACTCCAAGGTGTTCCTTGGCTTTATCTGTGGTGGTTGTTTATGTTCTTCATGAATTGAAGTCTTTAGGAGCATTGACTAAAGGAAACACTCAGTTGTTATTTTGATTTTCTTTTGGCCATGGATTGGAATTTTATTCGTTTGGCCCAGCCGCTGCTGCCTGCCATTTAATTTAATTTTAAGGTATAAATAATATGCTCATTTAGACTTATTTTTCTGGCTAATTAAGGCTACACCTCTCTTCTTGATTACTACAGTCATGTGATATTTCTTTATATTTATTCTGGTCCTATTCCCATTAAGTTTTCCATAGTGCATATGTTTATGTAATTATGCATATTCAGGTTAATTTGTTTGGTTTCTAAAATTCATTAAATTAATTCGTTTGTTTTGGTTTATGCATATTTGTTTTATGCATTGAATTAATAAGTTGGATCTACTTATCCTGATTTGATTTTGAGACCCAAATTGTATAATTATTTTATTTGAAGCAATCCTTACGGGTCATCAGGTTATAATTTTGAAATATGCATGTACATAAAATTACGGTTATGATTCGTCATGTAAAGATTTAGTCAACATTCAAATTTTTTGTGCTTCTTTATGACTAGCAATAGTTGTCCAATATTCTAAGTAGACTCATTGAAACAAGATGTCGCCAAAGTGACCTCTCTTGCATAGATAGTCTACGAGGGATGTCGGATGTTTGTGTGTGTATATTCATGCGGGTATTAGCCGGCCCAAAGGAAGGTTAATATTTGGCCGAATTGTACACATACTTGTGGTGATAAATGTGTGACAATTATACGGTTTACATGTGAATAATAACCCGATCCAAAGATAGGCTTATTATTTGACATGACTTATTGTCAACGTTTGATCACTACACCAAGAGTACCACTTGCAGTTAATATCACTGTCCAAAGACTTGATATTAATGATGCACTAGGTATCTTGAGATGGGGTTCACCATTATTTGAATTTGTTTGACTATATTTTACGCTTTGTTTATTTGTTAGAGCATGTTTGTTTTTTGTTGCTTTGTTCTCTTTACAGTTAATGTTGTTAAAATATGTGCCAATAAGATTTTAATTTTCATGTTTAATGGGATAAACTTTAAGGGCAAAAAGAAATGAATACGGTAGCTGCTAAGGGTCCAAATCAAAAAAAACAATAATATAAAACTAAGGGTTGTTCTTTTGTGATAAGACAGGACACATAAGAAAGAAATATACATTTCTAAGTTTGGTCTGTTCTGAGGTTAATTTAGATTTAGTACCTAAAAACACATGGTGGTTAGATTCTGGTGCTACTACCCACATTAGTGTTTATAGACAAGGTTTTCTGAGCTACCGATGCCAATTGATGGTGAAAGATACATCTATGCGGATGACGGCAAATCGGTATAAGTGGATGCAATAGGATATTTTAGGTTATTTTTAGGAACCGATTATTATTTGGATTTGATAGATACTTTTATTGTACCGTCTTTTAGACGAAATTCAGTTTCAGTTTCCTTAATGGACAAATCTGGTTACCATTGTTCATTTGGAAACAATAAGGTTAGTCTATCTTTAAATTCAAATATTATTGGTAACAGTTCCCTTAAGGTTTATGATAACCTATATTCACTTGAAACTATTGCATCTAACAATGAAATCTTGCAAGTGGAGTCATGTGGTACTAAACGCAAAATTAATAATAAATATTTTTAGCCTCATTATGACATAAGCGATTAGGTCACATCTCTAGAAATAGAGTTGAACGACTTGTGTCTGATGAGATTTGGATTTTATTGACTTTATAGACTTTAATGTCTATATTAATGTGTAAAGGAAATACAGACTAAAGTTCAATTGTAAGCAGCTACTTTATTAGCTATGCTGACAAATCAAGGGGTTAATAATTATACGATCCCACACAAAAGAAAATTTTGATACGAGAAGTGTAATAGTTTTTTTTGAGGATGTTGAGTTTGGGGAAGAAATTAAGTTACGATCATGGTCTTTGAGAAGGAATCAATTATGATTCCTACTATCACTTTTGACGATGTGCATGATTCTATACCTGTCATGATCAAGAAGTGAATTCGGAGGCCTCAATAAGATAATGTCGAATTACCTCTATAATTCGTTGTTGAGATACCTTAACAACGACAACGTAGTGGCACCCCATTCAAGATAAGGTAATTATTCCTAAGGAACAAACTCAACAACCTCAAGAACCGGTAATATTAAGATGGTCCACCAGAGAAAGGAGAAATATAATTTCGGATAATATTTTCATATTTCTCTAGGAACGTGAGGAGGACTGTGGATACTGGAAGATGATCTAATCAACTTCCGTCAGGCCATGGAAAGTTCTAGTTCTCAAAGTGGATTGATACAATAAATAAGGAGTATATGTCCATGCAAGATAATAAAGTTTAAGAACTTGTCCCATTACTAAAAGGTATGAAGTCCATTGGTTGCAAATGGATATTTAGAACTAAGAAGGATTCGAAGGGTCATGTGGAGAGGTATAAAGTATGTCTTATAACTAGTGACTTTACTCAAAATTTTGGGATTGATTTTAAAGAGTTTTTCTCTTCGGTATCTTTGAAAAAATCCTTTAAAACAATCATAGCACATGTTGCACATTTTGATCTTGAGTTACATCAAATGGATGTCAAAACGACATTTCTCAATGATAACATTGACGAAACTATTTATATGGTGCAGCCAGAAAACTTTGTGTCGAAATATCCAAATAATATGGTTTGCAAATTGACAAAATTCATTTATGGACTCAAGAAAGCTTATCGTCAGTGGTACTATAAATTTTACCAAGTTGTTACCTCGTTTGGTTTTGAGGTTAACGTTGTTGAAGATTGTGTGTATCACAAATTCAATGGGAGTAATTTTTTTTTTTGGTTTTGTATGTTGATGACATACTGCTTGCCACAAATGATATAGGCATATTACATTACACTACGAAATTTCTATCAAATAACTTTGAGATGAAAGATCTTGGTGACGCCTCTTTTGTATTAGGAATTCAAATACACTGATATCGTTCTCGATGTATTCTTGGATTATCACAAAAGAGCTATATCGATAAAGTGCTTAAAAGATTTGGCATGCAGGAATGCAAACCAGGTGACACCCCAGTCGCTAAAGGAGACAAATTCGGTTTCAATCAAGTGCCCTAAGGTTAGCCTTAAAATTAAGAAAATACAATAGATTTTTCCTTCATGATCAGTTATAGGGAGTCGAATGTATGCCCAAGTATGTACGCGTCAGGATATTGCGTACATATTAGGATGTTAGGCAGATATTTAAGCAAATATGGATGGATCATTGGATAGCAGCCAAACTACTTAAGTAATTAATAGAGAACAAAAATTATATGCTCCTTGTAGGAGATTGGATAATTCTGGAGATCATAAGGTATTTCGACTCCGATTTTGTTGGATGCCAACACAGCAGGAGATCCACATCAGGTTATGCTGACTAATGGAGGTATATTTTGGATGAGTGTCAAACATGCACTCATAATTTCTTCCACCATGAAAGCAAGGTTTATAACATGTTGTGGGATATCTATTCAGGGAATATGGTTGTGAAATTGTCACAAGGCTGCGCCTAAAGTACGGTGTTGAAAGACCACATAAAATTATGGTGTGACAATAAATCAGTAGTACTGTATTCCAATAACAACAGAAACTTGAATAAGTCAAAGGATATTGGCATAAAGTTTCTAGTTGTGAAGGAAAGAATTCAGAATGGTTATAGTGTCCATATAGCACATTAGGACAAACTCCATGTTAGCGGATCCGCTCACAAAAGCATTATCACCCAGGGTCTTTCATGAGCATACTGCTCATATGAGTGTTAATTAAGAATATGGCAATATAGTGGAAGTTTGTATTTTATGTATTTGGGTGCTATTTGGTTTTGGACACATTTATGTATTAAAGTATTTTGGATATTTATCTGATCAGATATATGGAAATTCAGTCCATTCTGTTTTCATTATGTTAAAGTAGTGATCTCATTAAAGTTAAGGAGGACCAGTTGGAAATAGACATGTATTGATTACATTGCGTGTAATTTTCATGCTACGCATCCATGATTGATCTATGTCGTTTAGCTATATTGGTATATGTGACCATTGATGGTTTAGTTACGCTATATGTGATGAATGTCGCTTTGATCCTATGTTGATATGGTTAATGGACGAGATTGTCCGGATATACCCTAAGGATTAAGATAGCAATTTATGAGCTCACTAAGGTTAACACAATTATAAGGTTACATATGTGGCCCAGTTGGAGATTGTTGGAATTATTCAATAATTAGGGGCCACACATGTAAAATTAATTGTGTTTGGGCTATCTAAATAATTAAGCCAAATTAAAGTGGTCTATTTGGAAATTGGCTTAAGGGTATAATTGTCATGGAATTAATGTGTAGATACCGGAGATAATTCTAATTTGATGAGGGGCCAAATTAGAAATATCACAACACACATATCTATATATATGTGTATTCATTAGGGTTATGATCCCCAACTCATACGACCACCAAAGAGAGGGTTTCTCTATTCTCTTCTGTATCCCCATCAACAAAGAGAGGAACAAGGATTTCATCTTTGTTATTAAGGGCCGTAGCGGGTTGGAAGATCGAACCCGACAAAAGAGACGTTCGTTTCAAGATCCATCAAGTCTAGCAATGGATTCAGGTACGCTTCCGTAATTATTATTATGTTTTTCATCTCATGAATCGACATGATACAATAAAATTTTCTAACAAGTATCCTTATTGCTTCTTCTCTTGCACTCTTAATTTTTAAATTACCAATTAGCAATCGTATTGTGGTTGATTAGTAAGCTTGACCCTACTCAACCCCCCCAATCTAGGTTGCTTTCAGTATATACAATAAAAGAGGCTAATGGCATTTGTGTAAACCTTGCCACGAGTTTTGAACAAAATCATATAGCTATAGTTCTTGAAAAAAAAATCTTTGTGCAGTGGGAAAATAGTGAAATTGATGGGCTTCCTAAAACACCTTCCTTGGAAAAAGTGGAGAACCATTTAACCGACATTTCAAGGGTACAAAGATAGAACCATCAAAATATCCTTCTTCAAGCCTTGGTAGGCTAAAGATGGGTGTTGGGTTCTCCTCTGGAGGAGGATTAGAAGTGGAAGCATGATCTCCCCTTCTCTTCTTTTTAGCACCCCTATTGAACAATCTAGGAGCCATGGAAAGAAAAGAGAACAAGAATAGAAGTTATACCTTGAACGGATTAGTTACAGTTGAAGAGAATCACAAGATCAATCCAACAATCAACACCAAAATCTAGGAGAGATCTCGAGGAAGATGATGAGAAAACTAGGATTTGGATGTTTGGAGGTTTTTGGAGGAGGAAGAAGGGATATGAGGGCTTCTACGTTCGACTGGGAATGAGAAAGAACCCAAAAAATGTTTTAAGTCATAAAGAATACGGGGAGTAAATTACCCAATTATCCCCCAACATAACTATTAGTACGAACGTTAGAAGGGTATTTTGGTAATTTACCTCTCTAACAGTCATACTCCTCTTGGGAGTAGTATTTTTACCGAAATACTCCTGATATAGTAGTTGTTTTAATTTGGAAGGGTATTTTGGTTATTTTGCTAAACTTTCAATAATTAGGGCATAATTCTTCAAAATTAACTATAATAAAATGTTCCCCCTCCTTGCAATATGAACAAGCATACAAATTTGTGAAGACTGAAATAAACACTTTCTGGAGATTGAAGTACGAACTTTCTAGAGATGTAGTAAAAAATGGAGGCTAAAGTGCAATTTCTGGAGGCTTCAACTTGATCCACCCCTACAAAGCTGCAAAAATTTTAGAGGCTACTTCAAGTTAAGGTTTCAAGTAATATTGAGAATGGGTTTCTTCCTTCTTTTTTTTATTAGTTGTTTTCTTCCCCTCCTTTTTTTTCTTGTTGGAAAAAAATTCTTTCCTCTTCTTAATTTTTTTCCTAAAAATTATGTTATTAAATATGGATTAATGATGCTACAGGTTCTAACCACCCATATCACAATATTTCAGGAGACTGTTACAATTATTATAATAGTTTTAATTATGATAATACTCATATAGAACCTGATAATGTGTCACGAACACAACTTTCACCTCCATAAGTTAGAAGTATGGCTACTAATGTTTCAACTAGGAAAAATAGTTTTGTGAGAATATTTTGATAAATTATTTGTCACTGATATTGAAAAATAAGTTTTAGATCCAAAAGACTAAAGGCCGATAGCTAAAGGTGCACAATGCAAGAAACACAAAAAAAATTAATGAAAAAATGATGGCACGAGAACTTTAAAGAGACTACGAAAGTTGCTTTGACAATGACACATTGTATACCAGCCAAACACAGTTAAGCACCGGTCCTCAAGGATCTTCCGTAGGAAACATTACTTATTCTGCTCCTCGTAACAAAGTCGAGCTCACAAAAAATATTATTTGTGATGAACAACCATTTACATTTGGTAAGATGAATCATATTATGATTATGCAAGTACTATTCTTAATCCTTGTTTTACTAATGTTTCTAGATTTACTACTAGAGCAGAATGTCCAGTCCAAGATTGTGCGCCCTACCGAGATGGACTTGCATAACTCTCCATGGATCAGGGATAAACTGGAAGCTTTTGGAATTCTCTAGAATATGGTGGAATCCTCTAGAAGACCTGAGATCTTTCTAGAAGATATTGGAATCCTCTTGATGACTCCGAATTTTTCTAGATGACTCATGATCTTTCTACTTATACTAGAAGCTTTCTTATAAATATCTAGGCTCTAGAATAATCTCTAAAATATTCTGTTTTCAGGTGCTTCTTATAGGCCCCATGAGGCATTATAAATAAGTGGGAGGCTTATTATTCCTCACCACCCAAAAGTTGTAATCTCTTTCTAGTATAGTAAAATTTTCAAGCTTCCAATCTCTGTCTCTCTCTCTTTCTCTTTCTTTTGCTCCACAAGTTTCTCATTATTATCTTAGCGATCTAGCTAAGTATTTGGGGGAAGGCTGGCACGGGACTTCGAGTAGAAGTTTGTGCGTCGTACGGGTCGAAGTGTATCCTAAAACACTAAGTCCATGACAAGTGGTATCAGAGTGAAGATTGGTTGGTGCCATATCGACATCTGAGAATATCCAAAAGAAGCCTATGTTGCCTAAGTAGAGCACGCCAAGGCTCACAATAAGGGCAAGAGCAATGAGCCTACGATGGAGCATAGCATTGCCAATCTTGCCGAGCACATTGAGGACTTGGAAATGGGTTCAAGGGACATGGGGATGCGTATGGGCTCCGTGGAGAAAAATAACACGAGACTAGAAGAGTTCTATGATGGATTGGAGAGTAACGTCGCTTCGTCCATGGCAATCTTTTGGGAGCAATTCCAAGATATACGATTCGCACTTGAGAATGACCTCAAGGGACATCGTGCGGAGATTGAGGACTTGCGTAGAAAGGTCTGAGGCTACAAGGAGCTGTAGACTTTGGTCGAGAATTACGGAAGAAATCAAGTCCAAAGTTGCCATATTGGAGAAGGTTGTTGTGAACGGTGGACCTTCGAGTAGGAGGCACTGAGACGAAAGATTCCCGAGCCAAAATCCTTCAGCGGGGTGTGAGATACCAAAGAAGTTGAGAACTTATGGAATGTGGAGCAATACTTCAAGTCGTTGTGCATCAATGATGATGTCGAGAAGGTGCATATTGCTTCACTCTTCTCACCCAAGATGCTATATTGTGGTAGTTTTAAACCCCTTTAAAAAATTTAGGTCTTTCTTGAATTAGTGACCGATTAGGAATAAATGGGTTAAAATTAGGACTAATAAGACCATGGTTTGTAATGCCAACTATTTATTTTTGTTTTATTTGACGCCTTCGTCGTGGCTTTGATATCTAGAGCACAACGCTAGTCGATTCCTTCCAATGACCTTCGTCCCCATGATCTAGACACACCACTCTAGACTCATGACACTTGTGTCCCATCCAATTGAGCTCACATATGCTTCCTACACAACAGCAACACCCATGCCACATTTCTAGTCATGGTGATCAACCAACCCAAACATCACCCAAATTAGACCAAATCACCAATCCAACCCAAATCCAAATACACAACCCCATGACTCATATTAACCCTACACCAAATCCCCCCCCCCCCCCTCAAATTTTTATTACTTTATCAGGGTAAATAGAGTATATAATTTTTATTTTTATTTTGATATATTTATATTGTATATACACTTGTGATCTTTAAATATTATACTTATGTGTTTTAGAAAATTTTATGGCACTAATTATTATTATTATTATTATATTATTATTATATTATATTATTATTATTATTATTATTATTATTATTATCATCTAGTTAAGTATTTAACCCTTTTTATTAAATATTATTATGAATATATATATATATATATATATATATATATATATATATATATATTATATATATATATATATACTATGTATTTAATTCATATATTGTATTAATTTCCTAAGCCCTGAGCCCAATTTCTTTGTAATTCCCATAAAGTTATTTTTCCCTTAAAACCAAAGCTCAACCATTTTTATTTTATTTTATTTTATTTTTCAAATAAAACCTAAACTTATTTATGTTCCTTAATCAAATTTCTGCAACCTATTCCCTTGAGCCCATTTACTAAGCAAAAAAAGCCTTTACAATTGTTTTTAAATCCTTACCAGACCCGCTAAGCCCATCCCCCTACCCGATAGGAACTGTAGCATGCTATAGTTCCCGTCAACCCCCGACCCCCTCTTGCAGAAGACCTAGCTACATGTCTCCGTCCCTCCTCCAAATCGCAGCGTCGACCCAACGTTTTGTAGAAGCTTGGAAATTGCTCGAGCTCAATCAAGCCCGAACCACATCAGATACGTTACACTTAGGCCTAGAGACCTCTAGTGGGATGCCAAGTCCCAGCAACACAGTTCCCCAAACTACGTTGCCTTTGCAGAACCAAATGCAGCCAGTGCACTCCATGGACCAGGATCCATGCGACCAGGACACATACGGTCCAGACACCTTGCGACTTTCCTTCCAAAAAGCCTCTAGCCGAGGAGGTAGGCGGCTCAGGTAGCTTCACAAGCCCTCCACATCAAGATAAATGGCTCACACCCTTGGCTGGGCCACCCCAGTCATTAATAGAGCTGGTTTGCAACCCCGAACCGGATCACCTCAAATATCGTTGGTAACGGCTGAAAGGATCAACACCACGTTAATGGTGTGTGCACTATAGCCGCCACATTCAAACCATAGATTCCTTCCAAATCACGAATAGTGCTACGCATCAACCAAAGATCGTGTCACCTGATTTAAATCTCTCATTTATGGCATGTGCGTTACATAATCGCATTTTTCAAAAGACAAGTTGTCCTAAACATCGTACGAGCTATGTTACCTGCGATCTAGCCGTGCGGATGGATAGTCATAACTATAGACAACTACACTCGAGGATCCTTCCCCGGGACCTCCTGCAGCAACGGACGCCCAATCGCGACCAGCCGCCGAACGGTTAAACAACCTACCTAAATAGATGTGACAACCTAGATGGTGTCCTCCACACAGGAGATCCTCTCCCATCATTGCTTTCTTTATGGCTTGTCCGCTAAAGACAATTATAAAAGGAGGTACACACACCATCAACACCAAAACAACGACAAGCAGAAACCCAGAAATGATGAGAGCCCAACCAAGAGGAAAAAAGAAAAGAAGAGCACCAGATACACATGAGAGTGTCATAGAGAGCATTTTAAGAAACTGCTAAGTATCAGATCGTCAATGGATTATAAGAGGACATTGCAGAACCCAATCTCCATCGTCACACTTCTCAAAAAGTTTTATCTCAACCTATAAAGGACAGGAGTTTTATCTCAACCTATCACTTCTTACTTTTAGGGCTTTGTTGTACTAGAAAATTCTTACTGTTAGGACTTTGTTGTACTGTTCAAATTGTGATCTATAAAGGAATAGAGTTTTATCTCAACCTATCTCTTCTTTCTTTATCACTGAAGATCCCACGATGGTGAACAAGCTAGCAACTCTACTAGGGATGGCCTTCTTCTCCGATAAGAAGGCAGTGATGCAATATGATACTGCCAAGTTGGGATCATCCCAGCAGACGGTGGTCGTCCGGTTCGACCAACAAGCTTACAAAGATATGCTCTCCGAAGGGTCAAACCCTTCTCATAGGTTTATGAAACCTGGGATGACTCGCAAAGTCTGGGTGGCCAAGGCAGCTGTGCTACCACCAGCGACTACAGAAGATGCTCTGCCGACTTCCACCAAAGAAGCCCTGCATCTACCTCATGTCTATTCTTCCCCCACTCCCGAAAATAGGAGAATAGAGCCTGACACTCGAGTCCCACCGAAGAAGGTGGTGCAACGCCAAGGACTCAGAAACACGTGCTCCTACCGGGTCATCCTAACCACTCCCTGCTCAAGAAGACAATGTTGCATCTCAGCCAACTTGCCAGCAGTATGTGCGAAAATATACCTCCTCTAAATCAAGACGAGTGCATGTAGACATACATCAAACCACCTCGAATGGTGCCAGACGGCAGCATATATAGGGGAGGCGATGGAGATCTGTCTTCTACAGAATCACTCAGAACCTCGCCCATGAAGAAGACCTGGACACGTTGTACTACTCAAATGCTAGTACAAAGAGGTCCAGAGCGATGCGAGCCCAATATACTCAGACCGTCACCTCGACGGGCATTCATCAGAAGGTGCCCCAGATGATTATACGGGCCCCGCACGGAAGGCTCTATCGGACCCACATATGACCTACCAGAATCATGCACATGAAGTAGGCTGACACCATAGATCCATTTCGGATGACCACGGCGATAGATCATGAGTTTTGTCTAATCAGTCGTACGGTCCACATGGTGCAAGTAAATGCCCTCTGCTAGATACATGAAGTAATATAT
>JANAVB010009599.1:7130871-7166387 GCA_029216955.1 Iris pallida
GATGCCGGAGCGAGTGCTCCATGGAGAACCAGAGCGCTGCGGGTGAGCTCCATTCTTTGATAGCACGCATATATATATATATATATATATATATATATATATATATATATTATATATAAATAATATATATATATTATAATATAATGCGTGCGTATCACAAGAATGGAGTTCCACCCGCAGCTCTCTGTTCTCCATGGAGCACTCGCTCCGCATCTAGCTCAGCCGGAGCTCCCTCCCCTCCGCTCTCCCCTCCTCCCCTCCGAAGCTATGGCCCCCCCTCCTCTCCCTCCCGCAGTCCTCCCCGCAACCGCCCAAGCACTCCGCCGGTCCGGCCCTGAGCGGCGAGCCAGACCCGTCCGCCGTCGTCGCGTAGGGCGTCCACTCCCTCCTCTCCCAGCACCTTACCTCCCCCGACCTCGTCCTCGTTTCCAGGCAGCCGTGGTCGTCCAGCTCGGGATGCCGCATCACCTCCAGGTGGTCCTCCTCTTTCCAGTCGCTCGCTCCGGTCTGGACGCCGGAGCAGCTGGCTATCGTTGGCCTAGCTCCCGTTGGGATCACTAGTAAGCTTCACTGCCCCCCAAACTCTCCCGGCCCCTCGGCCGCCCTGGTCGTAGCCCCCCTCTCCTTGGCCTCGAGTCGGCTGTGGTGATCCAGCCTCGACCTCCGTGCTTTCTCGCCCTCTTTCTGTAGTGAACCGCCCGGTTTCAATTTGAAATCGGTTTCGGTTCCTCTTCCCCCCGGGGATCCGCGGAGAGGTTGTCATGCGCCCACGTCCTAGTTGACGGGGCATGCGCCCGCTCCGCGATGGTAGGCTATGCGCCTCCTTGTCATAGCCTATACGCCAATGTTGGGTAGGGCTATGCACCCAGCTCTCGCGGAGGAGGCTATGCACCCTCTTCTCTGGGTCCCGGAACTTATGCGCTCGCTTAGCGGGTCCGGGCTATGCGCCTCCTGCCCGATCAGCGCCCTATGCGCCTCCCTCAGTTCCCCTCCGGCCGTGCTCTGTCGTCCTTGCTTCTCCCGATCGGAGCTCTTTCGAAAGAAGGAGGACTCGGAGGCGCATGCGGCGTCATCGTCGCTATGCGCCTCCCTCTTCGGGCGCATATGCCAGCATCTCGAGCTCCTCCATCCCCCCCAGAGTCAGCAGTTCAACCGCGGAGGGCTCCGTTTCGAAGAGCGGATTGTCAGGAGCTCCTCCCCCCCGCTTCCGCTCCCCACCCTCCAACCTGTAATGCCTCCCCCAGCTCAGGCTGTTAGGCCCACCAAGACAGTTTCTTTTGCGGACGCCTTGAGGCCTGACCGCTTAGCACACTTGGATCCCCCAGTTTGAGGATGTCGAGCTCTACGACGTCGAGTTCCAGGCCCCGTGACGGTCAGGCCATTCAGATCCCCTTCTCTCCAGAATAGATTTCATCCCTCACTAGCAGCTTCGCGAAGACTTTTGTCTTGAAGTTCCAGGCGGGTTGCCCGAAGCTCACCATAGTTCAAGAGGCCATCGCCGGCTGGGGGATCGTCTCGGCTTACCAGGTGGCTCTACTGGACCCAAAATACTGTTTCCTCTACCTCTCCTCCGCAGAAGACCACTCTATAGTTTGGGCGAAAGGCACCACAACCGTAGGATCACAAAGTGTCAAAATCGTCAAATGTTCTCCCAACTTCGACCCCAAGGTCGACTCGACCATAATATCGACATGGATCACCCTCCCCAACCTGCCTCTAGTCTGCTTCGCACCAGCGGCACTCAAAAGGATAGCCAGCTCCTTCGGATCCCTAGTGGCCGTTGCCGAAGAAACTGAAAACCTCTCCAAAGGAAACTTCGCAAAGATATGTGTGGAACTGGATCTGTCTTCAGACCCTCCCGATCATATCGAGCTCCAACTCGGGAGTAGATGACACATCCAGGCGCTGGTGTATGACATAACATTATTTTCTGCAAGCACTGTCAGTTGAGAGAATACCTCACCAGGCACTGCTACAAAGCCTACCCGGAACTGAAAGCCAACCGCCCGCAAGACACCATTCTTTAAGAAGGCACAAGTCCACCTTTCAGCACCTATCCTACCTCTTCCCAACTCCCATAGCCTCTTCGTAGACAGCGAGGCTTCTCCCAGCCCTCGTATTATTTCCTAATCCACTTAGGATATTGTGCCCTTTCACTCCCAATCCACTCAGGAATTTGTATCATCTGCTCCATAGGACATTCACCTCCACAACTCCTTCGGCATTCTCGCCCTTTCTGAAGACACTTCTTCGGAGGATAGTGAACTGAGTTCAGAAAAGCACCCTACTGACGAGGGCTCAACGAGTGGGCTTGTGTGGAGCCCGAGCCCCCCCAGAATCAGAGAAGGTCGAACTCTCTCCACCCTCAGAGGACATCCATGCCATATTGGGCACAGACACAGCTAATAGCTTCAGCTAGCTAAGGAAGCAGGTTTCCTTGACCCCACAAACCCCCTCTGTGTGCTGAGAGAGATCGAGAAAGAGGCCCCCACTCTGGAGAAACTCCGAGCAAAAAGCACATGGACAGTGCAAGAAATGACAGATCCTACAGCAGCCACCCCCGAAAGGCTCTAGAAAACCCCACAACAAAAAAAAAAAAGGCCAAAAAGTCCACGGCCATGACCACATGATCAGTCGCGAAGCTACACAACCCCCACCCCCACCCCCCTCAATACTTAATATCCTTTCGTGGAATGTTCGTGGGCTTGCTAACAAACCCACCATGAACAGACTTATCAGCCTCAAAAAAATCCACCGCATAGATATCTTAGTCATCATAGAACCCAAAATCCCTCAAAAAAACTCAAAGCCCTCAAACTCACTCTCGGCTTCCCGGCCACGGTAGCCGGTGCAACGACATCTGGATATTCTTCGGCCCCGACATCAATTTTGGCTCCATCCATGACTCCAGACAAGGCTCTCTTGCTGGGTTGTGTACTCCATACTCCAGTACCGATCCCTTTTATCTGTAGTGCAGGCAGTTGTGACATTCACGAGCGCAAGGACTTTGGGACACTCTGTCGGACACTCCATCCACACACAGCAACCTCCTGGCTATGTGTCGGAGACTTCAACACTATTTCTTGCAGAGAGGAGAAGTCTGGTGGTTGCCCCCTCATCAGACGGCCATGAACGACTTTAACACCTTCATTTTCAATGCTCACATGTCTCCCCTTCCTTTCTCAGGTAACGAGTTCACTTGGTACAACATGCAGGAAGGTGCCAGACGTCAGTATTCCTGTCTAGATAGAGCCATGGTCAACAATCGCTGGTCCGACACGGGCCTCATCTCCAACCTATCCCACCTCAACCACATAATCGGATCATTCTCCCCTTCTTATAGAAATTAGCAGCAATCCCAATCCGATCAAGAAAGCGTTCTGGTTCCAGGACTTCTGGAGCTTTCATCCACAATTCAGGAACATCGTAGCGACAGTTGGAGTGCATCCACTGAGCCAAACCCCTATTTTGTGTTACTTCCAAGCCTAAAGCTACCAAGAGCGCTGGCAACTTGGAGCAAGAACGCTTTTGGCAACATTTTCCAGGAAATCAAGAAGGTGGAGGACGACGTGATCCGGGCGGAGGTTCTATTCACCTCGAACAGATCGCAGGAGTCCCGTGCCACGCTTAACCTCACCAGGGCTATCCTCAAATCATGGCTGAAGGTTGAGACAGAATTCTGGAAGCAGAAAGCCAGGCTGGCATGGGACGCTGAGGGATACAGAAATTCGGCTTTCTTTCACTCCTGTATTAGAGGCCGGAGACAACAACTGAACCTGTACCAAATTTCAGATGACAACAACCTCCTCCTAAAAGATCAAAGGAGCATTCAGGAAGCTATCGCCAGCTACTACACCAGATTATTCACCAAAGACTCCATATTCAAAGATGCCAATCTCCTGTCCAAGATCCCTAACATGATCAACAACAGCGAGAACGAGCAGCTCCAGGTCCCCCCAACCGCTAAAAAGTCAAGGCGCAGTGTGGGCTCTAAACGAGCACAATGCTCCCGGACCAGACGGTTTCTCTGGGGTATTCTTCCGTACCAACTGGGACATCATCGCACCCGACTTCCTTGAGGCGGCTATTGCCTTCTTTCAGGGAGCGAGATACCCCAAATCCATCTCTTGCGCTAACCTTATTCTCATCCCAAGAAAGACAACTCGAGACTTTGAAGGATTTCTGCCCCATCAGCCTTTGCACCTTCACCAACAAAATAATTTTCAAGATCATCGCGACTCGCATGTCCATCCTCCTATCCAAGATTATCTCAGAAGAACAGAGTGGCTTCATCCAAGGGCGTAACATCACAGACAACATCCTCTGGCCCAAGAGATGATCACGTGCTTGAAGTCCCCCCCCAGGGGAGGAATATGGCCATCAAGCTGGACATGGAGAAAGCATACGATCATCTGGACTGGCAATTCATGATATAGGTTCTCAGGGCCTTCGGTTTCTCAGAATCGTGGATAGACGTCCTCTTCAGATCCATCAGCAATTCTTGGTTCTCCACCATCATCAACGAGCAAGCGACAGATTCTTCAAAGCGAGCCGAGGGGTCAGACAGGAGATCCTCTTTTCACTACTATCTTCATCATTGCGGCTGAAGCTCTCAGCAGAAATCTGAACAGCCTAGCCAATACCTCCAGATTCCATTATTTCGCACCACCACCGGCTGTCCCTTGATCATGTATCTGGACTATACTGATGACATTCTCATCTTCTCGGTGGGAGACATTGGGTCGGTAGATGCGGTCCATAGAACTCTAGAGAGATACACCAGATGCTCTGGGCAACGTATGAACCCCAATAAAAGCGTCATCTATACCCACCACAAAGCCAACAGGAACCACTCTGCGACTCTCACCAATCTGACCTCCTTCGCCACAGCCTACCCGCCATTCACCTACCTCGGATGCCCGCTGGTTTACGGAAAGTCTAATTCGGGCATTTTTGAAGGTCTGTCAGGAAAGTCAGAAAAAAATTGAGGGATGGCACAACGCTACCCTTTCCCCGGGGCAAGATGATTCTGATCAAGCATGTGCTTTCTTCCATCCCTATATACACCCTGGCAGTTTGCTCCCCCCCGAAGAAGGTCTTATCATCGCTTGAGTCCCTCATTTCCAACTTTTTTGGGGCCACAATGACGGCAAAGACAAGCACCACTGGGCCAGCTAGGACATCATGGCCAAACCCACCAGCGACGACGGTCTGGGTTTCTACAGATTAGCGCACATTGTTGCTGCTTGCTCCATGAAGTTGTGGTGGAAGATTCGTACGGAGAACTCGATTGGGCTCGTTTCATGAAAGCTAGATACTTTTAACACTCCAACCCAACGACAGTAACAGCTAACAGTAGAGCATCGGCGAATTGGCACCACATACTCCTCGATCGTAGCCTCGCGGAACCTTTGATGGTCAGAGACATCCCCGGTGCACTACGGTGGTCCCCGACCAACGGTGGAGAGTTCACTCTTCCTTCGGCCAGAATTACGGCTAGAGGCGTCGAGAGCCTTCCCCTTTCATCGCTCCCTACTGGCAGTCCTGCATCCTAAACAAATGGTCGATCCTCACTTGGAGAGCGCAGCAGAAAGCTACCCACCGACGACTCCCTCACTTCCTTCAGATACAGCCTTACGTCGAAATGCCACTGTTGTTCCTCACCAAAGGCTGAATCCGCAGAACACGTACCTCTCTCTGGTGATTTCGCCTCTCAGTTGTGGACCAACCTCTCTAGAAGATGCCACCCGAACCAACAGGCTGAGGGCTTCAACGATCTCTTCGCCAAGTGAGTCTTTCTTATGGGTACCAGATCGTCGCAGCCGCCGGCATTTGGATTTTATAGAAGAATAGGAATAAGTACAGATATGAAGGCTGCCAACTCAGTTACTCTCAACTTTTAAGAGAGGTTCTCAGACAAATTAGCAAAGTCAGCATTCGATGCTCTCACTGCTAGAGCATTTTTGTAGGATGTTATATTAACCTTAAGTTCGGCCTATATGATGCAACCGTCGCTGGCCAGTTTTTGTGTTTTACTTTCTGTGCGCGCGAGTTCGCTCTTTTGTATAGGCTTCACCATTTTGTACCTGATATATCAATAAAGTTTGTTTCGATTAATATATATATATATATATATATATATATATATATATATATCTATATATATATATATATATATATGCGTGCGTTGCCCTAGAGCGCCGCGCCTGCAGCTCCTGGTAGATCTCCACCCAGCCTGACTCCGGCTGGGCCATTGGCCGGTCGCATCCAAATAGCCAAGTCCTTTAGACGTGGTCGCTGGTAGGGTTGAGGATCCTCCTCGCCTGGGACCTAGAATAGTGACATCGTTCAAACGAGCCCCAGCGATCTCCTTTTCTGAAGAAGAAGAACAAACTCTGTCAGGTCCTCTTCGATATGCCCTCATTGGGAAGGTTTCACATACTAAGCCATCGATCGAGGTTATTCGCAAGGCATTGTCGGGGTTTCAATTCCAGGGAACAATCAAGGCAGGGGTTATTGACCGCAAACATATACGATTCGACCTTCTGTTGAAGAAGACTATCTCCGTCTTCAATCTAAAGATACGTGGTTCGTGTCGCGTGCTCCGATGAAAATTTTCAAGAGGAACCAGATTTCTCTCCATCTTTTGAATCTTCCCTCATGCCTGTGTGGGTGGATCATCCTGATTTACCTTATCATTATATTACAAAGAGGCTTTTTTTGCAATAACCTCGGCGATTGGTTCACCTTTGAAAATTGACAAGGCTACTTCCGAGCTAGCTCGTCCAAGCCGAGCAAGGGTTTTTGTTGAAATAGATGCTAGCAAACCTTTGCAACAGCGCATTAGAATTAACTTACCTTGTGGTCGAAGCTTCTGGCAAAATTTAGAGTATGAATATACTCCATTATATTGTTCGCACTATCACCATCAATGACACAATGTCACTCATTGCAAGTTGAAGAATAAAGGCAAAGAGGTAGTTCTTGATGGAGTTACACAGGAAAAGCAAACTTCAGAGGAGGACACGCATCGAGATTCGAAGGAATTGGTGGTCACTCAAATATTACAGCGCCCCAATGAAGGCCGGAGCTTACCAATTAATGAAGGTGATTATGGTCATTACACACCATCTGAAGCTGCTATTAATGGGGCAGTTACTATTATGCAAGAGGAGGCTACTCAAACTGACCAAAGCCTCTCTCATCCCTGTGACCCATCGGTCATTCCCTGCGAAGCTCAGGCCACGAGAACGAGGTGACGGGTCCACATCAACCTGTCATCTTGGAAGAGACAAACAAGGAAATGCGGTTGCAGGGTTGGCTACTATGGCTGAGTCAGATGCTGTAGTGGATCTTAATACTTTATCGGCAGCCCTAGAAAATGCAGTTCTGGATGCTGCTATGGAGGACAATTCTGAGCAGTTAGAAAGGAGAGGTACGTGATACTGTTTTGAACTGGACAGATGAAGTCGAAAGGAAGAGCTTGAAGTGGATCATCGACACAGCGGTGATGAAGGCCGGGACACCAGAGGAAAGACCCAGGATGCGACTACAGCAACAAAACAAAGGAGGAAAAAAACAAAAAAGACGGTGGAGCCTTCAGATCGTATCACACGCCAAGCAGCAAGCTCAACATCTACAAGTAAACCCTCACCCTCTAATGTTTAACATCTTAATTTGGAACATGAGAGGCATTGCCAATAAAATGACTCTTATAAGAATTAAGTCTCTAGTGAGGATCCATTGTCACGACCCGCACCCAAGGTAGGGGCATAAGTACGTGGTTACGTCCAGCCTACGCCGCAGAATCGGCGGTAGAACACTGTATAGGTCGTCTGTAAATACTACAACTAAATAGTATAAGGGTACCTGTCATCTCCGTACGGAGGAATATAATATGGCTTAACTCAATCACAAGATAAATCTAAGATAGATAGCACGAAATATAAATATATAGAAGTAAAAACAGAAAATGAGTTCAGGAACCAACACATCTCAGAGATATAAACAACATCACAGAGTCACAAAATATATAAAAACTACAGTCTGAAAACACTAGCTGGATTATAGTCCAGGCAAACCTAACTAAGCTATACGTCCAGGTATACAAAGTCTAGTGGCTCAACTGCCAGGTCACAGTCCTGGCCTAAGTCTCCATCTGTCCCGACCCCGTAGTAGGTCGAGCAGTCTGCCTCAAATCATCTGTAATAATCAACGGTATCCTGTCAGAAAAATAAACAAGTAAAACGCTGCAAGCAGTTCTAATATATTGATATATTCCATAAGAGAGGTATAATAAATACAAAACAAAATCAACAGGAAATATATAACAGGATATGAGTACTGAATATCATAACATGGTGAGAAAAGTACTGAATGTAGAACTGAGTAGGCTATATGATATAATAAAGTAAATATAAAATGTGCCATGAATTATTAGAGCATTATGTGATTGGCTTGGGAAACCGGACAGGCTATCCACTTGGCCCGACAATCACAAGAAAATCTCTGAAAAGGGTCATGCCTGCCAACCTGGATAACGAGCACAAGGAATAAGATCTCGCTACACCCTACGTGAAGTGAGGGTGGCACAAGCACAAGAATATAGTGACAGGGTGGCTTGATCACATAGCCCCTAATAATTCTCCATCCTCGAGTAGTATAATGGATCCGGACATAACACGTCATGACACGGGACTCAAAAAGGGGGCCAACCGACTTCCCTCGGTGTCTATATAAGTACAGGAAACAAACAGGATGTACCAACATACCAAGAAAATCCAGGAATAATATCTCATGACAGGATCCAACGTATACTAGTCCATGAACCATCGTGCCAGGAATCAAGTAAGACACTATAACAGAATCAGATATAGAAGCTATCAACACATCGAACTACTTATCAGAGAATGTACTCGTCTGTGGTCCTGAGCTGATACGGTGAACAGATGCTCAGAGTAATCACAGACCTAAAGATGAGATACCATAAGTCAAAACAGGATTTAATAATGAAAGGAAAGCTAATCAAGTCATGATATGCAAGTCTAAGTCAAAATAGGTTAAACTAGGTCACATCAAGCCAAACTAGGTCATACTAGGTTATACTGAGCCAAACTAGGTCACACAGAGATACACTAGAACAAAAAGATCACAGGAAGTCAATCCAAGTCAAACTAGGTCAATCTGGGTCAAGGTTGACTTACAGTTGACTTTTGGTCAAAAAGTCAACTCTGGTCGACTCTAGGTCAAACTAGTCAAATGTTGACTAACAGTTGACTTTCAGTCAACTGGTCAACTCTGGTTTGGTTTTGGATCAATTCTAGGTCAAGTGTTGACTCAAAGTTGACTTTGGTCAAAAAGTCAACTCTTGGTCACGGGAGTCAAAACTAGACTAAACTACCCTCATCTAACCATTACCTACCAAGACAACCTATATCTAACCCCATCTTAGCAATCAAACCCAAATCCTAAACTTTACCCAATATCCTGTTTTATCTTTATAAGGTATTCCAATACCTTGCCCCAATACAAAGGCACCCCTCATAACCTTGGTAGACTGACCTAGGCTTCTTAGGGTAGCTAGAACTAACCTATCTGACATTATCAACCAAGAAATCTAGGTATCTTGCCCATCTAGTCCATCTTATCCCCATGTTGGTCACTGTCAACATACCTTAAGGTATGAGATACCCTATGGTATCTTGAGATACCACCCTCCTAACACTATCCAACCATACTAGCGCACCCCTCCACACTCCTAGTGTCTTAGAGTATCACACTCACTAGCTCTATTAGGATACTAACCAACCTCACTCTCTAGCACATCTAACAATCTAACAAATAGGATACTAACTACTCACTCACTAACCACACTACAACCCACACTAACATCTAAACAAAACCCTCACTCCATCTAACAAAACCCACTCTAACCCACACTAACACTCTAACTAAGGGTCAAATGGAGTCATATATAAGGTCAATATAAGGGCATACAAGTGGGCATGAAGCGGGCATTAAGTGGCTCAAAGGGGGGCAAATGGTGCTACTACTGCTGCTCTTTTACTGCTGCTGCTGCTATTTTACGGCTGCTGTTGCTGCTATATAGCTGCTTTGCTGCTGCTATATAACTGCTGTTGCTGCCCCCCTTTTATCCCCTTTTATCCCCCATCACTCCACCATAACACCACCTCAAACCACTCCTAAAACCTCCCAA
This sequence comes from Iris pallida, assembly GCA_029216955.1. NCBI lineage: Eukaryota > Viridiplantae > Streptophyta > Magnoliopsida > Asparagales > Iridaceae > Iris > Iris pallida. The sequence goes on from JANAVB010009599.1 coordinate 7,141,088, forward strand.
AACTTCCCTCCAAACCACCACAAACAATACTAAAAAAAATACAAAATTAAACCACACACACACATAATATATATACATTGTAGTGCCCCGTCCCTACATCGTGCCCCGTACTTGTCCACGGGTGCGCGAGAAAGAACAATGTCGCTATCGATTCGGTCGGGACCGATAGGTCGGGATCGACCGAGTCGATCGAACGGGAACGGTTGAATTAAGATCCATTCCTCGTTATGGAATGTCTTCTTCGGAACCAAGTCCATATTCAGCGGGTTGCGCCTCGAGGATTGACTCTGCGGCTGAGTCGGGAGAGACCTCCGTTGCTCTGCTTTTCACGCCGCTTGCGTTGGTTTTGTCTTTGTTTTCTGAATGCATTTTCGTGAATATTTTGATGGTTTTCATGGCTTGCATTTCGAACTCGCATTTCCTATCGAACTCCTTAAATAATGCAGTGTTCTAATCGGTTGCTTATGCGATTTTATAATCGCGTAGGCGACGTCTAGCGCGATCAACAAGTTCTCTCTCGAAGTAAACTCAAGGTGAGTGGCTGACCCTTCTCTTCTCGACCCCTTCTTAAGTAAATCGATAGTGTTGTTGTGGAGGAAAGATTGAATAGAGAGGCACGGGCACGGTAAAATGGTCAAGATTCAAAGTGAATATAGGTAATACCTTAACAACTGAATAATGTCTTAACTCGGTCATTGGATAACTTGTCGACAAGGGAGAGTTTCCTCGAGCGACAACCCGCGGCCACGGGACCGACTCGGCCTAGGAGGAAACACGGTATAGCTGTGCTGGATGATAGCACGGGTTAAGCGGGGACTTGCAGCGGGGCTCGCTACTTGCGCTGCAAGGGCCCCGGCTAACAAAGCTATAGTCCAGGATGGCTTGTCATGCCAGTGGCCAATCACACGCAATATTGCACTTGGTATGTAAATGATAACAATTGACAGGGAAGAACATGGTAAGTTTCATAAGGCACGGCGCGGCCTGCCGGGGGTAAGTTTCAACGTAAATTTCATTATGCTTGTCATATGCTTGTTTGAAATTCATTAGGATGGTTAGAAACATTCATACTCTAAGTCATATAAACTCATCAACCAAATAAGAGCTTGGAACTTAACTTACCACGCACCAGTACAAAGTATGTACTGATCCTCGCTCTCCACGCAGGTACCCCCGAACTACGAAGGGCGCCACTTGAAAGCTCAAGGCGAAGTGAACCCTTTGAAGCCTCGTCCGCATGTGAAGGCTTGTGTTTCTAAATCCTTTTGAAGACTCCACACTCAGTACAAAGAAGAATAGATGCCGGCTCGGCTTCCCTCAATCCCGGTGGAAAGCATAATAGTTTTTGCTTGTAAAAGGGATGTAATGTATGGAACGACTATCTCTCGGCGTTCATTTGTAAGTCGAGTCATGTTGTAGCCCGCGCAAGAATTATAAAGAAGTCAATGTAAAGTTTTTATTATCAATGAAACAGTCTATTTCTATTTCAAATGTGTCATTCAATTTCTCTGCGTACTCTAACTTGATGTTGTGTTTCGGATAACCTTATGACTATGCCTTGTGCGATCGCAACTTAGGTTCGCACGACATCACGCCCGGGGGACGACTATCGATTCTACGGAATCGGGGCGTGACATAATGGTATCATAGCACGCTTTATATCCTTTGCCTCGCGTCTAGAGTTCCAAACCTTTGACCTCGATCGATGAGATAAGTTGTTCCATACAATGAGTCCGTAATAATTTGTGACTGATGCGTTTGCCTTCGTATCCCAGAAGTGACGGAACCCACGGCCGAGCAAGAACAGAGCGCTTCAAGCGGCTGTAGTAGTTCGCATCGTCCGCGGGTCGGACCTTCTAACGATACCATCGAAAGGATGCTGCGCATGATTGAGACACAGCGAAACCAGTCCGAAACCGGCATCAACAGGTAGAGGAACGACAGGCCCAGTTCGAAGCTCGCTTTGACGCACATGCTAAACTTCAACAAAAGCAGTTGGATACCCTGCAGCAGATCATCCAGACGATGGCGGCCAACAGAAATTCTGCGACTGCGCCTACCATCACCGCACCTCCTGCCACCGTGTCGGCGATCCAACCCATTGAAGTCGACACGAAGGATCCCGAGCGTCAACCAGCGGCACCAAAAAAGTACAACTTTGAAGTGTCTGAATTCAAGAAGGCGTGCCACACTTCCTTCAGCGGTACCGAGGGCCCTTCCATGGCAATCGACTGGTTGGTAGAGCTGGAAGATCATTTCGAGCTTCTCGGCATTGAAGAATCGAAGCAAGTCGCCTGCGCACAATTCAACTACGGTTGAACGCGTACGACTGGTGGGCCGTACGCAAGCGAGCGATCCGACCGGACAACACCACCATGCCGATCTCTTGGGCCACATTCCGCAAAGATTTTGAAGTCCAGTACCTTCCATCAGCCGTTCGTCAAGCGAAGGAGAATGAATTCATGCAGTTGAAGCAAGGGAGCAGGACAGTGGAACAGTACGCTGCAGAATTCAACAAGTTGTCTAAGTTTGCTGGCCAGTTTCTGCCTACTGAAGAGTGCCGTGTGCGACGGTTCAAAGTGGGCCTGCGACACTCTATCGGTGCACATGTCGGGGTCCCAGAGTACAAGACCGTGGGCGAGGCTCTGAATCACGCGCTCCGCCTTAAGAACCTGCATCCTTCCAGTGCTGACGACGTTGTGCGCCACTTCAATCACAAATGTCCTAGCTATACGGGAGGAAACAACTACGTCAAAGCGTCCAAATAATGGCAGCAACAGAGGGCGAACCCCTCCGATTCCTTGCAGCAAATGTCACAACCCTGGCCACCATCCCAATGATTGTCATGTTCACGAAGGAGGATGTTTCTTTTGCGGACAAAGGGGGCACCAATTCCGAGAATGCCCGGTTCAGAAACCAAATCATCCCAACGCACCACCACAACAACACCGTCAAGAGAATCGAGGATAGGCGCCCCGACCCCCTCAGCCCACTCAACCCGACAACCAAGCCCGACGCCTAATGCACAGGGGCGTGTCTTTGCCATAACTCGAGACGAGGCATATACTTTCGACACTGTTGTGAGAGGTATATTAAATTTCAATAATGTACCTGCTCGTGTGTTATTTGATTCAGGCGCCTCGCATACTTTCATATCGGCGGACTTCACCGTCGAACACAAATTTCTTGTAATATATTAGATCTCGACCTTAGCGTAAGCACACCTTCGGGCGCACAATTCTCACAAACTTATCCTGTGCCGGCGGTTATCTGTATCAGCGGTCAAAAGATCGGTCTTGATGCGATAGTTCTAGATATGAAGGACTTCGACATCATACTGGACATGGATTGGCTCGGTCCGTGCAACGCAACCATAGACTGTGCTGAAAAGAAGGTCACATTCCGTATACCTGGAGTGCCTGAATTCTACTACTCGTGTGGTGAGACGTCGCGACCTGCATGGTGATCTCCGCAATATCTGTTCGACGGATGCTACATTCCGGGTGCGAAGGCTATCTAGCTTCCGTTCGAGACATGCGACAGGATGGTGCAAACGCGGGTCAGACCGACGTTGTGGCAGAATTCCAGACGTGTTCCGGACGAGCTACCCCATGCCGCCCGATCGAGAAATAGAGTTCACCATCGATCCTCCCCGACACCCGGCCGATCTCGAAGGCTCCGTACAGAATGGCCCCTACAGAATTGAAAGAATTGAAGGCACAACTTCAGGAATTGCTCGACAGAGGGTTTATCCGTCCGAGTGTCTCGCCGTGGGGTACGCCCGTGCTGTTCGTAAAGAAGAAGGATGGATCGATGCGACTCTGCATCGACTATCGGGAATTGAATAAAGCCACCGTCCGAAACAAATACCCCCTGCCCCGCATCGATGACTTGTTCGACCAGCTCCAGGGTACAACGGTATTTTCGAAGATTGATCTACGATCGGGTTACCACCAACTCAAAGTCAAGCCAGATGACGTGCCAAAGTCTGCCTTCCGCACTCGTTATGGCCACTACGAGTTCTTGGTAATGTCGTTCGGTCTGACAAACGCCCCTGCCATCTTCATGAATCTAATGAATCGGGTGTTTCGTCCGTTCGTTAACAAGTTCGTAGTAGTCTTCATCGACGACATCCTCGTCTACTTGAAGGATCGAGTGCAACATGCAGAGCATCTGTGGACGGTACTCCAAACCCTTCGAGAGAATCAATTGTACGCAAAGATGAGCAAGTGCGAATTCTGGCTGAACAGTGTCTCATACCTTAGGCACATCATCTCCGTCGCGGGCATCGCAGTCGATCCGAAGAAAGTCGAGGCAGTTGCTGATTGGAAACGGCCTGCATCAGTTAGCGAAATTCGAAGCTTCCTAGGCTTGGCGGGATACTACCGACGCTTCGTGAAGGACTTCGCGAAGATCGCATCGCCGTTGACTCGCCTCACCCAGAAAGGAGTCGCATTCAAGTGGTCCGACGACTGTGAAGCTTCCTTCCAGGAGCTCAAACAACGGCTCGTTTCGGCCCCGATACTTGCTCTTCCTGAAGGGACGGAGGGATTTCAAATCTTCAGCGATGCTTCTGGCCAGGCTTGGGGTGTGTGCTCATGCAACGGGATAAGGTGATATCTTTTGCTTTCCGGCAGTTGAATCCGCACGAGAAGAACTACCCCACGTATGACCTAGAATTGGCGGCGATTGTGTTTGCGTTGAAGCTGTGGCATCACTATCTCTATGGCGTGGCGTGCAGGATTTATACGGACCACAAAAGCCTCAAGTATCTCTTCACCCAGAAAGAACTGAATTTGCGGCAGAGGCGATGGCTCGAACTAATCAAAGACTCTGACTTATCGATCGACTACACACCGGGCAAGGGAAATGTGGTAGCGGATGCGCTGAGCCGAAAGTACTTAGCTTCGTTATGCATCAACGATCGACTGCTGCGTAACTTGAAAGGAATGGGCATTGAACTCCGCGTTCGTTTCAGAGACGTGAAACTAGCACAATTGCGGGTGGAACCGAGCCTACTGGAGAGGATCAAGTCTACACAGAAGGACGACCCCTACCTGGAGAAGATGCGGAAGCTGATATCGACAGGAAAAACGTCTGACTTTGCAGAGGACGAGTCGGGAGTGTTGCGCGTGAAGGGACGGCTATGCGTACCGGACGACGTAGAACTTAGAAAGGAGATAATGACGGAGGCGCACTATGTAAAATATTCCTTACATCCTGGCAGCACCAAGATGTATAAGGACCTCCGCGTTGTCTTTTGGTGGCACGGCATGAAGAGGAACGTAGCGCTCTTTGTGTCAAAATGTATGGCCTGTCAGCAAGTCAAAGCCGAGCACCAGCGACCGGGCGGAGAGATGCAGAATTTCGCCATTCCAGAGTGGAAGTAGGATCACATCATTATGGACTTCGTTGTTGGCTTGCCGAGAACGCCGCGGGGAAACGACGCCGTCTGGGTCATCGTCGATCGACTAACCAAGTCAGCGCACTTTATCGCCATCAAAGTTACTTGGAGCGTCGACCGCCTTACTCAGATATACCTTGATGAAATAGTTCGGCTGCACGGGGTCCCAGTTTCTATCGTCTCTGATCGGGATGGACTGTTCGTAGCGCGCTTCTGGAGTAGTCTTCATTCAGCACTGGGGACTAAGTTGAAGTTCAGCTCAGCTTATCATCCTCAGACTGACGGCCAAACAGAGCGGGTGAACCAAATTCTCGAAGACATGTTACGACTCTGTGCGATCGACTTGAAGTCAAGTTGGGACGTCCATCTACCGCTGGCCGAGTTTGCATACAACAACAGCTATCAGTCCAGCATCCAAATGGTGCCGTATGAAGCTTTGTACGGCCGGAAGTACAGATCGCCCATTTGCTGGGATGAAGTCGGGAAACGGCAGATACTTGGTCCGGAGCTGGTGGAGCAGACTGTGCAGAAGGTCAAGTTAATACGAGAAAGATTGAAGATAGCACAAAGCCGGCATAAAAGCTATGCCGACACACACCGACGCCCTCTCGAGTTCTCGGAAGGCGACCATGTATTCCTGAAGGTGATGCCTATGCGTGGAGTTTCCAGGTTCGGTGCAAAGGGGAATTGAGCCCAAGATTTGTTGGTCCGTTCGAAATATTGAAGCGAGACGCCCGGTAGCTTACTAAATCGCCTTGCCGCCTGCGTTGTCAGAGGTACATGACGTCGTCCACGTATCGCAATTGCGGAAGTACGTGCATGATCCGAGCCATGTTGTGGATTTGGGTAAGCTGGACCTGAAGGCGAACTTGTCATATGTCGAAGAGCCGGTACAAATCTTGGAGCACAAGGATAAACTTCTCCGCAACCGTGCTATTCCCCTCGTCCGCGTCCTCTGGAGGAACCACTCGGTCGAAGAGTCAACGTGGAGCTTGAGTCAGAAATGAAGAAAAAGTTTCCTTCATTGTTCTCGTAGAGGTAGGTTCTATTTTAAGTTTCGAGGACGAAACTTTTCTTAGTTGGTTATGGTGTAGTGCCCCGTTCCTACATCGTGCCCCGTACTTGTCCACGAGGTGCGCGAGAAAGGAACACTGTCGCTATCGATTCGGTCGGGACCGATAGGTTAGGATCGACCGAGTCGATCGAACGGGAACGGTTGAATTAAGATCCATTCCTCGTTATGGAATGTATTCTTCAGAACCAAGTCCCATATTCAGCGGGTTGTGCCTCGAGGATTGACTCTGCGGCTGAGTCGAGAGAGACCTCCCGTTGCTCTGCTTTTCACGTCGTTTGCGTTGGTTTTGGCTTTGTTTTCTGAATACATTTTCGTGAATGTTTTCGATGGTTTTCATGGCTTGCATTTCGAACTCGTATTTCCTATCGAACTCCTTGAATAATGCAGTGTTCTAATCGGTTGCTTGTGCAATTTCAGGTAATCGCGTAGGCGACGTCTAGCGCGACCAACAAGTTCTCTCGTCGAATTAAACTCAAGGTGAGTGGCTGACCCTTCTCTTCTCGACCCCTTCTTAAGTAAATCGTTAGTGTTGTTGTGGATGAAAGATTGAATGCAGAGGCACGGGCACGGTAAAATGGTCAAGATTCAAAGTGAATATAGGCAATACCTTAACAACTGAATAATGTCTTAACTCGGTCATTGGACAACTTGTCGACAAGGAAGAGTTTCCTCGAGCGACAACCCGCGGCCACGGACCGAATCGGCCTAGGAGGAAACACGGTATGGCTGTGCTGGATGATAGCACGGGTTAAGCGGAGACTTGCAGCAGGGCTCGCTACTTGCGCTGCAAGGGCCCCGGCTAACAAAGCTATAGTCCAGGATGGCTTGTCATGCCAGTGGCCAATCACACGCAATATTGCACTTGGTATGTAAATGATAACAATTGACAGGGAAGAACATGGTAAGTTTTATAAGGCGCGGCGCGGCCTGCCGAGGGTAAGTTTCAACGTAAAATTTCATTATGCTTGTCATATGCTTGTTTGAAATTCATTAGGATGGTTAGAAACATTCATACTCTAAGTCATATAAACTCATCAACCAAATGAGAGCTTGGAACTTAACTTGCCACGCACCAGTACAAAGTGTAATGTACTGATCCTAGCTCTCCACGCAGGTACCCCAAACTACGAAGGGCGTGCCACTTGAAAGCTCAAGGCGAAGTGAACCCTTTGAAGCCTCGTCCGCATGTGAAGGCTTGTGTTTCTGAAATCCTTTTGAAGACTCCGCACTCAGTACAAAGAAGAATAGATGGCGGCTCGGCTTCCCTCAATCCCAGGTGGAAAGCGTAATAGTTTTTACTTGTAAAAAGGGATGTAATGTATGGAACGACTATCTCATCGGCGTTCATTTTGTAAGTCGAGTCATGTTGTAGCCCGCGCGGCAATGATTGTAAAGAAGTCAATGTAAAGTTTTTATTATCAATAAAAAAGTCTATTTCTATATCAAATGTGTCATTCAATTTCTCTGCGTACTCTAACTTGATGTTGTGTTTCGGATAACCTTATGACTATGCCTTCTGCGATCGTATCTTAGGTTCGTACGGCATCACGCCCGGGGGACGACTATCGATTCTACGGAATCGGGGCGTGACATACATCAAGATACCAACTCTCAATATTAAATATATATAGACACGCACATCAACCAATACATACATACATACATATATATATATATATATATATATATATATATATATATATATATATATATATATATATACTCTCAAATATAAAGAGACACACACACAACTTATATATATATAACAATGAATTATACTTATGATACAATAAGATACATGAATGAATAAGTAAAGACACTCAAGAATAACATCTCTAACATCAAAATCTGAGATTAAACATGTAATAAATTATTCAAACATAAAGACAAACACAAAGTGTGTCCAAAATTGGGGGTTTCCCACATGGACACAAGGCACAACAAGGACACTCATAAATGTCTCCAAATGGACACAAAATGGACACAAATGGAGACACACCATGGGGGTGATTCCTATGGGTTCAAAATATTCCTATATGCATGAGAGTTGATTTAGAGGGTAGATTTTACCTTCCAGGAGGTGAGATCTCAAAGAACTCCTTCCGATACGGCACCGACACGAAGGGATCTCCAAACTTGGCTAGCACCTTCTCTTGCTAGAGTAGAGAAGAAATGAAGAAGATTGGATGGAGGAATGGATTGATTTAGGGGTGAAATCAATGGAGGCTCTTCTCAAATTTGGGGAAGAACTCAAGAGAGAGAAATTTGTGGCTAAGAACGAAATGAGATGACTCACCCCCTCTCCCTTCATGGCCGGCCACAATGGCTAGGTGTCCCCATTTGGGTAAAGTCCAAAATGCCCTCCATTTGCTCCTATTGGTTCAACTTAAGTTAGGTTTTGGTTTGAGACTAAATTAGACTAGTTTGAGTCTCTAATCAACCCAACCTGGTCATGAATATTTAGTCTAACCATACTAACTTAAATATTGTCATGTGGGCCATGTCTAACTAATGAATGGATCCCACTAGAGTTAAAGCTACCCCGGGTCTCCGATACAAGTCGGATTGAGTTGAAATTCGAACCCGACTCAAATAACCCCAAAACAATATCATAAATAATAAAAAAATTCCAAAATTATTCTAAAGTAGAAAATGACCAAAATATCCTTGTTCTTGAAAACTGGGGGTGACATCCATAAAATTGTATTTATGGCTATTATTGAACCTAATGTGGATGTTCACCAACTTACATTCTACAAATTAAAGCTTGGCTTTTCTGATGCGTTTTCTAATGAGCGTGGAAATATATGGGTGCTGGCCAAGATGGCGTGTGATATATCGCTTAGGGACTCCTTTGATTAGGTTCTCTTGTATCAGTATCGCGATTGCAGGAAGCTGCTTTACATGGCTCAAGTCTAAGAAGGATGGCAGGTGCGGATCGCGATTGGATTGGGTTCTGGTTGATAATGCTTGGATTGAATTGGCTCTAATGTCAGGGGTTGAACATCTCAATAGGATGGAGTCGGACCATGCTCCAATCCTAACTCAATTTAAAAGGGTTCCGACTAGCGGAAGAAAGCAATTTTGATTCCTCGACTTGTGGACGACACACGAGGATTTCACAGCTATTATTCATCAAGTGTGGCATTCAGTATACCATCCTAATGGTATTACTAGAGTGTCACTGCGTCTAGACGCTTGCCAAAAAGTTCTCTCAAATGGAGTAGGAACACTTATGGGGATATTTTCCAGTCTGTGAAGCAAGCGGAAGACGAAGTCCTTGTAGCAGAACTGAACCATGAGGCATCTAATTCACAGGCTTCTTTAGAACATCTATCAAAGGCGTCTGTATTACTCAAGCAATGTGTCAGAATTGAAGAAGCCTATTGGAGACAGAAAGCTCGACTCAAATGGGATCTAGACGGGGATAAGAACACAGCTTACTTCCATGGTTGTGTTAACAACAGAAAGAAGTCTCTGCATATCCACTCTATTACCAAGGAAAATGGAGAGGTTATCAAAGAGAGGCAAGACATCCATGATTATGCCAAGGAATTCTATTCCAAATTGTACGAGCGTGGCGAAATACAGGATGATGCTGAATTATTAGGACTCATTCCTAATCTGGTGACAGAAGCGGATAATGAGACTCTTATTGCCCTACCTACCAAAGAGGAGATTCTTGCCACAATCAAAAGTCTGGATAAGAATAGTGCCTTAGGGCCTGACGGGTTCACGCCTTTGTTCTACTTACATAGTTGGGACATCATAAGTGAAGATATGTTGGAAGCCATTTCTATGTTCATCGAGGGTTTCTCCCTTCCTAGGACGTTTACTAATACATCACTCGTCCTTATTCCTAAGATGAAACAACCGAGAGCCTTTGGTGATTATAGACCTATTAGTCTATGTACTGTGATCAATAATATCATATCCAAGCTTCTCTCTCGACGCTTAGCTCTGATCCTTCCGTGTATCATCTCACAAGAGCAGAGCGGGTTTGTATAAGGACGAAAGATTATTGATAATATTTTGCTTGTACAAGAAATGATGTTAAGATGAACAAAAAGCATAGAGGGGGGAAACGCTACTATCAAGCTTGGTATGATGAAGGCATATGATAGAGTGGATTGGCATTTTCTATTGACAGTGCTACGCAAATTTGGATTCCATAATAAGTAGGTGGATAAGATGTTGCGTATTGTGAACAATGTTTGGTATGCTCTTCTCATCAATGGTGAATCGACTGATTACTTCCAAGCCTTTCGAGGTCTGCGAGAGGGAGATCCATTATCACTGGCACTCTTTATTATTGCTACAGAGGTTCTCTCTAGAAGTCTGAAGTAGCTACCAGCTGAAGACGGTTTCTCTGCATTCATCACTCCATAAGGTTGTCCACCTATCACCCATTTAGCCTACACTGATGATGTTCTTTTGTTTGCAGCAGGGGACTTGCGTTCGGTGGGCATGATAAATGAAGTTCTAATTCGGTACGAGCTTATGTCCGACCAAAAAATCAATAAAACTAAATCTTCGATCTATCTATCAAGGAAGGAGCCCCCAGAGAAGGGGGAGGAACTGGCTAGCAGATTTGGTTTCAATGTTGGTATGCCTCCGTTCACATATTTGGGTTGTCCTCTTATGGCAGGTTGTCGTAACGGAGGGATGTACGAAGAGCTCTTAGACAAAATCCGGTACGGATTGGAGGGATGGCACAATAAAATACTTTCTCCATGAGGTAAGTTAGTCTTAATCAAGAATGTTTTAGCATCGATTCTGGTTTATACTTTGGCGGCCTGCGATCCTCCTGTTGATGTGTTACATAGACTAGAGAATATGTTCTCTAGCTTATTTTAGGGCTCGCATGATGGAACAGCGAAGCATACTTGGCTGGGGTTGGGATGTATTGCTCGTACAAAGGAAGAAGGATGACTTGGTGTACGCAGATTGGAGGATGTCATGACTGCAATGACTATTAAACTCTGGTGGAAGTTTACAACACAGAGTAGCCTCTGGATACAATTCTTCAAACAGAAATATTGCTCTCAGGAAGCCGCTAATGAAATTCAGCTAACCTCTAATGCAACTCATGTATGGAAGAGACTTATACATGGTCCTACTCTGGCAAGTCCACATATATCACAGGTAGAGGGTGATTGAAGATGGGGGCATGCTCGATCTGGTATGTTTTCTGTAGCATCTGCGTGGGATGTTGCTCGTACTCACAGGCCATTGTTACCTTATTTCAAACATATTTGGAATACTTGTATACCCACGAAGTGGTCTTTTCTGTGTTGGAGGGTTTTGCACAATAAAGTCCCAACTGAAGATAACATCATTCGACTCGGATATAGCATGGCTTCTAAGTGCCATTGTTGTTCAGCATCTTCCTCGAAAACTTTGGAACATATACTTCATGAGGACGACCTAGCTACTGCAGTACGGACGTCAGTACAACAATCGTATTACATACATTGCAGGGGCACCAGCTTCTTGCAAAGACTTCGTTCGTGGTGGAAAAAGAAGAAAAACACAAGAAAGAGGTCGCGGTGGCAGCAGTGATATGGGTATTATGGAAAAATCGTAACAAATGGCGATATGAACAATACTCCTTCACAGCTGACAAGCTGATTGGCGAAGTTCATCGATAGATCTCAAAAGCTACTATCAAATGTAAACACTAGACATTGAGATCCTTAGTATCTTTGTATTTTGTAACCTGAGTTGGTACTCACTTTCTCATGAGTAAAATCTAGTATATATATATATATATATATATATATATATATATATATATATATATATATATATATATATATATATTTTTTAATATATATATATATATATATATATATATATATATATATATATTTTATATATATTTTATATATATATATATATATATATATATATATATATATATATATATTTATATATATATATATATATAAAATATATATATATATATATATATATATATATATATATATATATATATATATATATATAAATATATATATATATATATATATATATATATAAAATATATATATAAAATATATATATATATATATATATATATATATATATATATATATATATATATATATATATATATAAAATATATATATATATATTCGATTTATATATATGAGTATATACTGTGTATATATAAAGGGTTATGAAAAATATATATAAAGGGTTATGAAAATATATAGATGTATATATAAAATTATAGAGATACATTGTATGTATATTTAGTATAAAAAAAATTAGGTTCATTTTTAATTATCGCGAGATTTTTGAATCTCGCGAGTGCCTAATCCCCCTATATCCCGACAATTACCAGGAATTGAGTTCATTAGAGCTCAGTTGATAGGGATTCACCAATCCCTTACCAAACCGACCCGAATTTTCCTCTATACTTCGTAGATCCTAATCTCCATAGGACTGTAGAGAATATAACTCAAATTCAGAATCTTGATTTACCCAAGATTCAAAGACCAATGAATGAGAGATCGAACTCTCAGCAATATATACGAACGGCGGCTACTTTGGGAAAAACCCTAGCAAAAATGCCTCGTAATCGACCGTGACCCCCGCAGCGACTCTTGAGCACTCCCGCGCATGCACACGACAGCCTGCACGCCGTTGGCCGCCATTGGATCGTCGAAAGGATACACTGACCCGACCAGGAACAGAACCACTTTGTTCTGAGTAGCAGTCATGTACCAATCTTTCGGTCCACTTAACTTCGTTAGTTTCGATGAAATTTCATGGTACGAATCCCTGTTAACATCCCTCATAATCCTCTTCGAGACCCTTCCAAAGGATTTTGACATAACACCCTAGATTGTCCATGGGATCGACGCAAAGTCGAGCGTTTACTGCACGAAAAATAGAGCGTAAGGCTGTCCCAAACCCTCAACTTAGGAGCCAAATTCTGGTATGTACATTAGGGTTTTTGATGAACTAGTTGAAAATAGTTGACGGCAACATAAACAAGATTACAACACACCTGTTAGATCTACTTTTCGATTATTATGTATGAAGTTATACGTAGTTGAAGTTTCGAGAAAAACTGTGTTTAAAAACTATAAATTTTAGAGTTTTCTTCTGATACAGCGTGCTCTTCGAAAAGCTGAGCAACGTGGTCGCACATTATATGCATTGAAAGGCGTGTATGGAGGTTGTCGACGTGTGAAAACTGACGAAACTCGATTTTGTTGCGCGTGCGCGACGAAATCAGTGCGTATCCATCGAGATACCCCCGTATCGATCTTTTGCAAACTTGATTTGTGTGCCTTCGTCATATCAAGACGAAACTTGTGCCAACAGGACCATATCAAAATTCTACTCCTGTGTGCCAAGTTTGGTCCGATGCTTAGACAGTCGATCAGAACGCCTATTTGGCGGGTCCGCGTCCCGATCCAATGGGCAAAATTGCACACGGCCCGCCGGAATCCAACTTTGGACATACGGTTAGGTTCGTCTCCAAAAACTGGACCTATAGACATATATTCTGACGACTTTAGAGACCATAGATATTGGCACGCATTTCGGTGCAAAACGGGCCCAACGGCGGACATCATTTTGACCTAAAATTATGATTTTGCCCATATTCCAGAATTTGACTTTTGGACAGACTTTTCCTAGATACATCTTTTATACCGAGAATGTTCTTGATGTTTATTTCAGCATTCGAAGCCGTTTGTGGATTGTGAGATTTATTGCTGACATGATTGATTGTTTGGAGTTGCCATTCCTGCACCACCAGGCAAGATACCTTGCCATCTTACTCTGTGATTTACTTATTCTTATTTTTAGTTATTTATATTTAGCATTACTTATTTGTTGTTAGTATTATATCACTGTGCGTCCAAGTCACACTTGGGTACAAGCGGCTATATCGGTCATTTTACTTGCTTTTGTTTTATTCTCTTGCATTGACTTACCCTAGTGACAACCCATTGATGATGAGGTATTGTTATATCTCATACAGCCTTGACACATGATCATCACGAGTTGTGAGTCACATGTAGGATACGTACCCAAGTAGTCGGCTGGCCACCGATACGTATGGAGCGTGCGACGGATAGGAGTAACTGCCAATAGAATTGCATATTAGAAGACATGGCGGTTACTAGAGGTTCTTATCAGTCATGGAGATAATGATACTAGGCATTGGATGGGGAGAACAATACCTGACGTATGGACTTCTTTGCACTTTCCTGATTATCGGTGCGCTCCTCTAGAGACGCGAGCTCCAGGTGCCCTCTGACGTTTCCCAGAGCATTATGGACGTACCCCCTTACACATGATGCCCTCTGACGATCCTCGAACATTGCAGACGTAGACCCCTGGTGCCCTATACAGGAATCCTATCTACAGCCAGGGCTCATGCATCGAAGGATTGTATCTCAACTGCATGTTCGCAGTAGAATGGTTAGGAACCCTATTGCATGCATCCTCTTTTACTCTCTATTATATATCACAGTTTATATGGCATGGTATTTTCTTGTATCTTGTTACATCCCTCTGAGGACCTGGTTATCTCTCCAGGGTTAGACGATTTCTCGCAGGAGTACGGAGTGGCACTGGATCCCTCATACATTGATGACGAGGCATCTCCTGCTGAGTTCAAGTCTATTTATTTATTGAGACATTTAGTGGACATCTTTTATATCTCTTTCTTTCTATTTTGTGGAGGTTAGACTTCGATCATTTGAAACTATTTTTTATAGCTGTTTGGAGTGGGTATGTCCACCCGGCTATCTCTTTGATACATTATTTATTTGGACTCTTATATCTTCTGTGTTGAGCTGTGATGAGATTAGGTTATATTATTCTGGCCTGTGATTATTTAATATATACAGCTTATGTACGTATTCGAGGATTACATAT
Source organism: Iris pallida (assembly GCA_029216955.1). Taxonomy (NCBI): domain Eukaryota; kingdom Viridiplantae; phylum Streptophyta; class Magnoliopsida; order Asparagales; family Iridaceae; genus Iris; species Iris pallida. The sequence continues at coordinate 7,156,471 of JANAVB010009599.1, forward strand.
ATTAGAGTATTCTTTGTATATGTGCAGCTGGCATGTCTACGTGCCCGGTCCTAAGTATTTACAAGTTTTTGTGGTAGCCTATGCAGGTTTGAAAATATTGTTGGGTTACATGACTGTGCCCAACAAGCCTGCATATAGGAATAGGAATAATATCTCATCCAGAACTACTACCTCCTTTGACTTTCAAGCTTTTCAAATTTTCTTTGACTACTTGAATTATCTCATATCTAACCTTTCCTAATATCATCCTACTTTATTCGTGCCAACAGTATGAATCTAAGAAGCGGACACACTTCTGCCTTGGCCCTCACATCTGGTGAAGAGGCTACCTCGGAGGGACAGAATCCTCCGATGACTCTAGTAACATCGTACTAGCCCGAATAGTCGCTGCCTACTACGACTCCAACGATGGTGCACCCAAAGATCGAAGTACCCCCCAGTCATCCAGGCTGGATAGACCACTTGCCACCAGAAGGGAATATACCACTACCTCCACCACCACCATTCCCTTAGCAGTTTCCACCGCAGTCAGGCCCTCAGATGCCTCCACTACTGACTGATGGGCGCCCTACTTCCCAGTTTATGTCCCATGATGCAGGCTCAGTGGCAGCAGACTGAGCTGATGAGATAGACTATGATGGCAGCATTGGCTAGACCTCCACCTCCATCCCCGACACCAGCACCAACACCAGCACCGGCTCTACATCCTTATGAAGGCTCTATTAAGAACTTTATAGACATGAACCCCAAGGCCTTCAGAGGAACGGTGAAGCCGCTAGAGGTGTCTCAAAGGCTTATTAGCACAAAGAAGTTACTAAAGGCATCCCAGTTACCAGCTCGAGATTGGACGACAGCAGAAGACCTACTATTAGATGATAATGCCCACCACTGGTGGAAGATGAAAGAAAGGAGACTAGGTACTGGGATCACCTGGAAGCAGTTCTATGATCTATTCTATGAGATATTCTTCCCCATCCATATTCGAGATGATCTATACGACCAATTCCTTCATCTGAAGCAAAAAAATATGACAGTTGATGAGTATGACTCAGATTCAATCGCCTGAGTAGATTTGGTGCGAGACTGATCCCGACCGAGTTAGAGAAGGCGAAAAGATTTTATTAGGGAGAGCTCAAGTCTTATACAACTACACAGTCTCGAGTCTCCCATTCAGCTGTCTTGGAAGAAGCTCGTGCTCAAGAGATTCTTCGCAAGGAGCAGCAGCAGACATCGAGACGCCATACACCAGCAGTTATACCAGCCCAATCTACTCAGGGAGGACCTATCAGGAGGCCCATAGGACAGTTCCAGCAGAGGCCTCGCCTTATCCGAAGCCTGTTTGCCACTACTGCGAAAAGCAAGGACACCTTCAGAACGACTGCAAGATTCGCCTTGGGTTGTGCTTGAAATGTGGGTCCAACCAACACATGCTCAAGGACTATCCGGAGCAATAGGCAATAGTACATATATCACAGAACTAGAGGCTAACAGCTCCAGCACTTCCAGCACCACGGCCTGTAGCAGGAGCACCTCGCCCACCATTGCCACATCAAGGCGTACAGTACAACAAGGCCAGAGCTCAGGGCCCGGGACAGAATTATGGACAGGCATTCTCGCTTGTCGTTGAGAATATAGAGATAGAGGAAGAGGTCATAGAAGGTATGGTTTTAGTTGCTTTATTTCCTGCCATTACTTTGTTTGATACTGGAGCCACTCATTCATTCATAGCCACTAGTTTTGTCACTAGACACAACATTCCCATCACACCTTTATCTAAGAACATTAGAATCCTTACTAGGGGAGGAGTTGTACCTATTAGTGGTGTTTGTAGACTTTGTCCTGTATATGTGGTAGAGACATGAGAGCACGAATCCTTGTATTTTCTATGCCTATGTTCGATGTAGTTCTCGGAATGGACTGGTTGAGCCAGCATTTTGCTCTTATAGACTGCCATAGGGGCAGTATCGTCTTTAGACCACCGAATGCGACGGAGTTCGAGTTCACAAAGAAAGAAGGAGAGAGTATTGATGTACCCATATTAGGGACTCATATGATGATGCAAGATACCCCTCCGCACCCTGTCATCTCTGAGTTCGAAGATGTATTCCCCGAAGATTTGTCGGGACTACCGTCTGACTGAGACATCGAGTTTTCTATTGAGCTTATTCCGGGAGCCAAGCCTATTTCATCTCGAGTATATCGACTGGCACCGAAGGAGTTGGTTGAGATGAAGATACAGATTGATGACTTATTGAAGGAAGGCTTTATTCGTGCCAGTACATCACCATGGGGAGCACCCGTTCTTTTTGGGCCTAAGAAAGACGGGACAGTGCGCATGTGCATCGACTACAGAGCCTTCAATAGAGTGACGGTGAAGAACAAGTACCCCTTGCCGCGTATAGATGATCTATTCGATCAACTGAGTGGGGTAAAAGTATTCTCCAAGATTGACCTACGATCGGGTTATCACCAACTGAAGGTTCGAAAAGAAGATATTCCGAAGACAGCATTTTGATAGAGGTATGGACACTACGAGTTCTTGGTCATGCCTTTCGGTTTGACCAATGCTCTCACGGTCTTCATGAACTTAATGAACAAGATCTTTCACCAGTACTTGGATAAATTTGTAGTCGTCTTCATAGATGATATCTTGATTTACTCCAAGAGCCAAGAGGAGCATGAGCAGCATCTACGGATTATTTTGGGGACCTTGAGGAATGAACAACTTTTTGCGAAGCTTAGAAAGTGTGATTTCTTTCTCAAGGAGGTATCATCTCTTGGACATATTGTTACTGGAGACGGCATATCGATAGATCCTGAGAAGATCACACCAGTCAAGGCGTGGCCCGCTCCCACATCAGCTTCCGAGGTGAGAAGTTTTTTTGAACTTTTGGGTTATTACCGAAGGTTCGTAGAAGATTTCTCTCGAATAGCGGGGCCCATGACTCGATTAACTTGTAAGGATCAGGAGTTTGTATGGACAGATGAGTGTCAAGCTGTTTTTGACGAGTTGAAAAAGCGCTTGACCACGGCACCTATCTTCACACTACCATCAGGTCCGGGAGGATTTGTGATCTAAAGCGATGCATCCGGGAAGGGATTAGGATACATATTGATGCAGCACGGTCATGTAGTAACATATGCATCAAGACAGTTAAGGGTGTACGAGAAAAATTACCCATCCCACGATCTAGAGCTCGCAACGGTTATCTTTGCTTTGAAGTTATGAAGACACTACTTGTACGACGAGAAGGTAGATATCTACACTGATCACAAGAGCCTCAAGTACGTGTTCACACATATGTGATAACGATGTTTGTTGGAGTTGATGAAAGATTACGAGATCGAGCTACATTATCATCTTGGTAAGGCTAATATTGTGGCAGACGTATTAAGCCATAAGCCCATGGCTCATTTCTTGACCCCACAGAGAGAGTTGATTGGAGATTTACAGCAGCTTGGTATTGAGGTAGTATTGCCTAGAGTGGATGGCATATTAGCCAATCTCCAAGTACAATCGTCACTAGTAGAGAGGAACAAGGCGGCATTGCCTACGGATGCTAGATTTCGATGGCTTAGAGAGAGGACTGAAGCAGGAGAGCAGACGGGATTGAAGATTCATTCTGATGGGACATTGCGATGTGGTGATCGTATTTATGTTCCGAATGGAGAGCTACGGCAGGAGTTGATGGCGGAAGCACACAGTTCGACTTACTCTATTCATCCCGGAGGAACTAAGATGTATCGGGGCTTACGACAGTATTATTGGTGGCACGGAATGAAGCGGAAGATAGCTCATTTCATGGCCAAGTGTTTGGTATGCCAATAAGTGAAGGCCAAGCACTAGAGGATGGCCGGATTACTGTAGTCGCTATCCATTACCGAGTGGAAGTGGGAGCACATTACGATGGACTTCATCACGGGATTTCTTCGGAGTCCTAGTGGACGAGATACGGTATGGATGATTGTTGATAGCCTTAGTAAGTCAACCCATTTCTTACTTTTTAGAGTAGGATAGTCCGCAGAAGTTTTGGCGGATATATATATGAAGCAAATAGTGAAGCTACACGGTGTACCAGTTAGCATCGTGTCGGACCGTGACTCGAAGTTCACCTCGTACTTTTGGAGAAGTATGCAGACAGTTTGGGTATGCATTTGAAGTTTAGCATGGCGTACCATCCACAGACAGATGGCCAGTCAGAGCGTACGATTCAGACGCTAGAGAATATATTGAGAGCGTGTATGCTTGACTTTGACGGGTCATGGGAAGACCACCTTCATCTTGTAGAGTTTTCCTACAATAATAGCTATCAAGCAAGCATTCAGATGGCTCCGTTTGAAGCGTTGTATGGTAGGAAGTGTCGATCTCCTGTTTGTTGGAGCGACATAGAAAAGTGACAGATATTGGGTCCCGAGTTGGTTTTGAGCACAGTGGAGAAGGTGAAGAAGATACAAGGCCACCTGCGAGCAGCGCAGGATCGACAGAAGCAGTAGGCAGATAATCGTCGTCGACCTTTGGAGTTCAAGAAGGCGGCCATATTTTCTTGAAGATATCCCCCATTAGAGGCATGATTTGATTTAGAGGACGTGGCAAGTTGAGTCCAATGTACATTGGCCCTTTTGATGTCTTGGAACGTGTTGGAGAAGTTACCTATAGATTGGCATTACTATCGTCACTAGAGGGAATACATGACGTATTTTACGTATCTCAGTTGAGAGGTACGTGGCAGATAGCAGTTATGTGCTCGATCACACCGAGATCACTGTTGGACCGAGCTTGTCGTACCAAGTGCAACCGGTAGGTATCCTTGATCGCCGAGTGAAGGAGTTACGGAATCATTCTATACTATTGGTTAGCGTGGCATGGAAGCACCACTCGCTGGAAAAGTCTACTTGGGAGCGCGAGGACGATATTTGGAATCGCTACCCACATTTGTTCGAAAACCAAGGTACAACTTTCATACATTAGCCCCTTTAATTTCATATTGCATTGCACATCCCCCTATCGAAGATTTAATTTCGAGGACGAAATTTCTTTTAAGTTGGGTAGGATGCAATCCCCCTATATTTTATAGAAATTTTTTATTTCTTTTATATTTATAGTATTTTATTTCTCTATATTCATTAAAAAGTAAATAATTTTTTTTATGTGATAGTGTTATAGTCAGCACAGATAAAATTTTACCAAATATGGATCTCATTATTTCAAAAATATTTTGGGGATTTTAGAGTTTTTTTATTTGAAGTTTTACAAGTGTTATGTATATATATATTTTTTTTACAAGTGTTATGTATATATATATAACAAATTATATACATGTATACATATATAATGGATTATATATATATATATATATATATATATATATATAAATTTGAGTTATATACATGTATATATGAGTATATACTGTGTAGATATAAAGGGTTATGAAAAATATATAGATGTATATATAAAATTATAGAGATACATTGTATGTATATTTAGTAAAAAAAATTTAAGGTTCATTTTCAATTTCTCACGAGATTTTTGAATCTCGCGAGTGCCTAATCCCCCTATATCCCAACAACTACCAGGAATTGAGTTCGTTAGAACTCAGTTGATAGGGATTCCCCAATCCCTTACCAAACCGACCCAGATTTTCCTCTATACTTCGTAGATCCTAATCTCCATAGGTTTGTAGAGAATATAACTCAAATTCATAATCTTGATTTACCCAAGATTTAAAGACCAATGATTGAGAGATCGAACTCTCAGCAATATATACGAACGGCAGCCACTTTGGGAAAAACCCTAGCAAAAATCCTTCGTAATCGACCCTGACCCCCGCAGCGACTCTAGAGCACTCTCGCGCATGCACACGACAGCCTGCATGCCATTGGCCGCCGCTGGATCGCCGGAAGGATACACCGACCCGATCGGCAATAAAACCACTCTGTTCTGAGTAGCAGTCAGGTACCAATCTTTCGGTCCACTTAACTTCGTTATCTGTTAGCAGCCATCATAACCCTCTTTGAGTCCCTTCAGAAGGATTTTGACATAACACCCTAGATTGTCCATGGGATCGACGCTAAGTCGAGCATTTACTGCTCGAAAAACAGAGCGTAAGGCTGTCCCAAACCCTCAACTTGGGAGCCGAATTCTGGTCTGTACATTAGGATTTTTGATAAACTAGTTGAAAATAATTGACGGCAACATAAACGAGATAACAACGCACCTGTTAGATCTACTTTTCGATTATTATGTAGAAGTTATACGTAGTTGAAGTTCCGAGAAAAAATGTTTTTAAAAACTAAAAATTTTAGAGTTTTTGCTTATACGGCGAGCACCCCGACAAACTGGATGACGTGGTCGCACACTGTACGCATCGAAAGACGCGTATGGAGGTTGTCGACATGTGGGAACTGACGAAAGTCAATTTTGTAGTGCGTGCGCGACGAAATCAGTACGTATCCGTCGAGATACCCCCATATCGACCTTTTACAAATTTGGCCATAACATCGTGTACGTTCATCGTATCAAGACAAAACTTGCGCCAACAGGACCGTATAGAAATTTTGGTCCTGTATGCCAAGTTTGGTCTGATTCTGAGACGGTCGACCGGAACTCCTATTTGGCGGGTCCGCGATCTGATCCAACGGCCAAAATTGTACACGGCCTACCGAAATCGAACTTTGGACATACGGTTGGATTCGTCTTCTCAAACCGGACCCATTGACATATTTTTTGATAACTTTAGAGACCATAGGTATTGGCACACGTTTCGGTGCAAAATAGGTCCAACGGCGGACATTATTTTGACCCAAAATTACGATTTTGTCCCTGTTCCAAAATTTGACTTTTGGACAGGTGTTCCCTAGATATATCTTTTACATCGAGAACATTCTTGATATTTATTTCAGCATCCAGAGCTGTTCGTGGATTGTGAGATTTATTACTACTATCGTACACGCTATGGATTAGGTTATGGGGCACCGGAAGAGAACCTCAAGAATCTGAAAGACGAACCTGAAATTCGTTCCCGTTCATCAGGATCGGCCATCAAGGATTCTGATACCAACATTGGGGAAGCATTTTGAAACATACTTTCTACCAACATGGTGTCAATCGAGCAAAATGAGGACGACGAGTAGCCTCTCGACATCGTCGAAGGCGAACCTTTAATCATTATGGGAACAACAGCTCTAATTATTATGGGAACAACGCTTCGAGCAAAAAGGGCCTCCCACACAAGAAAAAGTTGTACAGATCAACTTGGACGATCAGACAGCTCCCAAGCCCAATTTCATCAATAAAAACCTAATGGGAGATGATTAAGAAACACTCATCCAATTGGTGAGGGACTACATCGATGTATTCGCTTTGAGTTATGAAGATATGCCAGGATTAGATCCTCAGATAGCACTCCATAAGCTAAACATCAAGCCTGACGCCAGGCTAGTGAAACAATAGAAGCATCGGTTCCACCCAGACGTGATGGATGTGATTCTGATCGAGGTTAACAAGCTGATCATCAGTGGCTTCATCCGCGAGGAGAAATACTTAGATTTAGTGGCAAATATCATCCCCGTTATAAAAAAAATAGCAAGGTCAGGATCTAGATTAACTACTGGGATCTCAACAACGCTTGCTCCAAGGACGAATTCTCGCTCCCCATTACTGAGGTAATAATCGATAGCACCTGTAATTTTGAGAGTATGTCCTTCATGGATGGCTTCTTAAGATAAAACTAGATCAAGATGTTCCTAGTTAACGAGAAGCATACGGCCTTTCGAACTCAGCTGGAAGTCTACTGCTATACGGTGATGCCTTTTAGCCTGAACAACACAGACACGACTTATCAACGTGCCATAAGCACCATCTTTGGCAAACACCTCCAAAAAATGGTCGAGTGCTATGTAGATAAAATTGCCATCAAAGTTGGGATATGATCATCCCTAAGACCATAAAACAGTGTTTAAGCTAATGCTTGTGCGCTAGTTCGAAATGAACCTGACCAAATCATTATTGGGGGTATCCAGTGGAAAGTTCTTGGGCTTTGTTACCACGTCAAAAGGAATCCACATAGATCCTGAGAAAACACAAGCCATCCTTGGCATGAATCCTCCAAAGAACCTCTGAGAGCTCCACAGGCACCAAGGGAGGCTAGCGGATATCAGAAGGTTTATATCAAACCTCACCGGGCGATGCCAATCATTCATTAATCTGATAAAAAAGGAAGTATCCTTCGTCTGGACCAAAGATTGACAAAAGGCCTTTGACGACATCAAGATTACTCACGCGCCCCCAGTTCTGTTTGTCGTAATAAACGGGAAATCGTGCTTGCTATATGTTCGCACAATGGATCATTCCTTTGGCATCCTATTGGCCCATAAAGGAGACACGGGCCACGAGCAGGCTATATACAACCTTGGCAGAATGATGATTGGGGCAAAGCATCAATACAACACAGTCAAGAAGGAATGCCTAGCCTTGGTATTCGCGATCCAAAAAATCCGTCATTACGTGACGGGAGAAACAATTCATGTGGTCTCTCGGGTCAATCCCTTCCGAGTACTCATGACAAAACCTGGGGCATTGAATTCTTGTCTAGCCACATGGATGATGCTTCTTTCTACGTCCGATATGCTTTTCGTCCCGCATAAAGCAATAAAAGGACAGGCGCTAGCTGAATTCTTACTGACACACCAGGTCCCAGAGACATCGAAGCTGTAAGACAGCATATGTGACGAAGTGCTGGAGTCGTACTCAATGGCAAGCGAATCAATCTGGTAGATGTTCTTTGATGGGGCCTCACAGACAGGACCAAAGGGAAATACGGTAGCGGGAATCGAGATAGTACTCGTCTCACCCGACAACTTGCTCATTCATCATGCATATTCTCTAAAGAAGCCATATTCCAACAATGTGGCAGAATACAATACTCTCGTTATGGGAATTCAACTGGCTAGACATACAGGAGCAGACTACCAGGACACCTACGGAGATTCCAAACTGATAGTAAACCAGATGCGACGGGAGTACGAAGTCCGCCATGAAGACTTGATCCCTTACTATCAAGAGGTGCTCAGCATAATCTCTACCTTCACTCCATTCTTTATAGAGCACGTACCCGAGCTCCAAAATAGCCAGGTCGACGCCCTTGTTGGCCTGGCAGCATCACTAGCTACCCCTACCGAAGGTCATCGCTTGGTCAGAGTGACAAGCCGAGAGTTGGTCTGCGCCAAAGATTGTCTGCAAGCTTGCTATAATTATTCTTTGGTGAACATAGAAAACAAGGATTACAGGTTCGCCCTCATCGACTATGCAGTTTATACCGACATTCATATGACGGGCTCCTACTCTGATACCTATCCGAACAGGAGGATAAACAAGCACTCCAGGAGCCACATGATGGAACGTGTGAAGCACATCAGCCTAGTCCAAAACTGCAAGATTCCTTCCGCCGTATGGGTTACTATTAGCCCACAATGGTCGCAGACGCCATAGACTATGCCAAGAAGTACAAGGTATGCCAAATCCACGTGGACTTCATCCACAAGTCTTCAGAATTCCTTTATCCAACGATAGCATCTTAGCCATTCGAAGCCTGGGGTATGTACATTATTGGGCCAATCACCCCACCGTCATTAAGAGGGCATCAGTTTATCCTAGCAGTAACCAACTACTTTTTCAAGTGGGAGGAGGCTATGCCGCTAGCAGAAGTGAAGGCGACCAATATAATTGGTTTCATTAAGCATCACGTGATTACCGCGTCTTGATTCCCAGGTGCCTCATCAACGATAATGGCCCTCAATTCGCGAGCCATACCTTCTATCGATTATGCGATAAATATCAGATTAAGAATGTGTCTTCAACCCCATATTGCCCAGTAGCGAATGGGTTAGCAGAAGCTTTCAACACGACAATTATCAAAGTG
>JANAVB010009599.1:7166400-7168900 GCA_029216955.1 Iris pallida
GTGATCCAAATCCCCTACATTCGTGTAGCTCTCTCGAGCCAGTTAACTGAGGACGACAATCATTGCCTGCAGTTCCAAGAATTGGAAGCTCTAGATGAAAAATGCCTCCAAGTAAACAGCAGATCAAGCTATATCAAGCATGCATCGCCGAAGCTTTCAACAAAAAAAGCAAGGAAAGAGCATTCCACGTAACACCCAGTTTCTAAAATAAGGATAATTTTGAAATTTTGTATTTTAGTTTATTAAATTATGATATTTAAATAATAATATAATTTTTGATGATTTTAATCATTCAAAACTATTTTAAATCATGACTTATGATTTTGGTGTTTTGATAGTGTAACCTTGGAGACTGGTTGACCTAGAGCCTAACCATGTTATTGGGATACTTATTTGTCATTTTAGCCCCAAAGGTATTTTTGTCATTTTTTTGAATTATTTGAATTATTTGAATTTAATATATTTATTAGGAATTTTAAATGATTTATTAAAATGGTGTGATTTAAATACTAGTTATTTATTGCCATGTGATTTTGGTTAGCCTAACCTAGATTGGACCTAACCTAGATTAGTCATAACTAATTTAGTTAGCCACTTTGAGTTTTAGATAGTATTAATTTCATAGGGTTAAGTCAAGTTTAGTTAAGTTGAGTGATTTGCTAAGAAACTAGGAAAGAGCCCTAGATTCTAGGCCACTCCTTACCCTTGATTCATTCCTAGCCCTAGGATGAAACCTAAAAACCCTAACCCTAACTAAAGTGGCCAGCCAAGACCCCCCTTGCCTATATATATCCTTTTAGGAATGTGAGCCTCTTTTAATTAGTTCGTCATTTTTCCTAAAGACTAGGTGAGCCTTTATTTTTCTTCATAGTTTAATCAATAGGACTCCATTTTGATTGGGATTTCTTCCATAATGTTCTAATCAATGTTCTCTTGCTGATTGTGGAGTCAAATCTCAGATTTGAATCAATTTGAAGGATTGGGTGGCTTTTGGAGTTTCCCACATTGAAGGAGCTTTTGTGTTGAAGAACACCCATAGGTAAATTCCTATCCACCCATTAAAATTAGGTTTTCATTGCATAGATACCTAGCCCTAGGTGTCCTGGTCCTGTAGGAATAGAATTTGTAGATTTTCGTGTCCTGTACGTGTCCGTATCGGACACGTATCAGTTCTGTGCGCAGGTGTTCGACGAAATGCCACAAAGGGCATTTCGATCAAGTTTTCGAGTTGTGTTTGAATAGGAATTCGTGTCTTGGTGTCGCTTATGGGTTTTTAAGCGACTGAGCTTGTTTCGTGTCGAGTTGGAGTCGAACTGGACTCGTGGACACGCCTTCGCGCGCGTGGACAGCACGTCCTGCTTCTCGTGGGTTCGTATGGGTTATTCTGGACACGTGGGCGCGTGTTCTTTGACATGGAGAGGGGGCAGTGTCTGACACGACATTTCCAAGTCTCGTGTCACTTGGTTGCGTCGGGTGCGTACGGACACGTGCACTGGTCACGCGAGCCCGTGCCAGTCTCGTGCGTATATATGCATTAGTTCTTAGACACTTGTGTCCTGTTATTGGACACGATACCACAAGGATGACACGAACACGTAATTGTTATTAATTACCAACCTAATTTTATTGGTTAATTGTTGTTTTAATTATGGGAATGGAAAATCCCCATTCGACTGATACTCTAATGTATCAGTGATCTTTAACCCACTGTTCACCATTCGATTACCTGTTAATGATTTAGTATCATGTATTTTGATTATGATTTAATTTACTGAACATTAAATATCATGTTTAGGATGTAGGGAATCATTTTTGGGAAGAATTGATTGAATGGGATTTCGAATATGGAAAATTGGTAACTGTCGATTTGGTTTGAACCAATGCATAACTGATTCACCTACATATGTATTATTCTCGTTAGATTGATTTTACAAGCTAGATTAGGTTGTTTGATCAGAAATGGAATTTTGGACACTGGTTGGACTGTTTTGATGGACTGATACACAAGCAGATTTTTAAATCCTGATTTAACCTTCCTGTTAAACTGATTCATTTTATGATTCCTAGACTTAATGATTAATCCTAATTACACATTGCTATTCACTGTTAGATTTAGGAACTGCAATTACATTCCTTCTTTAAACTGAGATTAGAATATGGTGACGTTCTTATGGGGTTTAATGTTGGGTTTTCGAACTCAAATTGACACTTATATGTATTCAAATGTCAAATAATTCTGACACTTAATTGTTCACTGAGTATTCTCAGTTTTAGGGTTGTATGGGATTAAATCAAATGCTACAAGGTTGGGATGACATTGGTTTCAAGTCTAGAAATTGCTACAGTTTTTCCCTTATCAACTGTTAAGTCTTGTAGTATAGCTAAGCTGTCTAATGTGTGGTTTTACATTGCTTTGAACTGTCAAGACTGGTAAACCTGAGCACATACCAACCTTAGCCATACAACCACACATATGTTACTCACTGTCATTTGATTCCAA